>VXBR01010171.1:31039-53124 GCA_013400215.1 Cisticola juncidis | reverse complement strand
GAACCTTCCAGAAGGGCTGATAGAACCTTCCAGAAGGGCTGGCGGAACCTTCCAGAAGGGCTGGTGGGACCTTCCAGAAGGGCTGATAGAACCTTCCAGAAGGGCTGGTGGCACCTGCATAGCTCAGAACACCCAAAGGGACAACCAGGGAGCTCAGCTGAGAGTTCATCTCACCCGAACTTGGAGAAGCCTGCAAAACTTCCAGGAATCCCTCTGGAATTGCTGAGAACGTCCCAAGGCCTGCAGGGAAGAGCCTTCCTGCAGACAGGAAAGGTAACTATACCCTCCCCTGAGGATATAAACTATATAAACTATACCTATATCCCCTGAGGATAAAGTTGTTTTCCTCAGCATCTCCAAGGATTCAGACTGTCCTGAGGTGATCGGAGCTGGGCACTGTATTTTGGCAAAAATATGGGATATTCCCCCTACTGCTGTCAGGAGAGGCATCTTTGAAAATTCAGGAGCCTGGCACGAATGGAAGGAGCTGTCTGGACTGCTTGATTCTGTGATCTATCTCAAATATACTTGACAGAGAGGCACACTATGAGTGTTTTCAGGGTTTTCCCCTAATAATTTTTGATGCTGTCACCTTATTTATACAGCTGAGGTTGGCAGCTCATATGTTCCCATGAAAGTGCTATGGAAAGTGTCAGAACAAAGTGGCATAATTCAGTGTAAAAAGACAATTAATCAAGAGACTTGAATCTATGGGAAATGAGGCTTCTTTAGTTCCAGTTCTCAGGAAATTCGTTCCCTACTAAATTTTAAAATCTAAGGTGTTTCATGTTGAAAATGGAAGAAAACAAGGAAGGCCACACTGGACTGAAATTGAGAAAAAACCTTTCCCTTTTCAGATGCCAGATGCAATGCAGCCAGAATAAAAACAAGTGCTGTCTAAATGAACTTGAGGTTACCCATGCTGGGTTAACAGAGACAGAGATATTCCCAACAGGACGTGGTTGTTTTCCTTCTCAACCCTCTCAGCAAGTCATGAACCTGAAAGAGAACTCCTAGGGAGAGCTCATTTTTCAGGCATTCTGCAATTGTCATCTTTTCACTTTTATGTGTGCTGGAGAAGTGTTTCTACAGTAGGAAAAAAAAATAAAATCGAAGAGCAGCTTTTGAAGTGCAAGGACAAATCAATCAATTAAAAGCTGTTATGAAGATAAGAGCAGAGCTGCCTGCTTTTCATGGTATCTTTGTTCAGCACCTAAAAGTGAAAGGTTCAGATCTAACTCAGGCACAGTAATTTGAATTTATAGTTGTTTGTGGCTTAGCAGATGATGTGGAATCTGGCTATACATACAATTTGAAAGGAATCCACAGCATAAAGATGTTTTTGTAGAAACTGCCTTTGTATTTCATGACAAAACTGATTGTGTGCAACCAGCTCCTAATTCCAATTTTGACAAATTGGCTTGATTTGTCCTTCTAAGGAGGTTAAAAGATGATCATTAAAGAACTTGGAAGCAAAGGATGTGCTTCAATGTAAATAATCATTGACATTATAAGTTTCTAAGTTGCTGGAAAATAAAGTAAGCACAAATAAATGAACAGCTTGCTTTTAGTATTGGGATTTACTGCCTTTGCTATGATTACCTTTCAAGAGTAAATTGGAGAAGAAACAAAAACCACACATGCAGAATTCTGCTCTCTGCACTGGCCCCCTTGGTTATTGCCAGGAATTTTCTGCACAGATTATAGAAGGAAAAAGTCCTAATTTTTCTTTTTGCATATTTTAATGCCATAGGACATGTATTTAGTAAAGTTTAAAAATGAATTTGAAGAACAAAAGCAAAAAAAAAAAGTGTTCTTGATCAGACTTGTGAAAGTTACAAACAGGCACACACATACCTGTCTCTTTGAAGCTGAGGAACCTGACAATTAATATGCAACAAGGTTGTTTTTTATTCAAAAACCCTTTAAATCAGGCTTCTAAGCAAATTCTAAATTTGGAATACTTAATTTTTCAAGGGGCAAAAGCTTTATAAGAATACAGTCTGCTCTCTTCTGAGAGCACATTTTCAGTGCCACTCTTGCATGATACAGATGTTTGTGTGTGTGTATTTTATGGAACCAACTGATTTGCACCATTTATTTCCCATTTTTGTATCTGCTGGTTCTAAGAGGTTTTTTTACATCCCCAGCTTGCTGGTGAGCATCTCCACTGCCCTGGGGGTGACCTGCCAGGGCAGGGGGCTGTGAAATGGGGTGAGTGAAGCTGCAGAGCTCCTTGGCAGTGCTGGGACCCTGAAAAGCAGCACATTTTGGAGTAAAATATCCCACACCTGGAAATGTTCTTGCCAGGAAACTCCTTGGCTGGAGTGGATGCTAAGAATGCAATTCCATCAGCACAAACTGCAGTAGATCCTCCTCATCTGAAAACTCAGATTAATCCCTTTTGTGTACTTCAGGCAGATAATTAATGATTGGTGTGGAGAGTACCTAGTGCTGGTTTTCTGTGATTTGTTTTTTTCAGCCCCGACTTTTCTGAGGGACTTTAGTCATTCTTCTACAGGCTTTCTGTGGCAAGGCTGTTTTTATTTTCAGACTAGCCTACAGCAGGACATGCCCTGTGCAGCATCACCTTTGCAGCTTCTGCCTGGTGTCATTTCAAAAAGCAGGGTAGGAGGGGGATGTATTAAATTTGTGTGCCCATCAGATCAGCCAGGTTTGCCTCTCACCCTTAAACAGAAAATATTCTGAGTTTGTGATGCCATCAGACACTTTCAATTCAATCATCTTGTTCATCTGCCTCACAGTATCACCATGAAATGAACAGGTTGAGAAAGAAATGGTTTCTTAAATTCAGCTGTCTCCAAAAAAAAAAAAACCCAAAAAAGCTAAGTGTAAGGTACCATAAATGAGGTTCTTCAGTCAGCAGCAAGATGATGCTCATCATTTCTTTGATCTGGTGTGATTTATCACATCAAGAGGGGATATATTAAATGAGAAAATTATCCAGGGATTTTACTATTCCACAGGGAAGAGAGGCAGAGTGGAGAGGAGTCCTGCACATCACTCCCTGATTCTGCATTTTGGGAGTTCACACTTCACAAAACAGCACCAGATTCTAGAAAATTCATTGTCACAGCCTTTATTTTAGGAATTGCTAGGTGATTGTGGATGAGTGTAGATCATAAACCCTGTTTAGGAGGAGTCACTGCAATGTGATTTTTTCCCTGGCATTAGTAAGAAGGGGAATTCAGGCAGATTTTTCCTCCTGTGGAATGCCATGGAGTGATTTTATCCTGTGAAAACAGCATGGAAATATTCACCCCTAGTCACTTTTGGTAATTCCCTCTCTGTAGAAAGGCAGAAATAAATAATTAGTTAGAGCTACAAAGAGGAATGAACTAATTTTGGCCGTGACTTCGTATTCACAAAAGATAAGACAGAATTAATGGATTACGGTTTTTTTTAAAGAATTTGTTCTTATTCTCTCCATTTTGTCTTTCTGGTTTCAAGTCTATCTGCACATAACAGATACACAGAACAGCACTTGAATGTGAACTTTATCTTAGAACAAATTCCTATTTATGTTTATTCCTAATTCCTACCATTGTGTGCAATTGAAGTGCAATTCATATAACAGCTCACAGTTCCAGGTGTGGCAGGAGAGGCACTGTAATATTTGTGATAATGTGGGGAAAACTAAACTGCCTGTAAATTCTTTTATTTTTTTTCTTAAAAGTATGCTTTTAAGTTGGTTTTTTTTTGGTGGTTTGTTTTGTTCTGTTTTGTTTTGTTTTGTGTGGGTTTTTTTGTTTTGTTTTGTTTTGTTTTTTTGTTTGGTTTTGGGGTGGTTTTTTTGGGTTTTTTTTGTTGTTGTGTTTTTTTTTTTCTTTCCCCAGACTTCATTCTATTGAAAAATTGACCACCCACACATCTGCTAATGCATTTTCCTCTGTGAAATCCTTGGTTTTGTTGCTGTCATGCGTGGAGGATGCTGATGTCTTCTGCTGCTGTTTCACACAGGAGAGAGCGATGATCTCCACTGGTCTTTTTCCTTTTTTCCTTTTTTCCTTTTTGCTGTGAATGTCAAGTGTTCCCCTTGGTTCTGTCGTGCTCCATCCATTCCACTTCACCCCCTGTAAGGTTCAGAAGCTTTTCCCAGCTTTTCCCTTGCCTCAGGAGGCAGCTGGCATGCTTGAGGTGCTCTCCCAAATGGGCACAGCCAGGCTGTGGCTAAAATGTGATGGTTCTGTGCTCTGCTTGTTCTGCTTTTACAAAAATAACCCAGGTATGCTCAGCCCAGGTGCCTCCAAATGAGATTTCTTTGGTGGTTAAGTGACAGAATAACACATTAGCATTTCAGTGAGGCACTTGGTGATTCATTTTCTCCTTGAAACTTCTTAATTTGCATGTATCATATTGTTCTTTTTCACTGAAATTAAAGTTGTGAAGAGACCGGAATTTATATTTCAGTTGATGTGTTTATTCATACTGAATTACACGCTTGGCTCTTTTTCTTCTACCTTCTTGGTATAATAAATGGTTTGTTCACACAGTTCTGATGAATTTTTTTTATTTTTCAAGGTGTCTGAAAAATGATTCTGAATTTTGAGACTGTCCTTTGAGATCTCTGATTCATTCCAGACCTGACAGTCTCAGTTCTGAAAGTCTGAGTGCAGCTCTGCATTCCCAAAACTGAGCTGCAGCACCCAGGCATGGCTGGGGAGGAGGTTTAAAGAGTTTGGGACAAATAAAAACCTGCTGCACACAGAGGATAAAAGTTTTTGACATAATTCCTCTTGAGCTCCCAGCTGCCTCCATAGGCTTCAAGAGAATTGCAGTGTTTTAACTGAGGCTACTGCCTAAATAGCAAATTAATCTACAGCTGGTACATGTTTGTTTTGAGGGAGAGTTTTGTGCCTTTATAACACAAATTTAACAAGAATTGCATTTACTGCTCCCCTCTCCCAATCCCCCTTCACTTCATGTTCTTTCCCTTCCCTTCCAAGTTGTTTTTTGGGTTTTTTTTTAGCCCTTCCCACTGGACTAGATTATGCCAATTAACTTTAGGAGCATTCTGAGGGGATTTTGGATTTGTATTTTCCCCCCAGCTATCACAGTGCTGCGAGCCAGCCTTCAAAGCAGCTGAAAGCTCCGAGTTCCTTGTGGAATGGAGACATCTGGGGATTTTAGCACCCTTTGAAAGCAGGGCTGAGTTCATCTCCTCTGTTTGATCAGTGGCTCCTTGTCCCAGGATTACACTGGTATTGACTGGTTACACTGGCTTGGCTCTGAACCCAGACTAACTCAATTAACCAAATTTTACTTCCCTGGCTTTGCCTGCCTGCTTTCTTCTCTGAGCTTTCTCTGTAGATCAAACTCTTCTGAGCTAAAAAGCTGAGCTGGCTAAATCCCCCCAGTAGTTTCATTCAGGATTTTGTTCTGACTCATGGGACTTGATAAAATGAAAAACAAACAAAGAAATGAGCTTTTCCTGAAATGCTATTCCCTGAGTGACTTGCTTCACCTCTCACAAAGAAGGTGCAGAGATAAAGGAGAATTTAAGCTGACTATATCAAAATTCGAATTAGAGATAAAATATTTTATTCTTCTAACTCTTCGCCTTCAAAGAAGCTGACTGACCTGCTTAAAGAAGAGGATATCCTCATCTATAGAGTGAGGAGACTGAGTTATTAAATAATTTATAACTAAATAATAAATAATGTGCTTTCTTTTTCAACCATGTTTGGATGTGCTCTGGTTGGGCTGTACATTTAGAGAGTTGTTCTTGCTATTCTTAGAAAGAGATGCAAAACATCTCAAAAATCCTGTTGGAAATGTCTGGGTTAGTGTTGCTGCAGCCTCTGCCTGTAGGACAGACAGTTCTCCTGGGGCTGACTGGAATCCTGGATTGCTCATTATGCAGGAAGAGAACCTCCACTACATCAAAATGCAATTTTTATCGCCAACTTTGTGAAGAATGTGGATCAAACATATTCCTGCTCAGCCTTCTGGGGATTCCTTCAGTGCAGAGCCCATTGGAGCAGCCCAGCTGATGCCTTGGGAAGGCTGACCTGGAACAGAGCAGGAGAATAAAGTACTTATTTATTAAAAGGTCTTTAGGATACACCTTGGGCAGTGCAAGAGCCTGGCCAGGGCTGCACCCAAGGTGGGCCCAAAATGGTCACAAAATGGACAAAGGGTCACCAGGTCTCGTAACTTTGATACGTTTTGGTCCATTTGCATTTTGGGGTTGAATTGTCCAATTCCAGCTGCAGGTTCTGCAGTCCCACGCTTCTTGTTTTCTCTCCTCAGCCCCCCCTGTTTGTGCTTTTGGGCTGAACACTTGTCCCAGCTGTCCTTGGTGTGCAACAGGAAAAGGATTTGTTTTGTGTCCCTGCTGTGTGCAGAGCTGAGTGAGCCTGAGTGTGAGCTCAGAGCTGCAGCCTGGGCACCACAGAGCCTGGAATACAGGAAAGAGAAAACTTCAGTGATGCTCAGGTGACAAAGGCAGCACAGCAGCTCCTCTGCTGGGGTGTGGCTGTGACAGGCTGGCCCAGAGATTCCTGCTCTCCCCAGCAGCTCCTTGGACAAATTCTCTTGTTTCTCTGGCACTGACTGGGTCAACAAACTTGCAGCTCTGGGATTAAAAGAGGAGGAATCAAAATCCTGCCCTGTGCTGTACATACCTTCCTCTTGAGGAAGCAGAACTTGTCCTCAGCTCTCACTGGAAATTCTATTTTTGTTGTAGCAAACGGGCAGTTTTACCTGCATGAGCCTTTGGCGAGGTGGAGGAGGAACTGCAGTCATATTTTGCTCCCTCCTTTTAAAACAGCTGGCAACATAACCAAAAAAATCTGCTACAAGAAGAAGTATTTTTCTTTAAAATGCTCAAATTTATCAGTGGCCCACTGCAGGAGCTGAGGTGCTGGGAGGACAGAACTGAACTCTGTGGAGGGTCTTCTGTCTCTGGTGAAGGCATAGAGGCTCTGCCTGGGGAAGGGGACGAGTTCTGCTCCTGTCTGAGTTCAGACATCAAAAACCCAAGCACACCTTGGTCCTGGATCTGGTCTCCTGATCCCTCCTGTCACTGTGCCCTCTCTTTTCCTTGGCTTTTCCTCCCTCTCAGCATTGCAAGAGTCCTGATGGGAGCACAAGCACGCCCATGTGTGATACACAAAATAAAAGTGGGAAAGCTTTAGGGTCTCCAGACCCTCTGTAAGGTCTGGCTCTGATCCTGAACAGGCTTCACCACTGTGTGAAAATTCTTTTGTGGAATTGCTCATCAGCAATGTATAAAGATATATATAAATAAATTCATAAAAGTCTAAGCTTTCTTCCTTATTTTGCCCCACTGCCTCTCCTCCCCAGATTTAAGATGAATCTGCCAAGAGAGCTGCAGTAGCCTTAGGCAAAGTTCTGTGGAGATGAGGCTGGAAAGGAAGAAAAGAGAAATCTGAGAGCTTCCAGCACAGCCTGGCAGCCTTGGGCACGGAACATGAACCTAACAGGTCTGGAAAGGCTTCACCAGTGACTAATGATTGTGTTCTCTGCAAACCTTTGTAATATCTGCTGCAAATTATGTTTTTATAGTTAAATGAGCGCATGGGGCAGCTGAATATGCTTTCTGAATTCTCTTTGTCTGTGTTTTTTCTGTGTATTTTTTCATTTGCCCGTGCTGGACAGGTTCAGCTGTTAAACTGTGGCTGTGTGGGAGCCACTGCAAGCCAACCCTTAGATTTATTTTTCTCTTTAAAGAAACCTTATAGGCAGGCAAGCCTCAGGGTGAGCTGTGGAAGAATGAGAAGTGGCTAAAGGAAGAAGTATTTCAAAGTTTGGCCCTTGTAATAAAATAATTATGTCTGGGATTGGTTGACTTAAACTGCTGACTAAAACTGTGATGCATCAAAGTGCTGTGACAGCAGAATATCAAACTCCTGCCTTTAAAATAATCCCACTTTGGAGCTTCTGGGCCATATTCACTGGTGTGTCACTTCTGCTTCTACTGGTGTGAAATTAATTATAAGCAAGCATTTATTGCAGTATGGGAGAACAGGACTACTGTGTCTTCATTTATTACCATGGCAGTGAGACTGCAAATAAAACCTGATTTTTCCCTGATAGAGGTGTGCAGAAAATGCACTGAAAGTCTCTGAAGGAGTTCTTACAGGTCTGAACGCATTAAAAAAGTGAGTTAGAGAATGCTATTTGTTTTTCTCCTTGGAGATCATGCTGCATAATTGCAATATGGTCTTTCTGGAAAGCTCCTAGGATCTGGTTCCAGCACCACTGTGGTGATCTCCTCTGCTTAAAAAGTGTCTGGCCCAATAAGAGACTGAGAAACTGGGATAAGAAGTGCATGGCTTAGCATGAGTAAAGTAATGAATAATTTTTTCTCAGCATATGATATTATGTGTAAACTATTTGCCCAGAGCATAGGAAATAAATTTTTTTTTTAGTGTCTAGGTCAGATGTCTAGTGTGAAATTGAGATTTTAAAGACTGCATGTTTACTTTAGTGATATTGTGCAATATTAATTCTTTGAATGTTATTTGGGTATTAAAAGGTAAAAAAAGGCAAATAAGGCATCATAAACTCATTGAAATATGAATATTCAATGGATTCTTTTCACTTGAATATAATTGAATATAAATACATTAATTCCTAAAAACAACCACTCCCCCAAATTACCCTTGAAATACTGTTACCTCTTCTTTCAAATCTATTAATTAGGTAGCCTAGGAAATATATGAATAAGCTGTTCTCTTTCATGGTGCTCACTTTTTATTTCTTTGGACTTATGAGCAGTTTTACTGGAGTGGAGGAGGGAAACCAGGAGGGAAACTTCGATTTTATACAGGTTTATACTGTGATAATATGGTCTGGTAGCTTCCCAAATGCAATGCATATGCAAATCAAAGGCTCTTGAAACGATTTCAGCCACTTTTAGAATTCCAGCAGGGAGAACAACATCAAGAAACTTGCCCAGATTCGCTGCACTTATTAGGAAATGCCTCAGAAACCTCCCTGGTGAAATGGAAATGAGATTTATAAATCAATACAGAGATGCAACAGAACCAACTGAAAATCAACTTCCCAGAGACACCCTGGCATGTCAGAGTCACTGTCCCTCTTTCAACTTCCTGCATTATAAATTCACAGCTCTCACATCTGTTATTTGTTATGAATTTGTAAATTGAAGCCGTGACCTTTTTAACTTGAAGCAGCAAAACACACACAGGAAAGCAAATCCTTATGGAGAGAGCAACTGGGATGGAGCAAAGTGATTAAAATAAAAATGTGACTTTTTTCTTCTCCTTTCAAAGGGAACCCCACTGTATTTTAAACATAACTTTAGATTTTTTAAAACATAATTTTAATTTTTTTTAAAATATAACTTTAGATTTTTTTTAAACATAATTTAATTTTTTTTAAACATAATTTTAGATTATTTTAAACATAACTTTAGATTTTTTTTAAACATGACTTTAGATTTTTAGAGTGTTTTTATTGTGTTAGTTTCCAGCTTTCATGACAGATGAGCGTCACACATCACACGAGGCTATGGCATCCTGCTGCTGGCTGAAATAAAATGTTAACAAGGTTCTTACCTTTAACTCAGTCCCTTTGCTTAGCAAAGAGGCAGCAGCCTTTCCCTGCCTATATCAAGATTTAACAGCCACTTGCCAAGATCAGTCTGAGCTGGTTATTAGAACAACATTTTTGCTTTTGTTCCCAGGAAAATCCATCTCTGAATAACACACTGACAACAGCAGGCAGACAGGAGAGCAGATGTAGGCTCCTCTCTGAAGTTATATTTGAGATTAATGCACATCATGTGTTTATAGAATCTTTGAGAACTTAATTATTTACTCTGTATGCATAGCTAAAGGAAGAGCAGAAAGGGATATATAATATACTATATTTTTTTTCCTATTGGAAGTACATTGCAGAAGGAATGAGGTAAAAGGGTTTTCTTTCTGTCTTTGCCTGGGTGGAAAAGTTGAGGTGGGATGAAAAGGGATGGAAGATTTCTTTGTGAACCCTCTGTTCACCCTGTGTGCCTGCATTTAAGCACCAAATCTTGTCTAGTGGGTTGCAGTATTTTCAATATCTTTCATGTCACTGAGAAAGAGTAGTGTTTATCTCATGTTTTCATCTGAAACCTTGGTAAAGAGAATCCAAGTTGTGGATGAGTTGTACTTGTAGATACTTTAATGTTTTCCAGAATGGCTGCTACACTTTTTCTTTAATATTTTCAACAAATGGATTGCCAACATAGTGAACAAAGTCCTGCAGTTCTGAGCACAAGGATGAATGAAGGGAATTTTTTTACAGAGCACGTGTGGGTAAAGGCTTTGATTTTTGCATAGGATGTGTGTGTTTTAGGGATGTTAGTTGTCCCAAAATGCTGGTCCAAACAAGAATTTTCAGGCCTGTAGCTCCTTTTGGGTCTGATACAGACAGCAGAGCTGCAGATTCTGACTGCATAAACTCAAAAGTCTCATATCCCACTGATTCTGTGGTTCTGACTCAGTGAAATGGGCATGAACCTGTCTATAAGAATTTCCTCTGAGCTCTCAGGATATTAGAAAGTCTCTGTTCATGAGACCCTTATTTCAGATGATTTTTAATGTTTCAAATAATAATAAAAGTAATAAATAATAAAATAAAATAAAATAAAAATAATAATAATAATAATAATAATAATAATAAGTAAAAAAAAAATAATAGTAATAAAAAGAACCAACTGTCAGTGCTCTGTGATGCTGCCTTAGGGCAGTGGTTGTGTTTGAGTTTGAGAAAGGATCCATAACAGATGACACACATTGCTGAGAATTCCTCATTGAAATTCACTCAGCTCACAGGGATCCAGGAGCAGCAGCTGCAAAGAGAAGCAAATGGGCTCCTGAGTTGTAACAAAGCAAAATTTGAAAGAAAAGTATTTATCTGTTGGAAGTTGGACTTTGTGCAAGCAGGTGGTTTGATGCAGAGTGAATAACTAACCAAAAGAAGATTTAATCTTTGGGGCTGTTTCCCATTAGAGCTTTTCCTGTGTAAGCATTTATTGGCTGACCTCAAATAAAGCAAAGCATCCTTTGAAATATCAGCTTACTTGCAGGGCATTTTATCCCCAGGTGCCTGGTGTAATCACAAATTCATAAATCATGTATCCATCGTGTAGATATGCTTGTATTGCAGTATTAAGAGTTTTTAAAATATGAGGATGCTCTTACTAATGTGCAGGAAGGGCTGGGTGGGAGAGAAACTGAGGTGGTAACAAAAAAAGATGAGAAAAAAGAGTTATATGGCTGCTGGACACATGGGTAGGAAAATGATCATGCTCTTAAAATTATCATCTATCCTTAGCAGCAGCAGTGAGAAAATTACTTGTGCTTACAAATGTAAAGAATCTGAATACAGGAAAACAAAAATAAGTAACACAAGTCTGCATGTGATGTCACCTGGTAGATTTTGGAATGCCTTCTGCAACTTTTTCCAGGGAGTTTGATTAAATTTATTTCAACTTTGGTATCACTAAGAGCCAAAGCTCAGTCTATGGGTTTCAAAGTATTTCCAAGCAGAAATGTGTAATGCATGGCAGGTATCACTGCTGTCTCCTCCACCTCTGCTTTGAGCTGAAAGTAACAGATAGGAAATGGGTAATGGAGAGAAGGAAATGATAGAATTGCTTAATGAAAGGGCTTTTAACCCAGTAAAAGTAAAAAATGTATAGGTGTACGTTCTCTGAAGCCAAACCCCTTAGTTCTCGTAGGAGCTTGCACGTTGATGAGCAGGAAAAAAAAAGAATTTGAGCTTATGGACAAAAAAATCTGGAGTCAAAAGTCTGGTATTCCAGAGATGGACAAAAGGGTTTGAGTGCTCATAAGCCAACATAATTAATGTATGGATTGTGAATTTGGGCACTAAGTTAAACAGCAAAATTATGAGCCTTATTCTAAACCACTTCAGAAGTTAACTTAAATAGTCCCATTACACTTATCTTGGAGGGAAATAGAAGAATCAAAACCCTGATCTAAGATCTGATTTTAGCCAAAATCATTGCATAGCCAGTTTACATTTTTAACATTTTTGAAGGCAGTTTGATGGGGTTTTTTTTTTTTTTGGCTTTACATGACCTTTGATTTTTTTAAGCAGTATGACTTTTCCTCTGGAAATAAAAATAAACCCTGCAGCAATCCAGTTTTAGAAGCTGCTGTAGAGATTAGAGTTGATCTGAAGAGTTTCTCTGAACTCTCTGCATTATAGGTGACAAAGCTATGGGTTATTCTGATTACACCTTGCCCTGTCTGTGCAATGCTTTAGTGCTCATCCTTGGACACTTTCTCTACTGCATCCCCAAACATGATACCCAGCCTTAACACACTTGAACTTCTGTAACTATTTAAGAGAAACTATTAAAAATTCAAAATTTTTCTACCTGTGAGCCTTCTGCCTTGCTGAGCAGCGTGTAATCATGTCAAAAACCAGTAAAAAAACCAAATCAGTAAAAACCAGCAGCACTGTAAATCTTTTCCTTTGAAACAATTCACTTGGAGCAGATATTTCAGTGTTTTAACAGAGAGGCAAAGAGAGCCAGGTCTGTTTGTGACTTTGTTATCCAGAGCCAGCCTGTCACTGTGCTGAGCATTATGTAATGTTAGCAAAATAAAGGCAGTGCCTACACATCTTCTGCTAGCTGCTGCATTTATAGAAAAAAACAAAACAAAACAAACAAATCTCAGTTTAGAAAAGCAAATATCTGCAGAACAAAGAGCAAGAGCTGTGATTCCTGCTTGGCAGTGCTGGTAAATAATAGCAAAAAAAAAAAAAAGCATTTCAGAGCCCTTCCAATGCCAGTGCTGGGGTGCACCAGTTCCCCCAGATCTGCAGGAAAAACAGAGCAGGAAATGCACCCTGGGGAGGTTGTTGGTTCTTGTTAGGTGTGGACAGAAGACACCAGACAAGCTGGTATCTCCTTCAGACTAAATTGTTTATTATTTCTTATCTAAGATACATTCTCACGAGGTGTGAGCTCTGTCTGGCAAGGCAAGAAAATGGATACTCCTACCTCATTTCAAGGACTTCTGAACAATTAGCAAAACCAATTAAAACCCGACACCCAAGTTATTTTTATTTATAACCCAATTAAAGATCTCTCAATGTCTGCAGTGCAGGTTTCACTGACCAGTTAGAAAATATCACCAAAACCCGAGAACAAGGAGGAAGGAGAAAGTGAAGAAGAAGGACCCAGGCAATGCCCAAATCCCTCCATATTGTCCCTTATATATATTATTATATTCTATTTTCCAAACCCCCAAACTTTAAATACTTCACCCTGTGCCATTACACAATTCTGTACAAACTACACACACACACTTCCACTGCTATTACTCAGTTTTGGGAGCCTTTACCACAGCCTCAGTCAGTGCCCTCCTGAGGGTCAAAGCAGAAAATCTGATATTTTCAGCACCCAGGGCTCCAGCACACCCAGCTGTGGTTCTGGGCTGGCACTACAGCTCCCTGCAGCTGCTCCCTGCTGCAGTCCAGCCCTCAGTGGGTTCAAGTTTAGGAAATTCTGTTTTTGTGACCCACCAACTCTTATGTTGCTTGAATAGCAAAGAGTAAGAGAAAGAATTTTTCTGTTAAAGAATAGGAGAAAAGAATGAGAAATTATCATATCTGTATGGAATAATTCCATTCCTACTACATGAATCTTGACTTTTCCCTTTATTCTTTCTTCTTTATTTATTTCTTTTTATGAGACTCTTTCCATCATCTTTTCCTCATGACTCTGTGTATTCTTCCATTGTGCAAACTTTGGTATATCACACCTCTTGGATTGTTGATCATTATAATGTAACACATAAAAAAAATGTAAAAATTGCAGAAAAAAGGGAAGGACTTTGAAGTTTTTTTTCTCACCTTTTAATGTGTTCCCAGTGCACATAAGATAAAAGCAGCCAAAAATATTTTTAAGCCCAGTTACTTTGTGGAGTTTGCTTGATCCTCAAGAGAAAAAGAAGCTTCAGTACTGGGTCCCCTTCTCCTTTTTAGGAAATGTAACAATATTTTTATAGGATAATCAAAAAAATAGACACTTTCTAATAGACTGAACATGATCTTGAGGAGTCCAAGTATTTTATTTTGGTTAATATAGGGCAGAATGTAAAGTTTAAGTATAAAAGTCAGCTACCCTGAATCTAATGTTCAGACTACCTTACCAATATTTCTTCCTTTGCACATTATGATGGTCCAACAGGACTTGGATCAGCACCTCCTACATTCCATTCTTTTGTCTCTTCTAATATATATATATATATGCTTGGTCTTTTTACTGAGATAAGGAGTTCAAAAATTACATTGCTCCTGTATTTTTGCAGTGTGCTGGGGAGCAGAAGTTGCTGTTAAATTCACAGCTTGATGGACAGAAGTTCAATTTATATTTCATCATTATGCTCTGAGTAACTTTATTTTCTCTCTTACAAACATGTAACTAAATATTTCTTAACAGTATTTGTCCTCATTCCATTACTCAATTCTCACAATAACTGAGTTCTCAGGAAACATTCTCTGATTTGTTACTTAATAGTTCAGTTCTTTGTAACCTTTTATATTTTTACATTTTCCGCCACTATTTTATTGTGCCTTAAAATAAAAGCTTAAACCCCTTGATTTTCAGCCTGAGAGAATATCAGAATGAAAGCACATATAAGAAGGATTTAATTACAACATGCAAAAAATAGAACTCTGCAAATCCTTCATTTTTAAAGAATTTGTTTTGGATCGAAATTTAATCAAATTTGCACTTGGAGTGTTTGAGTTCAAACAGAGAGGAGGGCTCAGGGTATTAACCCACATCCTCTAAACCCTTTCTCCTGTGATAAATCCTTCTTCACCTGAGCAGCCTGACTGATGTCAGAGCACTCAGCAGCCTCAGTGATAAAGCAAAATTCCCAGGGAAATGATCCTTTGCAGCTTGGGCAGAGCATATCCCGGCCACACAATGTGCCTGAAGTAGTTTTGTGTAGAGGAATTTTTAGAAGAGCCAGTTCATGATTTATTGATGGGGGGTTTGAACAATCCCTGGTACCAGGGAACAGTGGGAGAGTCTGTGCTGTTCCTGTGCTGGTCTTGCAGGCCTTGAATTAGGAAGAAATTAGCAATTGTAATAATTTAGTGTGATTTAGTAATAATTCAGTAATAATTCAGTAATAATTTAGTAATAATTTGGTAATAATTTAGTAATAATTTAGTGTAACTTCGTAATAATTTAGTAATAATTTAGTAATAATTTAGTAATAATTTAGTAATAATTTAGTAATAATTTAGTAATAATTTAGTAATAATTTAGCCTTCTCACGGATGCTTCCTCACGGATGCTGAATATGTGTAACAATTTGTTAAGCCTTCTCATGGATGTAGAAAAACAGAATGCTGTTCATAAGGTAGAACAAAAGGTAAACTAGATGCCAAAAAACGTGGACCAATGAACAATATTAATTATATATGTATATGTACTTTTAGCCAATCACCAACTGTTTAGCTGTGCTTGCTTTCCTCTCTGTGACCTGATAAAAGGAGAATTTTTATAAAGAATAAAGAAGAGATCAGATATCAAACCTGATCATGTTGATGCCTGTTTGATGCTCTGCTCCTTTCTCGCAACAGTTTTGTGTTCCTTGCATGACACAGGGAGAAGTTTCCATGGGCAGGGCAGACCCTGGCAGGCTGGAAGGATTAAAAGCAGAAATTTCTCTGTCTCTAGGGGTGTCCAGGCTGAAAAGAAATCCAGAGGAAGGATGTGATGAGACCCACCAGGTATTCGACCACAAAATAGGAATGGGAGTGGTTTGGGGAACAGGCACTAAGAAAAGCCCACAAACCAAATAAAAGTAGGGAATATGATTCATCCAGCTTTTCACAGTCATTCCAGAGAGACTGGCAGGCATTAAAAAGAGAGAAAGAAATGGGGAAAAAGCAGATGTATGACAGAACAAGTCACAAATGCCAAGTATAAATAGGGAAGGATTTGTTAAGAAGCAGTTATTGATTCTTTTGCCTTTTCCTTCTGGTTTGACTGATACCTTCTAGTCCCTCATACCACACAAAATTATTAATTTCTCATTTTTCTTACAGCAATTCTCCTGTTTTCTTTGGTACTTAAAGCATGACCCCTCAGGTTTCAGCACAGCTTCCACTTATCCTTCAGAAGTGGCTTCTTCTGCCCTGCCTCCAATTAATTATCTGAATAAACCTGAGAAAATTGTGTGGAGCAGGAAGGAAACATGAACTGTGTGTTTTATCATTCAGACAATTTTTTATTATTATTTATTTAGTATTGCCTGCATCCTCCATGCACGTTTCTTGTCAATGTTCTGCACAAGGAATGAAAATAGTTCAGGTGAATAATCTGGTCAGAGGTTGCTTAATTCCAATGAGAGATGGGGATAAAAATATGGGACAAGAAAGCAGTGAAGAGTAAATGAAAGAGAAGGTTCAGGGGGAAATTCTGCAAATATGTTTTATTCTTGTATCTGCTTTTTGGTTTTTTGTTGTTATAAGGAAGAGCCATTTAAGCCCACTCTGAAGCTCCTTGTTCTATATGCAGAGGGTGAATCTTGGGGTTGTTTTGCTCTCTTTTAATGTCATTCAATTAAAATCCTGTTTTGAAGTGGAGAGTGTAAAGTTCAATCTGAAATGTCACAAATTTCCTTCCCCATATGTTCAATGAAATAATTCAGTAAATTTATCTGGATTTAAATTTTTTTCAAGTGTCAAATGATCTTTATCTTCAAAAATTATGTACAATGTCAAAATATCCAAGTATAGCAAAATATGTAGTTAGAAGACCCAAATAATTTATAGCTGAGTACAATTCCAGTGTTCATGCATTTTTTCTAGTGTACTACAACATAGTACAAATACTTAAATGAGATGAATCACCCTGAAAAAACTAAACTGAAAAATTGCTTTAACCTTTTTGAAACAATGCATTTTGACATTTCCAAAATGAAACAAGAGCCAAGATTTCATGTTGACTTTTCCCACTGAAGCTGTCATAAAAATCAACAAGTTCTCATGACGCATTTTGAAGGAGAATGCATTCTAATTTCAAGTTAGAAAATGGCACTGCAGTTAACCAGTATTTTTTGTTACTTGATTCTACTGCTAAAGAGATTTGGGGACTGAGAGCATGGGCCTTGCTTGTCCTTCAGTTTTGGGTTGTTTTTTTTTTTTGGCATGTATTTTTTGGAGCACTTTTTCACCTTTTGTAGTTGAAATTGTAAGGTCCAAGTCTACAACAAGGACAACGAATCTGAGACAACTTCAGCAGGTCCAAACAATCCCTACCCTCCCAGAATGCAGTGGTCTGATGGTTAGAAAGATCAATTACACAGGAGTCCTGTAAATTTTAAATTTCATCCATGATATTCCTGTTCTATGAGAAAGCATTTGATGAGCATGGACTTGAGGGGCATTTTTGAGAGGATGAGTGATCACCTATAAATCTGAGATCTGATTGAGTGTGTAGACCCTGGTGCTGCATTTCTGCCCCACAGATTGTTTCAGATGACTTTTCATGGGGGCAAATTTAATCTGTTTATTTTTTTTTAATAGTCAGGGAACTTGATAACAACTTTTGCTTTTAAGAGATTACTCTTTACAGCATTTGCAACTGGATACAGGTGTTCAAGTTACAATTGATAGTAACTTTCTCTCAACTTCCCTGTAAAAAGTGGTGCTGTAGTTGTTTCCCTTTGTCCTCCTCTTTTTAAAGCCACAGTAATTTGCTCTTGCAGTCAGATACAAGTTTGACAGGAAATGATTCTGTTCTCTGTATAAAGCAGATGTCCTTCCACTGCACCAAATGCAGTCACATCAATGCCAAACTGGCTGATCTGCTAAATCCCAGGGTGGTGTTGGACAGGGAGGGGAAGGACTCTTGGCTTTTCAGAGCTGAACCTGGATTATAAATCTCATATTGATTCCACCTCAGCAGAGGAATGAAAGTGGTGACAAAGTGGGTGCTAAAGGGACAGAGTGGCTGCTTTTCATCTCTGAAGAGATCAACTCCTTTTTCACACACATACATTTTATTTCTGGTGACTTTGACAAAAATAATTTAAAGAAAGTTTTTTTAGGACTTCCCATAAGATTTCCTTATATGAGAAAGACCCAACAACAAGACCAAAGCCCCCACCAGCTGTGCCATGTGGAATAAAGCAGCATACCAAGGAAGTCACTCTGGATCAAATTCAAAGCCCATTTTAATGAATTCTTCTTTTTCCCTTGACTTCTCTTAAGTCTCTGGAGCTCTTACTGAAGAAGGAACTTGTGAGCACTTATTGTATAGGATTTAAAATATTTCTTATTAACTTTTCTAGTTATTTTAGATGGACCCATGACTCTCTTACTGAACAAGGGGCTGGGAAAGGACAAGGGGAATAAACTTCCAAAAGGCAGATCAATGACGTGAACGATTTTTATGCAGAACCACACTTTTGGAACTGAGAGATGAATGATTTGGTGTGGGAGCTATCCATAATAAACCTCAAACCCTTCAAGATATGTAATTTTTAGATATGGTGTTCCTGAAAAGGAAATGAAAGGTGGCAAGTGATTCAACCTTCTGTCAGTGATGATTTAGCTGAGAGGAAGGTGAATGACACTGTTGGGTTGAGCCCTGTTTTATGCAGTAATTGTGAACTGCAATGAGAATAGTGGGGTGGGAGACCTCTGTACACAGCAGATTTGAGCTTTATATTTGCATTTGCTCCCTGTGTGTGGGTCTGTGAAAGGGCTAGAGGAGCTCGAGGAGAGAGAAGAACCTCAAAAATCACATGACAGAAAATGAAAGGCAGTTGTTAGATTTACTCAGGTTTACCAAAGAGGTGTCTTGTCCCCTTTGTGACCTTGCTGATGGGGGAGCAGCTGGGGCTGCCCCAAACCCTGCTGTGAACTGCTGAGCCTTGACTGCACTGAGCTCCTCTTCCACACACACAGGTAGAAAATCCTTCTCCCCTTCCTGCTTGGATCTTTGTTACTGATCCATCTCAGGGTTGCTTTTCCCTGAGATTCTCCTTGGGGTTTCTGTTCCCCAAGGTAATAAGATTTTTTCCTAGGGTTGCTGTTCCCCAGGAGTTTCCTCGGGGTTGCTGTTCCCCAAGGCAATCAGGTTTTTCATCTTCTCTTTGCCCTGAGTGTTTCACCCCAGAGCCAGAGCAGACAGGCTGAGTCCCCAGTCCGTGTTTCCAAGGTTGTTTATTCTTCATTATCTCAGTTCTGTCCCAGCTCTGCAGGGCATCCCCAGCAGAGCAGGACTGGGTGGCTCAGTGAGCCCCACACCTCATGTACAGCACCCCTGACCCAACCACCGTCCAAAATGCACTTTTTATTGACAGAATTTTACCAATGCCCACTGCCTATGCTAACATGGCATTTCTACTCTAAACCAATCTCTAAAATCCAACTCATCAAAAGATGGGGGACGAGAGCAAGAACAAGGAGCACAGGGGCCACTCCCCAATTCCTCCAGCTTGTCTCTTCAACCCCAGATACTGAAAATCCCAGATTCTACATTTACATTCTGTGATAAACTAAATATTACTTATTTTGAATTCTCTCAGCTTGTGATTCTTCACACACTGTGGGCATTCACTGCCATGGCAGGGATCAGAGGCAGTGCCCTCCTGGGCTCTGTGTGAGGCTCTGACCCCCCTGTACAGACCCCAGACCCCCTGTCCGGTCTGCAAACCCTCCAGGGTGGCCACAGGGATGTCCTGGACTCCAACAGATCCATAATGCTGCTTTATTTGCCTGTAATGGCCATTGGCTGCTGCATTTTACCTTTTTAAATTCAGTGTGTGTGCTGAAAAATTCCCAGACTGGTGCACAAATTCACCCAGGTCCTTCTATAGGAATTACATTTCTGTCTTTTATGTACTGTGGTGGAAAATTCTGCCATGAGCAGGATTACACAGGTATTTAACTTTTTAAAGGGAACAAGAGTTGCAGTTGTAATGATGGTTTTCACTGGCATAGATTTGAGAACATTTCCTAAGGGTGTTTTAAACTGATGACTTCTCTTCTGTCAATAAGGAAAATAAGGCACTGGAGATTGTAGGAATGGCCTAAGAGCCAACAGGAATCTGCTGTTCCAAAGAACCAAAAGAGTTAACATTCTAGAGCCTGGATGATATAAATTTTTATAACTCTGATGAAGTAATCTGTGTCCATTTCTACTGACTGGAAAGATAATATTGAGCTCCAGAGTATTGATGCAGCTTCAGTTTGCTCTAATATTAACTATAATATTAACTATAATATTAACTGTAACGCAGCTCTCTCACACCCTGTCTATTAAATAACTACCATTAAAACTGCTCTCAAAGTTTTTGCTGAGAATTTTTTAAAATTTTAACAAAAGTAAGCACTTCTGAAATTTGACATTGTCCTTTGGTTGTAAGCAAATTTAGAGTAATCACAGGAAGAAGAAAGTGATTAGGCCTGAAACTTTTGTTTAAATGATCAACCAAGGAACAAAGTTCAAGGTTTCCTAGGTCCCACTTCCTCTCCAGGTGTGCTCCAATGTGGAGAGCCTGTGCTGGACCTGTATTTGATTTTGTGCTGCAGAAGATGCCATTGTGTAGTCATAATTTCATTCCAGTGTTTCCCTATCGAGTACACTACAGAAAATATGAGTGTCTACTTGTAGGTCTGACCAAAGTTTGTTTATTGGAGGGAAAATGGGAGCTCCAACATCTGGAATTTGTATTTAGGTCTAATGGGCTGAGCTGCTGCTCCTCCACTCTCAGCACTACTCAGAGACAAAGCCTTGTTTTAGACATTTGACATAAACAGTGCAAGGAAACACTCTCCACTTTGCAAAACATCTAAGAAAAAGCATCCTTTAATTCTGTGGCTGTGAGATTGATTAAATATCCGTATTAATGACTGTATTCTCTCCATGGATGGCTGTGCAGGAAGATGGGAAATGCTGACACTTTTCCTGTTTAGCTTGTACTGTTCCATTCTTGTTATTCCCTGGGATGTGGCATCACCTCCCTCTGCTTTAGGGCTGAGGCTCACTAGAGGGGAGACTGAAAACACTCAGGACTCTGTTAGGACTGTTCTAATCCTTTTATTGACAGTCTCTGCCCCACTCTGCTCCTGCTTTCACACCTCTTGCCCAGCTGGTTGCTCACCTTCTGCTTTGGAGTGTTTTCTTAACAATTATTGCTTTGTGGATGATAATTCAGTTCTTTCAGGTACCAGTACTCCCACAGGAGATGATGCAGACAGGTGAGCACACCTTTTTGGGTTTCTCCCATCAAAGAACCACATAGAGAATTTCTCTGAGGAAGAAGAAAAATTGAAAACTTAGGAAAAGGAAAAAGAAGAAAGTCCTGGGCTTTTTTCTGACAGAAAACTTACAATCTGCTGTGTGAAATGAGTTTTTGTTACACCAGTCTCTCTCAAACAGCTGAGTGCAGCAGGAGGGAACTCTCAGTGGTCCACCTGGCAGTGAAAATTCTCTTTCAGCTGCTGTCTCTCAGGTGTTCTTTCCTGCTGAAGTTCAAGGTTTATTTAAGGATCTCTGACCCTGCATCTGGGGCCTCCCTGCTCTGTGATTCCATTTAGTTGCTGGTCTCAGCCGTAAGGAGCTCTTCAGGCAGTTTCTCCCTTTTTAATCTTTTATTAACAACCAGTGGGCCTGACTTCATCTGACCTTTCTGCTTCTTGCCTTTATTTATCTGCCAAACATCAGCCCAACTCCCCCAGTGAGCCTTGGATCTGTTTTGAGGAATCCTGAGAAGAGCTAGCTGGGATCACGTTCTCTTTTTCATGCCCTCCTTGGAGCTTTTCTCATCTCAAGTATTCAGAGGAATGCCTCAGTACTGCCAAACCCCTTGAAGTTATAAATAATGGTTGCATTTTGCCTTAATATTTCTGTCCATGGGGCAGGGATTTTGTCTGTCCCCTTTGGCATCCTGCAGTCAGCACCTGCTGAAAGGTTTGAGGTCTCTTAACTCACCTCTCTGAAATCCACTGCAATGGAGAGTTGTTCCTCTGGCACTGCTGGGGTACATTACACCCCAAAGGTAAAAATTTGTATATATTTA
>VXBR01010171.1:0-21620 GCA_013400215.1 Cisticola juncidis | reverse complement strand
TTTTTTTTTTTTTTTTTTCCTTTTTCCTCCTCTAAGTGTTTTTATTTTTGTGAACTTCCAAAACCAAAGTTAAATGAAGAATAAACAGCTTGCCAGGCACTTTTCTGTCTCACAGCTGAGAATTTCTGAAGCTGATGGGCTGAGCCCTGGTGGGCACAACTCAAGACAGGAGGGCCATGCAGGGGAGAAGTGGCAGCAGGGTGGGACATGGGGATGCCCCAATGTGTGGAATAATAACTGCTATTAATAAAAAAAAACCCTTCTCCTGCCAAAGGACTGGGGTCTCTTCACTCAAGGAGATGGGTTTAATGTGTTGCTGTAAATTAAATAACTCAGTAGCCTCAGATGAACAGGATTTGGTCCATTGGAAATATTAAACAATATTTTTTTGACATGTAACCACCAGGCATTAGCAATATCTCCTTTAATTAGTTTTGTATGTTTGGTTCTGCTTCAGCTTTCACTTTGCCAGGGCTTCCCTTTCTCCTTCCTACACATTTCTACTCCATCTTAACACCTGATTTTTCTTTGTTTTTCATTGTTTCCCCTCTATTCAGCTGCCATTGTCTCAGCCTCCTTTTAGCTGCACTCCAGCTTTGCCCCGTGACTGTCCCAGTGTTCTTTAGATGTTTTGCTTTGACTTTGTGTTGCAGCATCTTCAAGAAACCTGTCTGACTCTGGAGAAAAAGGCAATGCAAGGAGGCATCAATGCAGGGACAAGGGGCAGGTACCCTGAGGAGGTAGAACATCAATAAAAAAGAAGGAATGGATACCTCTGAGGAAGATAAAGCAGTGTGATTCACAGCTCTGGGGAATGCTAGACAGGCAGGAAATGTTTGTGAGGTAAATAATAGATTTAGATAAAAAAAAAAACAAACCAAAAAAACCACCAAACAAAAGCAGATGAAACACAGTATCAAACAAAATTTAAATAAATCATTAGAAGAAAAACCTATTTTGTGAACCATAGGACACTAAACAGCATTTAATTAAAACTTTGTGTTTGATCTTCTCATGTGATTAGTTTTGCATTACCCTGCCATTTATTTTGGTGCTATTGAGGCCAAAGGGGCTGGTGTCCTGGGCTGAACAAGATTTAAATAACAGAACTTGTGCTGAGGTTAGTGAAAAAACTTTGATTTACTTCAGTGGAACCATCAACTTGTCTATTCTTAGGCCAGGAAAGCAATTTTTACTTGACACCTGCTGTTTTATCTCACTTTCTCTCTCCCTTGCAGTTGTAGCTGCAAACAGAGGGACTGGAGCTGTGCCCAGTGCCCTGCTGGGGAATCCTTGACCCCTTTTGCAGGCAGGGCTGCCTTTGGCTGGAGGGATAAAATCCAGTCCAGAGGACTGAGCAAAAAAAGTTAAAGGAAACCTTGGTCATCTTTCCTCAGGCTTCATAAAAAGCAAACTTAAAGTATCTCATATTAGTGTCCAGCTGGAAAAATAACAGCTCAATAGATTTTGATTTTTTCAGTAATATGTGGTGATTTTTTAAAAATAGATTTATCCAGAGTAATTCCTTTGCATTTGCTCCTAGCTTACACCTGAAATGGGCAGTATTAAGTAGGCCAAAGATCTTTACATAAATCATTTTTTGTCCACATTAAAACAGAATATTGTCCACCTCCTGTTACCTACAGGATGCTCTTCATTTGTATCAAAACATCCAGATGATTCCTGAGGTAACAACTGCAGGAATTGCTTTTTATGTAGCAAATGTTTTACAAGTATTGATAGCGTTTTACCCCTAGGGCTGAGCTAGCACGTTATAGATGAGAACAAAAAAGCAAATAAAAGGAAAAACGTCCCAATGTTTATTCTACAAAGTCAAATAAGTGATTTAGTGATTGGTGAGACCCCTATAAATCACTGCAGGCTGAGTTTTCAGCAAGATTCTGCACATGAATCTGCTCCCCTGTTTAACACTGGCCTGACATAAATCAGCTCTGCTGCTGTGAAATGCAAAATTTCATCCTCTCACTGCCGCATCCCTCCCTTCGGGAAGGGACTGAGTGCTGTGGAGAGGAGATTCCAAAAGAGCAGCCCAGATCTGCTTTGTGAAAGCCTCGCAGGAGAGGGCAGATCTATCATCACCTTCCTGTGTTATACAGAATACTCGGTGCTGATACCATAAAAAAGGTGTGTTGGGTCCTAGGGGAGTCATGGGTGTTTTTTATGAGATTTGTATTAATTTAGTACATAATTTAAAAAAAAGGCAAAAAAAAGAAAGCCTATATGTAGATAAACAACACTGGAACTCTCAAAACAGAAGATATAAATTACATTTTTATGATGCAGCTCCCTTATTTTCATTTTTTTGTAGGTTTGGCAGCCTTGTCCCAGCTGGGAGTGTCAGGAGGCAAAGGGCAGAAAGCTCAAGTTGTTTTCTGATCAGTAAAATCAGTCTGGGTGTGATAGCAGTGCAGTGCTACGTGACAGGCAAAACCCTCTTGCATTAAATACCATTTTTGTAACTGTAACCAAGTATCTCTTTCTCAGTTTCTTTAACACTTGCTCGAGGTACATTACCCATATAATTAAGCATGATTAAATGATAATTGCAGTCTTTTTGCAACGTAATTCCATGGCTGTTTATGCTTTGCACAAAGTACATGGCATTTATTTTGCACATGTCAAGGAAAAACTCTGAATTTTAAAGAAGTTGCTAAGGAATAATTGCCATAAATTTACAAAGGAATTACTACATGCCTGAGACTGAATACAGTACTACACAAATTTCTGTCAAGATGCAATTGTATTTTCAAAGTGGCATTACTTTTGTAGTATTGTTGAAAAAAAAAAAAAAAGAAAAGAAAAAGTTGTGGTAAATGGAAACATCTGTATTTGGTTATGGGTGATAAATTATTTAAGTAAGCTACCATGTTCTTTTATTTATAAAAACCCTTCTATCAGTGCTACAGAAACCCCTTTTTACACCTAATTCTGGAGTCACCAAGGCTCTTCTGCTTTGATATTTCTTCTTTTGAGCAAGGATAATTCAGCAAGCAAAGGGTAAGAAGGTCTGTACCTCACAAGTGACACTTTTATTAGAAAAAAATCCTCCTAAACACTGGCTTCATCTGAAGTAACTTCTTATTTTGGCTGCAGTTTGGCTCTACCTGTGAAGTGAATTTTCCCAGCTGCTGCTGTGGAACCTCCTGGCCTCTCTTGATGTGAATTTTGTATGCTGGTGCTTCCTAAAATCTCATTCCTTTCTGGAGGGCACTCCAAAGGAAAACATATTTCTTTCGAATCTGAGTCAAACAATCACAAAGTAATCTTAGAAGCAGAATTTCTTTGAAATAGATTTGGATATCTATCATTGTGATTTATATTTTCTTGGGATGATGGCATTTTTTGGGTAAATGATTGTTTGCTTCCTTTTGAGAACGCCCTGCTCTCTGAAAGCAGTTTGTGTTTAGGGACTCCTTGTGCCTTATTTCACAAGTATTCAAACTTAGGCTTGATTAGGCTGGTAATTTATTTTAATTTTATTAATTGTAAATAGTTTTGGTCATGGAGCATCTCAGCATAGGGCTGAGACCTGGGGCTGCTTGGCCTGGAGAAGTCTCTTATAAATATTGATATATTTTGGTATTGATATCTATTAGATATCTATTATTATTATCTCTATATATCTAATAGATATCTATAGCTGACATTTATTTCATGGGGGCTGTGAGGAAGAAGAGCTCAGGTTCCTCTCAGAGGTGCCACAGACAGGACAAGAGGCAATGGGCACTGACTGGAACACATAAAATTCTTTGTGAATCTGAGAAAATAATTCTTTTATTGTGAGGGAAGTTGAGCACTGGAATGAGCAGGCAAGAGAGGCTTCAGCTCCTGTCCTCACACAAACTCTGCTTTGGGGTGTCCTGTTGGAAAATCTGACTGGAAAATGGTGCAGAATGCCCAGGTTGGTGCCCTCCTTTTCTGCATATTTCATTTCAGGTTGCTTTTGTAATGAAGGAGGATTATGATCTTTCTTCTCTCATGTTTCTTCTACTGAAATGACTTTTTCCTGTAAGATTTGTTTGCTTGGAAGGGATGTCTAAAAAATTTACAGAAACCCAGATGAGTATTAAATACAAAAAGTCTCTGGAGGTGAGATATGCATATCCTGCCCCAGTCAAATGAAACATTGCCACTCAGATGCCTAAATCAACTAATTAATCCATACTACATTAATTATGATGATGAAAAGCTAATTATAGCTTATTGGCCTAAAAAGAAATGCAAGTGAATGAGAGAAATTTTCAAGGCTGGTCCCAATCCAGTGCACTCCAAAAATCTGCAGAAGGCACCAGGCAGTGCTCACCTGAGCAGTGACTGCAGGTAAGAACAAATCCATTCATTTTTGGGGCTATTTTGAAAGAAAATGAAAAAAAGTCAGCATTTTCTTGGTAACTAAAGGTTGTGTGAGTCTCCATGAAACACTTATACAAGACTTTCTCCACTTTTGTCTTTGTGTGACATTTATGAGTTCCTCAAATGTTCTTATAAACCTGTACTTTTATAAACATATTTCAGAGAATAAAAATTACAGTATTAGACAATGCACGTTTATCTGGAATATTTAGGAATTTCACTCTCTGGTGAACTGCATGTTTATAGCCTTAGACAAGACTGACAGTGTTGCAGTGATTAAGAGAGATTTCTGTGCTGATTTTGATTGCTGTGGCAGCAAAGCGAATCTGCAAGTGACAGTCAAATGTATCTGAGCCAGAACAGAAGGGATGTTAAATCTGGGGATGCCCCTGTTGGTTTGCCTTTCCTGCTTTCTGTTTATCTCAGCAAATTATAGTCCTGCAGAGACTAGTTTGGATCTAAAGCTTAACCTACATTCCCTTAACATCTGTTCCTGAGGAGTAAAAACATATGAATTTGTACATGCTGATTCATTTTCAAAGGGAGACACTTCCCATGGAAAGCATTTCCACTGAAACATAATCCAAACACTCCCTAAAAGACAAAAAAATGAATAATATAAGCCAGGCTGAGAAAAAAAAAGAAACAGAAGAAGTGGTGCAGGGATTTTCACAGTAATTTTTCTTTTCAAAGCCAGTGCACGTAAAGAAGCAAACACAAAGGTAACAACATAATGCATAAAACAGGAACAAAGGAAATTGTTGAAAATAAAACTCAAGTGGGAGAATAAACTGAGTGGGGAAGCATAGGATTTGTCTTGTCACAATCAAAGATAAACCAGGAAGGGAATAATGGCAAAAATGCATATTCTGGAAGTTAAAGCATCTCTGTAGGAAGAGTATTGCCATGGTGGGAAGTAATCAGCCTGAGGGCATCAGAAAATCATCCTTGACTTAAATCAATTTTATAAACAGTACTGACATACTTCATGTAGGTAGTGACAAGACTAGATAGTTTTACAGAGAAGCAAATTTGTCTAGGATAATAAAAATAAAAGCATTATGACAAATTTTCATCCTGGGACAATTTCAATTCTTGTGCTGCAGGGCATCAGAGCAATAACCCAGTGGTAGAGAATCCAGCCTGGGAACAAAACAGACACAATAATAAATGCAAAACTGGATATTCTGGATACCCACCATTATGGGTTATATTTTTGTTGTCACCATAATGTAGAAACAAATGGCAAATATTTGTACTTTTGCCTGTTTGAATTTCTGTCCAAAATCTTTGTACACAGAGGAGATCATCTTACGTCATTGGGGATTGGGGACTTGCTTCACATTGGGGATGTGGCTTCTGCTTTTCAGAGCTGCATTTTCTTCACATCTGCTGTCTTTGTGTTTGAGTTTCTGGGAGCTGGGAAGAGCTCTATCCCCATGTCACAGCTGGAGAGAGAGAGAGAGAGTGTTCAAAGTTGCTTTCTTCCTTTTGAATGTGAAAAGAAAATTATATCTCTGTGCCAAGTGGGAGGTGGAGAGGAGGCTGCAGAAGGGGCTGTGTAACTGCTGCTGCAGGGAGCACTTTGTGAAGAGCCTCAGATGCAGGGGAGCAGAACTGACAATTGCAGAGACCCCTCAAGTGCCACACACTCCAGACATGGGGATAAAGTGATGCTGTTTCCAGGACACCCATTAATTCTTGCTACTTCCAAGTTTTCTGAAACTTTCTTAGCCTGGGAAGAGAGAAGGGATGGAAAGAAGGTGTTTTGACATTTGGTTTATGTTTTGGGTTGCAATGCAAGATGTATTCTATTCCCAGTCTGCTGAAACTGGTTAAAGAGGTGTTTTATCTTTATCTCATAACTCTGGGGGTAGGGGGCAGGTGTGTTCTGTCAATAGGCAGCTGTTAAACCCGGCTGGGGCTGGGCTCTTTACCCTTCCAGGACCCACCCTCCCTCCAGGGGATCTCTGCTGTCCAGGGGCCACCGAGGCTCCTGCAGGGCTGATCCAATTCCATCATACATGGGAGATGCTGCACCCAGGGGAGGAGCCCAAATTCCCACCTGGATAAAGCCTGGGATTGAGAGCCCAGCACAGCCTGTGTGCTCTGCATTCCCACCTGGATAAAGCCTGGGATTGAGAGCCCAGCACAGCCTGTGTGCTCTGCATTCCCAGGGGAAGGCTGGGCCCATCTCACCCCACTGCCCCTCCAGAGGAAGCTGCCCCTGCTCCAGGATCATCTCTGCTCCCACAGAGCCACATCTGGTTACCCCAGTAGGACTTGACTGGACTGCCCCCAACACCCTGACCCAACAGGGTGTCAGGTTGTGTTCTGTCCTTTTACTTTTGTCTAAGCAACATGAATGTCCTGATGGTGCACGCTAATTTATCCTGACATGTAGTTATTGCTCCAATATAATCCACTGAAAGCTCAGATATTATATATTTTTGTACCTAGTGTGATGCTATATTGTATGTCCAGTGAATTTATCCTGGTAGCTGCAAGTAGTGTAGTTCTTTGTCAAGCTTCTGTCTCCTTCAATAAAAAAAATAATGAGCATGAAGATTCCTTCATTGTCTGGGAACTTTTTTCTGTTCATGGAACTGCTTTTTTACAGTGAAATTAATGGAATATTAAAGGCTCCTCCAGCTTCATGGCACATCAGTTGAATGAGCTAGCATATACTTATTAACATTATCTTGATATTTTACAAGCCATTTTATGCCTTAGTTCAACAAATTTAGGATGCCTTTCCTTACAGAAAGTGAGAACAATATTACAATTTTGCAGTGAGTTATTTTAAGGTCAGCTTGTGGAACACTAAATGAACTGGCAGTTGCAGTTCCCAGCAGATGGCAGATAAGTGAGTAAGACTGGGAGATCTGCTTTGAGGATTCTGCTCGTGTTTCCATTGTTTTGCAGATGGTTCACTTAAAACAACAGCATCAATCAAAGCTGCAAAGTTTTCTCTCTGAAATTTCTCCTTGTTTGGGTGCTAAATAACAACAACAGAACACAAACCATTCTGTGGCCTTTCCCTCTCCATCAGACTTTGTTATCTCTGCCATGCCCAGGTTGGCAGTGCCTTGTTGAGCCCCCCAGGCTCTGCCTTTGGCCACAGCTCCTGTTTTTTCCTCCTGACTGGTTCATTGCTCTCTGCTGTAATATCCTGCTGTAATACCTCA
Organism: Cisticola juncidis; assembly: GCA_013400215.1. Lineage (NCBI taxonomy): Eukaryota > Metazoa > Chordata > Aves > Passeriformes > Cisticolidae > Cisticola > Cisticola juncidis. The sequence goes on along the minus strand of VXBR01010171.1, from coordinate 14,058 downwards.
TAATATCTTTTCCCTCACATTCTTTTTGCTGACTTCCTCTCCCACCTTTTAATGGGTTTGTTTTTGCCACGTCAAGTCTAACTCGGCAGAGATGAGATCTCATTCTCCGAGGCTTCATTTTCTCCACAGGTATTGCCCCCTTCTCTCTTCTCACATGTCCACTATTACAAGTTACCCTATTAGGAGTGGTTATTGATTCCTTCCTGCTCGTTTATGTTATCTGCAATTGTGTTTACCCTCAATTAATTTACGTATTTCTTCTTCTCTTTGGAAACTCTTCCATTGTTTATGCCCATTCTTGTTGATTTTAAGGTGTTATCCTTTGTTAAAAAATCTTAAATAATGTTTATCATAAATAACAGAGAAATAAAAAATAATATTATAGATTATCTGTCCTCCTAGACAGCTAATTACACAAGTTCTCTAAAGTCCAGTCCTTCCACCTCTCATTCTGCTTTTCCAGCAATGCCTCAAATTCTTGCCCATGCATTTCAGACCTTCTCTCTATGCATCTATTTTACCATTTCACCATTAAAATAATAATAATAAAGAGTAAAATTAAATCCTCTTTGTTCACTTATTACTTTTTATCCTTAACTTATTGTTTTTTTACCAATTAAGTTGACACAAATAGGCAAAACTTGTCTGTTTTTGGATAGAGATGTTGCCTTAACATGGAAGTTCCTTTTGGTTCTTCCTTATGAGGCTGAAAGTAGCTGTTTATTGAAAAAAGTGACTTCTTGTAGCTAAAATAAATAGTCTGTTACTGTCTGGTCACCTCCCAAACCATAATATTTTCAAAATACATGGGCAGGCTCTGAGTTTTGGCAGTTCCTGCTACTTACCCATAATGGACTATTAGATTGAAAGCTGAGCCAAGTGAATTTCCTCCCAGCTTAACTTTTCTTCTGGCAAACCCTTAATGTGTATGGTGTTTGCATTATAGCAATAAAGTCACAATATTCACTTAGGTTTAATGATTTATAGCAGAAGCTTATTTTTTGTTTACTCAAAACAAAATTCCTCACTGCAGGGAGAATATAAGTGGAAATTCACCTGCCTTCACCACTTTTCAGCTCGATAAAAGTGACATCTGTGAGAACTCCATATGAAGAGTCTTTGAGATGTGAATGAGACTGAAAAATGTAAATGAAGGAGGATGAAAAGCAGCTCAGATGAAATGCAGTGAAAGAAGAGAAAGAAAAGTGAGAAAGTAAAAAATAAAAGCAACCCCAAATGTGATTGAGAGAGGCAAAGAGGAAGAGGGGAAGCCCATGAGAATTCATTCAAGATTAATTGCAGAAACTGTTAAAACCTGGAGTATGATAATAGAAAACCAAGGGCAAAGTCGATTTAGATAGATGTTGTTTTTTTTTTTTAAGTGGTCTGGATTTTTTTTTCATTTAGGTCTATAGATGTGAATTTGAAAGGGGTGTGAAATAGTAAAGAATTGCTGGTGAAAACATGAGGAGAATTTAAATGGAGAAAGTAGCAATTGAAAATAACTCTTCTGGTATTAGGGGAGAAGTTGCTTGCAGTTCACATCTCTGTGTTTGACAGGTCATGTTACCCAGGAGAAGCTTTGTGCTTTAGAGTATCTGTGGGTGGAATCATGTGGCTCAGAATTTGCTGCTGTAATCTTCTCCTCATCCCTTCCCATGGTAAGTTCTTGGATTTTCGTGGAAATGGAATGAATAATTATTACTTCATCAAAGTTATGCTTTCAGTTTCGGAGAATTCAAGATAGGCTCTTAGAAAATGTAAACAAGGCAACTAAAGTGTGAGATTTATGCTGCAAAAACATCCTGAGAGTAAATGAAGAACAGGAGGGAAAGGAAGACCTTTTGCTGTTCTTATGAGTCACTGAATAGTTAATGAAATATTGGTAAAGTTTACTGATATTAATAAATACTGTTAGCATATCAACAAAATACATTTTGATTTCCTTTGGGGGATAAATTTTATGCATGAATCTGACCTTTTTCCTCACTGCTGTTACTTTTTTTAGCTTTGTAGCAGCAAAACAAGGAGAAAATGGTTGGACAGCATACATGAGATGTTGCATTAACATGTGAATATGGTAGGCATTTGAAATAGATTAATGAGTAATGTACTGTGTACAAATAATGTTTCACAAAGGGGTTTATGTTTAGATCTGACCTTGTCTGTCTTTGTTCCTTAGAGCCCCAGAAGTGTTTGAGCAATGAGTACAGACCCTGCTGCTGTCTGAGATTTGTTGCTAATGGCCTGACTCATTAGAACCCACTCCTACCAAGATGGACTCAGGAAGTCTGAGAAATAAAATGGGCTGCCAAAAGCTACCCAGGTGTAAATACATCAAAACACCAAGTACCAAATTGCAGCTCCAGTTTGTTTTACCCACCTGCCTCTATATTTTCCCAAGGTCTCTTAAAGCTGATTTTGGAAGGTGCTGAAGTAATTTGAGCTAAAATGTTCACATCAAAGGATCTCTCTTATTTCCCACTAATTGACATTGCTGTGGTAACAGCTTTACATTTAACATGAAGCAAACTCTGCTTTCCTAGGTATTAATTCTCTCTATTTTCTATTAAACAGAGGTTATTTCATATCCTTAGCACAACCTTTCCCCTTGTCAGAGAGCCAGGCTTCAGCTCCCACCTCTGTACGGATGTGTGGACATGAAACCCATCAAGGCAACAAAAATTTCTGTATTGCAATCACCATGGCCTGATTTATTTACAGAGCTGTTAGGAAAATGGAGCTTTTTGGTACATATTGACCTGAAAATTCAAGACCCTTCTCTTAGGATGATATGCTTGGAAGGGGAAGGAGCAGGAACTTGTTAATTTATAATGCCTCTGACAGTTTTCTCTGCAGATCAGGCTCAGAACTGGCAGTCCGAGTCACAAATAGAAGGTGGAATAAAGCTGATTTGCCTACAAAGGATCTGTATGCATAAAGAGAGACTCCTGTGATCATTCAGGAGCTTAAAATGAGGTAAAGCAATAAACTAAATAAAAATTCTCAGCACTGTGTTCTAGCCATCATGAAATAAGGACCCAGCACTTCTTGCTGTGCAGCCTCTGCAGGGATCTGCTGGAAGGAACCACAGAGTGCAACAACCACTAAAAAAGTCTCATTTTTTTTCCCTTCAGATAAGGGGTTCATCCCCTTAATCTCTTAAAAAAGCAGAAGGAATTAAATTACTGTTTTGCATCTGACATGCAGCCCCTCCTGTCTCTAATTACAGCAGAAAACATCCAGGTTCCTCCCTAAAAGTGGTGTGGATTTAAGTGCCAGTCTACCCTGGAACCTTTAGGAAGAGAAAACTTGGTATTAGGAAAAAATGAAGTTTGTTTGCTTGAATTAATTACGGGGAAATTTGATTAATTTTTCTGCCTGCAAATCTGCTGTTAGAGCATGAGTGGTAGAAGACTCCTTGCAAAGTTCACTGAGCATTGATTAGCCTTTACACATTATGTAAAATTAATCTGAAAATCAGAGAGGAAGAAGGCATGAAAAAAAAACCCCTCACTAAATAAACTTAATTCAAAGAAGAGTTCAATTGCTTGAGACCTTTATTATAGGGAGGTTTTCTGAATATGAAGAGAAAACAGAAACCCATGCAAATCCAAAAGCCACTGGGCCCCTGCCTCATTTACAGCCACACAGAGAAAAGGAATTGGAAGGTGTGAGTTATATTGTATTGAAATATCAGCAATCTGGAAGGAAAACTTCAAAACTCGATCTCAAATCCATCAGTAGCTTTTAAACTTTCAGTGAGAAGCACAAAGTGAAGGCTGAGCCACAGAACTTCATCCTGCAGCTGCCAGGATCACCGAGCACCACGAGCTGCTTCTCCTGAGAAGAGAGGTGGGAAATGGGAATGTCCCAATGAAGAATTTACAGTTAACTTGGAGCTGAATGAGGTATGACAATAGAAATAATGGATATAATTGTAACTGAAGGCAGACAGAAGTGGGATTATCAGACTGTGTTACAGTCAGAGCCCAAATCAGGCTGTTTGTGTCCAACCCCTGAGTTGTCCAAGCTGGACAATGAAAACGTGGTTCTGTAACCACAAAACTGTCCTGGCCTCAGCACTCCCTGGAAAAGCTGCCTGTTCCTTGGATTGTACTTGGATTTGTTGAAAAATACCTAAATCTCTGTTCCCTGCTTGGTAATTAAACAATATTGCCGCAACACTTCGTGTTAATTTAAGCACTAATATTTCTTTTTTGCCAGATATCCGTGGGATTTAGCTGTATAAAATCCATTAGTATTGATAGTAATTGGAGGATGTGTAGCTGGATCTCTTAATTATCTTTGACTTAATTTAAGTATAGAATCATAGAATATCCAGAGCTGGAGAGGACCTTACTCTCCCTCTTCTGATGCAAATAATTACTTGGGGAAAAAAAAAAAGATAAACAGTAGATAAGAGCCTCTCTATAGTGATGAGTGCAGCAGGTGGTGGTGTATTGTCATAATGGCCTGTTCAGGTTTCATATCCATAAACAGATCCTTAAATTACCAAACAAAATTTCACAACATAGGAGGGCTATCAACACCCACACTCAAATCATTAATTAGGTAGGGCTTGCTTTTCTTTACCTCCCTTAGCAGCATTGTTGCAATGGAAATGCACTAAAAAGGAAAAAAAGAAAACAAAAGGTATAAGAAACGACATACAGTTACTATGGTTATCAGAGTTTTAATGGCACCATTTGAAGGATATTTATCCTTGACATTTTGAAAGTGAAGTTCAGTCAATTGTGCAGAAGGGAATATAAATGTATGCATTCATCCTGACTTAAAAGAATAATCTTCTGCTTCTTTTTTTTTGAAACTATGCATAGCCATGAATTCCAGCCTTGGGTTTTTTTAAAGAATTTATTTACCAATCCATGCTGCTTTTCAAAATAAACAGGAAATTCATCATCAGAAAAAGCTATTTTGTTGCCTGAGTTTGTATTGCTGATAATGACAAAGAAAGAAAGAAAGAATCCCTGCAGAACTCTAGGGAAGACAATTTCTCTAGCTCTGCCTTTCATTTAATGTTCTTTAATAGGATATAAGTTTTACAAAATGGGTTGTTTTTTACTGGTGACAAATCATCCTGGAAGTTCACAACCACTTACCCAAACTGCCATTAAGCTTCCTTCAATGCATCTGCAACCTAGAGCATCTGTATTTTATAAATGTTGTTTACAGACTCTTCTATGAGAGCTCCCTGTTGAAAACACTCAATGCTGATCAGGCAGATGTTGCAGTATGTAATAATTCATATATCACAAGTCAGACTCGATTTCTGCAGCCCTGCAGAGCCACTGCAGCAATTACTGCAACTGCTGCATCAGTGTAGCAGTAATTGCAATAATTTAATGCACCACAGCACTGAAGCTTGATGTGTTATTGGGTTTGTGTGGTGAGATTTTGGTAACTTTGGGGATCTACTTGGGGTGGCCTCTGTGAGAAGGGGCCAGAGATAATCCCCATGTCTGACATGTCCCCATGTCCCCATGTCTGAGACAGACCAAGGATGGAGCTGCCCTGGCCAAGGCTGAGCAGCTCCTCTGAGGAAAAGTGTTCAGGAAGGAAGAGCAGTCACTGTGTGGGAAATGGATTTGTAGAGAATTCTGAAATCCTGACAGAAGGCTCACATAGTGTGTATCTGTGTGCAAACTTTGAGATAAAAAATACTGACTTAGAAAGGCCATGGGATAGGACAGAGAGAGTGAAATGGAACTGGAAACAAGTTCAAATGGTGACCTTGCAAATAGACTGGATACTTTGGAGAAACAGAACTATGAAAGGTGCATTGTAGTGGGACTGAAGAGGGGTGATTTTAGATGATTTGCTTTAAGGCCATTAATAGATGGTGAAGTCTAAAAATCTCAGCTGCTATGTACTGTCTCACAGTGGAAAATAGGGTAGATTTTCATGTGTTCTTTATCATTTACCATTGTCTATTAAAATTTAGGAGCAGGCTATAGGACTGTGTGCTCTGCCCTCTCAGAGCACATTAATGATCCACAATCCCACCCTGGATTGGATTTTCTGCACAGATGGGAAACTACTTGAGAGTATTTGAAGGTGGCCCAATGGCAGGAGGGGAGAAGTCTGTCTTTTCTTGAAAATATGGATCTGCACTTTCTGCCTCATGTTCTGGTTTGTATTTTAATTCTTTTAAAATAACTATTTATTTGTCTAGTTCTGCCCAGGGGAGGTGTAGAAGCATGGAAGCAAAATCCAAAGGTCCTGTCTCACATCTACTTTATGTAAGTCCATTCAGAATTTAAAACCAGTTAAATTTTTCTCCACTGTCATGTCTGAAGCCACTTCCAGACCTCATTTCTGTCAGAAACTGATTGCCAGCACACAGCTACTGTGGTGAGTTCATTTGCCTTTTGTTCTGGTGCAAAGATTGCCCTTAAGCTTCAATAGACCTTTTTCTCCTGACTCCCTTTCCTGTCACTTCCATTTCAGTGAGTGATCACAGCTTCTCTCCAGGTTCATCACAAACCAGCAGGTTGCTTGTCATGGCTTTTTACAGAGCCCATATTTTTACTTTCAGTCCATGAAGGATTATTTAATCCCTTCAGTACCAAGCTCTCAAACACACGTGACTTTCTTCCCTGCCAGCATTTTGCAGTGGTCAGAGAGCAGATCTGGGGGAGAAAATGATCAGTGGGCTCATCACTGAACTTGGTTTTTTTCCTTTAAATGCTGAAAGTCTTTTAGCATTAACTAAAACCACCATTAGTTTGTAAGGATGGGTTGGCTTTGTGTTTGCAACCTGTGGCCCCCTTCACAAAGGACTGAAAATCAAAGTTCTTGCAGTGCTTGCCACAAAATTCTTTTGCAGAAATTCATCCTCTGGCCCACAAATAGCAGTGCAAACATGTGAAGGATGGGACTTGGGAAGGAGAAAGGATGCAGGAGTCTGCAGAAAATCCTGAAGATCTGCCTACAGTTAATTTAATCTTCATGTCTCTTATCTTTAGTCTTGTTTTCTCTTATCTTTGGCATGCCTCAGGCACCATGGGGGGAGAAACTGGTGTGCTGCTGTAAGAGAACTGAAATCCTGGTTTGTTTTTTTCCCAGTTACCCTGTGTTCCTGGCTGCTGACCATGTGTAGGAGTTCCAGTGCCTTGTTTTAGTCAGTGAGGTGTCTGCAGTTAGGTAAAATCTCAGCTTTCTCCAAATAGCTGCACCAGCAGAAGTGCTGGGGCTCTGTACAACTTCAGGGTTACAGTGAATTTGGAGTACACCAAAAACATTTAAAGTTCTTAGATGTTTGATTCAACCCCCAAAAAGAAAAGTAAAAGCAATTTATATCTTTCATATAAACTTGTTGGATGGTTACAAGTCTGTCATTAGCTTATTAATTATTATATCCAGTAATGGGTTCTGCTGTTGAGGGAGATGCAGCCGTGTGGTCTTTGTCTGGTTTGCTAAATGCTTCATTATTCCTCCCAGCTGGAGTTTTACTGTGCATGTGTTTGTTTCCTGTACTGCATTATAAAAAGAATATGCTGCAGTGGAGTTATGGCAGTGAGTGGGCAGCACACATGCTTTATTTCTATTTTGAGTCATTTTTGTCCAGAGACAAAATGTGTGGACAACACATTCAGACTGAATATATAATCTTCATTAACTTTTATTTGTAATAGATTATCCTTGTGGTTCATTGCAGCAGCAGAAGGTGCATACATCAGACTGGCATAAAACAGCTCCAAAATGAGTATTGCATTCATCTGTGCTCACCTGAGGCACATAACTCATGCAGGGTCTTGACAGGAGTGTAAAAATCCATGATTTCCCCACCTGTGTGTAAGGACTGTCTGCAGGATGAAAGGGGAGGAGATTTAGGCATGAGAGTTGTTTTTCAAAAGGGAAAAGCAACTTTTGGGGAAGCAAAGGTTACAAGCAGATCCAGAGTTTTTCAAGTAGATCTGAAAAAGCTACATAAATAAATATCCTCCTGTCATTTCCCAGAAAATATGATGGGAACATCTGCAGGGAGAGCTCCTGACTGAGCTCTGGGTAGGAAAGGACCAGAGCCCAGAGCTGCTGGAAGTTTGCACCACACAGGACACCAGTGATGAGTGAGGGACACTGACAGTGACCCCAGGCTCAGCAGGGAGAGCCCAGGCTCTGTGGGAGGACTCATTCTGATACTGGAATTCCCTTTGCAGGCAATCTTTCAGTCACAAAGTGGCTTTAATTCATACAATTGTTAGTGTGCAGTCATCTGGTGTTTGCAGCTCACATGGCTCCGAATTAAAGCTGGCCCTGAAGTATTTAAGTCTGGACTAGGAACAAAGTGGGAACAGCAAAACAGACAGAACTTTTACAGGTTATATGTGTGACAATTATATTGGTCAGTTTAGAAGAACAACTTTGTGAATAAAGGTGAAAAAGAGATAAAATCTCAGAGCACAGCTGGTAGCACATCCATGTAACTCTGTCAGTGCAGTTTGGTGTAGGAGCCCAAGGATTCAGGATCCCCCCTGGAGGCTCCAGCTCGAGGTGGTTTTGTGTTGCTGCTCTGTGAACAAATTGCTTTAAGGATTCTGCCACTCCTGAGGTGGAGATGGTAAGGAAAACCTACACTGTTAGCACTGATCTCAGATATTTCTGAGACTTCCAGTCCTGTGCTGCAGTGCTGGGCTGAGCATCCTAAACTCCAGGTTTAATTGGCTCCAGGCTGGAAAAGACACTATTTATTTAACATACACTCTGCAATATGTACACGTTTCACCCAATAAATCATTAAGGGATCTAAAAATAGCACTGTTTACATTATTTCTGGTTTCTTTTACTTACCTAGCAGGTGTGAGGAGCTGTGATTTTGGGGTAGTAGTCAGTGCTGCTGATGTGAAAGAATCCTTTGTATTAAAGGGACAACTCTTATACCAGCCATGATTTGAGTATCATGCTTGGTATCATTATATGTATCAGAAAATCAGTGCAGCTAATATTTTGCCTTCTATTTAAAAGGAGTATTTTTCATGAAACACAAATTGCACCCAGGCTATTCTGGATGTAAATTAGTTTTGCTGGAATGTGCACAAAGGATGACATTCACTCTCAGATCTGTGGCTCCCTGATGGCTCCCTGTATGTAGACATTAATTCTAATAAAGGCCACAGTGGCTATTTGAGATAAGACCCCCTCTGTGGTGGAAATCCCTCCTACAGAGGGAATGGTCCTGATCTTGGAAACTGCAGCATTTTGGGAACTTTTTATCTGACTCCAGCACAGATGTGGCAAAACAAATTGTAATTTCTCAGAAGCAAGAGTTTCTGTGATGATCATAACAAACAGGCTGGATGTGCCTCCTCTTTCAATGGAGTTTTGAGATGAAATGAATTTCAGAAATCCCAGGAAATGGAATACCCACTTGAAAGTTTTTATAACTTTCATTTTATATATATATAAAAACTTCTGAATTGGCATCCACAAGGCCTCTATTTTATTTCAGCCTTTTTGTGAAACCACACAAAATTTCTTATTAAAGTGGAATCAAAGCTTGATTTTTATTCTAAATGATATCCACACTAGGTAAACTGACACAGTAAGTGCTTGTGAATTTAAAAGCTTAACAAAAAATATCAGCAGCATGTCATTTGGCTTCTCCCCAAGTGCATCTTGCTAGAAGCAGACAGAGAGGAGACAGAAGAGAAAAAGAAGCTTGAAGCTTCCTGAGGAAATAAATGTAGCCTTTAGTTTGGTATAGGTTGCTGTAAATATTACATTAGAAATATCAGGGACTCTCAGAGTATTCTAGAATGCTGGAAGCCCTGGGCTTGAAATAAAGGCATAAGATGTGAAATGTTTGCTACATGAATAATTTTTACTGCAGAGTCCAAGACAGAGATGGCAAAGTCTGATGCCTTCAGTCATTCCCCAGTGCATTCATTTATTCTGATTTCTGCAAGGAGGCCGAGGTGGAAGGCAGCAGACATGCAGTGCACTGAGGAGCAGCCCTGCAGCTGCAGAGGGCTGCAAATGCCACTGCAATGCACTGCCTGCACTGCAGCATCTCCTTCAGTCAGCAGTGCTGGGATCAGACTTCACAGGAATGTCACCAGGAGATTTCCTGGTTTTCTGAGCATTCATACTGAAGTAGAAGCTTCTCATGCTTTGCTCATGTAAACAGGAGATTGTTTTTTGTAAATACTGCTGTCGTTGTGAGCCTTGCTCGAAAAGACACACGGAGCCAAGAATTTGGGAGAGCACAAGAGCAGCAGGGCAGAATCCCTGCTTTGTTTATTAATTCCTATTCTATACTTACAGCAAGGTGCCCATGGATTGGAGAGTGGCATTCCCACCTCAATCACATTGGTCAAAGGGATGTCATTCACTTCCCCTTCTCTTGGAGAAGGAATCCAAAACCATGGTAATATTTACAAAACACCATCTCCTGTTTACATAAACCAAGTGTGAGAAGGTGCAAAACCTTCTACTTAATATGAATGCTCAGCAAACTAGGGAATCTCATGGTAACACACTGCCATTGTTCTGCAATCTTCTCCAGGAGAGGAGAGGTTGAATGGAAGTCCTTTTGGCCAATTGTGGATGGGAAATGAGAGTTCTACCCTCCAATCTACGGCCACCTTTCTGAAAGTATAAAATAGGATGGAATAAACATGGGGCAGACCTTTCTGCCCTGATGTCTCTCAAATTTCCATGTGGTCATTTGAGCCTGGCAGTGACAAAGGAATTCTTGTGCACAGAGCTGGAGATTTGAGTTTCTGCCTCTTAGGGAGATGGACGAGGTGTGATCTTTTTGTTAAAGGAGGAACTCACTCAATCATTCCTCAGTGTAAGAAATTCTCTGTTGGAGGGAAGCTGCATTAAAAAGCACCAACTGTGCCAAGTACTGAATGTGCCACTCCCAGCTCCTGCTGGGGGTGTCTCCATCACCTCCTGTCTCTGAAAACAGCTTTGGGCACCTCTGCATCCCTCTCTTCCTGGGCCAGGGATGGATTCATGATTAGAGGCTGCTCCCTCATGGGCAGCCTGTCAGCATCCTTGAGGAACCCCTGAAGCAGCAGAGAAGTGTGGGCACCCAAGCAGTGGTTTTCATATTTCAAATGAAACATTCATATTTCTTAAGTTATGGGAAAAGAAACTGCAGTCAATCTCGGAGGCTTCTACAGGGTGGTCTAACCCAAAGCAGCACCTTGGTTGTGGAAGATTTTCTCAAAAGTGTAAGAAATAAGCAAATTGTGCAAGTTGTTTCCCCTGGAGGAGAATATCTCCTGATAGTTGATGAAGAGAATTTTCCTTTAAGGTGAAAATGAACTAAGTGGGGAAAAAAGCTTACTGAACTTAAAAACATATTACTCATTCTTTCTAATTTTCTGCAGGAACCTGGTTGCTTTTAATAAAAGTTTCTGAAACCATAATTCATCATAGGCTGGCTTATGTTGCTGGCCTTGGTAGAACGAACCTGTTTTTTCTAGGAGTGTGATTAATAATTTTACTTCTTCTTCCTATTTATGGTTTAGCATGAGGCCAATCAATTCCTTAGCTTTGTCCTCTAAGTTCACACTATATCGTATTAAAGATGTAAATTTGCAATCACTTATAATCCTTACATTTTAAATCTCTGCCATAATGAGTGTTTGGGCTCTTGTTCAAATGAAATCACTTGCAAAACCTGGAAATGTTTTAATAATTTAAAATTAGCTAATCCTGCAGTTGTTAAAAATTCTGATCACATCAAATTTGGGCACCTTATGAAAAATGCAGCAGCATGGCAATTGTACTTTGTGTCCTGGTGGCTGACCTTCCTTTGCTGGTGCCTTTGTAAAACATAAATTAATTTCACCTGTAGGCAGTAAAAGTTCAGAAATGCAGCGGGTGGAAATAATCTGGTTTTTATTATGGGCAGGATTCAAGTGCAGAAGGGAGTTCTGTGCACAGAACAGAGTTTGCTGTTCTTTACCAGTGCTTGGGGAATCCCAGCACTGCTCCCACTTTGCCCATTTCTGTCTTGATTTGCTCTGATCATCCCTTTACCCCCTGATTTGGCACTTCCATGGCAGTTTTGACTGAATCCCCCCAGAATTCACCAGCCTCTCCTAAAATATTGGAATTCCCTTTGCAGGCAATTTTTCAGTGGCTTTAATTCAAACAAGTGTTAGTGTGCAGTCATCTGGTGTTTGCAGCTCACATGGCTCCGAATTAAAGCTGGCCCTGAAGTATTTAAGTCTGGACTAGGTCAAATATGGAACAAAGTGAGAAAAACAGCAAAACAGACAGAACTTTTACAAGTTATATATGTGACAATTATACTGGTCAGTTTAGAAGAACAAGTTTCTAAATAAAAGTGAAAAAGAGATAAAATATCAGAGCACAGCTGGTAGCACATCCATGTCTGTAATGATGTCAGTGTAGTTTGGTGATGAGATTTTCACTCTGCCTTTTTTTCAAAATAAGGAAAAGAACAAACTTTCTTTTTAAATTTATATTAAAAAATATATTATATTATATATTATATTGCATAAATTATTATAATATATAACATTTATATATATATTCTTTTTAAATTTTATTTATGAAGGATGCTCCTGATGTAAATTGCAGTAGCTTTAGTGATCTCTGTCTCTCATCAGCATCACTACAGTGTTTAATGTAATAATATTTTTAAGGCTCAAACATTTTTTCTATTTTTTCTTGCCACAATAAGGTCCATATCACCTCCTCCTGCCCACAGGCTGAACACCTCAGTGGCTGAATGAACAGGAAAATGGGAGTTATTAGTCATGGAAAAATAAAACCACCTGTAGTCCTTGCTTGAAGAAGCAATTACAATAATCTATTTCTATTGTCATAGTTTTGCTGGAAACATGAAAACAAATGGGGCTACTTGAAATTGAATAATGTTCTCAGTAATTTATGGTGACAGTTATTGTTATTACAAAGCCAATGCAGAGTAAGAAAAAATATATCAGCTAGAGATGGAATGGATGCTCTGCAAATAATTTATACAATATGAAAGCGACAGTTTTCACTGGCTTTGATCACCACAAATGTTTTTCCCCACATTCTATTTTGCTCCTAAATACTGTAGAAATCTCAAATTAACCATGTTGTTTATGCCATTGAAGATAATTTTGTATATGTATGATATGTGTCTAGATATATGTGCAGCCAGACGTTAAAAGCCCAAGTAATTCAGCAGATTATTATCTTTAATCAGTAAATCATCCCAGTGTTTTGCAGGGCTGTGCAGCCTGAATATATTTTCAACACAGTGTTTATTTGCATTACACTCCAGAATCCATTTCAGGGAGATTAAAATTGTAAAAGTGAGCTATACATTTATCTGAATGCAGCTTCACTGTAGAATGTACTTCAAAAATAATTTTCCCAACTTGGCATGTATTCAAATGTTTTACTTACTTGTTTTACATCACACTGCTTAGAATAATGCTTTCTAAAAGTAAATTTTACTTTTTTTTAAAGGGGACTATACTTCTACATCTAAGGGAATGTAAGAGCAAGATTTGCTTAAAAACTCCATCAAAACCTAACAGATATTGCAAGCTGCATCCCTTGGTATTTCTATTAGAAGTGTGATGTTTTCAACATTTTTTTTAATGCAAAACAATTTGAAAACATTCATCTTCAGGCAGCATTTGTGTTTCTGACAATGCATGATTTGCTGCATTCCCTTCTTGCTCAAATGCAGTTTGTGATGTTGTGGTGAGCCATTTGCAAAACTGAAAATCTGCTTGTCCTTGATGCCAGATGTGAGGTTTCAGATTTATTAAAGGCAAGACAAAAATACTGCACTGTTTTCATGGCTTCAGCAAAAGAATATTCAACACCTCTAAAACATTTGCATATTTTTGGCCAGAGGACTGAGGATGTGGAGGAGCTGAATTAGTGTAATCAACCATTGTGCTCCAGGTTTGCACTCAACAGTAAATTGTTTTATAAAACATGAAGAGCAGTAAAAGGATGTTCAAGAGAAATGTGTTTGAAGAGATTCTGCTTCTTTAGGAGAGATTAAAGGACTCTGCTGTCTGTGCTTTAAGGAGATGTGTGTTTATT
>VXBR01010170.1:283222-592368 GCA_013400215.1 Cisticola juncidis | reverse complement strand
CAGTGTTAATTTGGTGTCCTTTTTTCCCCTGGATTTTTTTCCCATTAGAAGTCTCACATCTGTAACACACTGAACTATTTTAACCAACCAACCCAAACAAGTGAGTGCTGCACATGTTCACATAAAGCAGCAACCCAAGGAGCAGCATTCAGTACCCTGGTCAAGCTGACAGGCTGATGCAGACCTGCAGTGCCCTCTGCCCCCCAGAAGCTAGGAGAGAAGACATTTCATAGAGAGGGGATAGAAAGTCTGCAAAACCTCGGGGATAATGTCCTCCATAAAACTCTGACAGAAGAGAACAGCCTTGCATCAACAGACCATGTAACCAGGATTAACTTATAATGAAACTACCCTAGAGTGCCTCTGTTATCCTTTCAAATTACAGTCAACACAGTGTTAATTTGGTGTCCTTTTGGATTTTTAAAATCAGTAGGTGCTTTTGTGCAGACTTTTGGAGAAGTGGGTTTACTGCATTGCTTTGAAAGCACTTGTGGGGCCAGATTTTTGTCATCTGTCCTAGTCATCTATTTGTGGTGGTTCCTAAAAGCATGTTGGTGGCTTACTGTAAGCCAGACCACCACTTTAAAACAGCCTGGGCAAAGCCAAACAGACTTTCTTGAGATTGCCAGGTGCATTCAGAATACTTCAAATAATTGCCAAGAGCTGGGAAGCTGAGAAGGATCTGAAGGGTTATTGTTGAACAGCTTTGAGCAGACAAGGCATCCCAGATGGCTCTTGGTAACTGAGCACAATACAAGACATTAGGCAGCTATAGAGCAGGGGTTCTGCTGCCATTGTGGGATAGAGGGAAGCCCCTGTTGCAGTCCAAGGCCACCACCTAGCACCTGCGGACCTGTTTCCAGCAGTCTCCTTTCCTGACAGCCTTCTGGCTGATCGGTTTGGAAATGTCTCACCAGTGTGATGGGTCTTAGTCCAGAGCTCTCACTGAACAGTCTTATCTCAGCAGAGATTGTGGTACCTCAGTGTTGGGAGTAAAGCAGCCTCTTCTGTCTCCCATTCCTCACCAAACCTGCAAAAACCTTCTACCAAGCTGGAACTATACTCCCATAAATCTTCCACCTCTCACACTGAGCTCTTGCAGTAACTTCTCTGTTCAAAATTACATTTCTACATGCTATAATGTCCTTTTGTGTTCTATGTTCTATGGCAACTCTTTGTATCATTTCTTCTGTGTCTGTGACCAGAATCATCACCATGGCAAAGAAATTCTCTTTGTTGTTGCATCAGAGATTAATTTGTTTCCTAAAGCCAGTGACATGATTGAGACATCACTCATCAAGAAGCAGAGGTCTGCATTTTTTTCTCCCCTCTGTAGGCACAGAATCACAGAACATTCAGCTGAAATCCGTACCCTTAAATTAGGTCATTGCCCTGATAAATCCTTCCTAACTATATATCCAGAGAGCTGATTAAAATCCAATCTATTTGACATTATAATTAAGCCTCACATCTAGTTTACAGTTTTATAATTACAGCTCTGCATCCTGAGAAAGATCAGAGGTCTCTCTTTTTCAGCTGAGGGATCAGAACAGTTCTGCTGAGAGCATCTGAGGGGAGGCAGGACTGGTCTTTACACATATGTTGGAGATAGATAAATGCTGCTGAAAGAGGCCCTTGCTGATGAGCAGATCTGCCCAGACCCACAGATGTGTCTTGCAGGAGCCATGTGACATTTGGAATAATAGGGGGAGATGAGGAGACTGATTTTTCAATGCAACTCAGCAAGTGAAGGTCTGTGACCAGAAATAACACAGCTGATCCTTTTTCTATCATTATGGTATAATTCAGCTTTCTACAAAAGTCTACTGTTGTCCTTATTTGCCTAATTTTTGTATAATTCATTTTCTTAGCCATTTTTCCCCTTTTTTTTCATGTTTCTGAAAAGCTGACGAAGGCACAGGAAAAGGTGAGGGCTGCCCATAAAACCTCAAGGTTTTTGTGTCACCCTGAACTTAAAATGTGCCTTGAGGAGATGGAAGTTTGTGCTTTTTCTTCTTCTGACAGCAGTGAGTCTGAAGTTATTTATAAAGTTAGCAAAGACTGAGATACAGAGTCACTTCTACTACATATCCTGGCAGAAGAGAACCCTCCAGTAGGAGGCACAAAAATCCCTCACAGTTTCCTTGTTAGACTGCCACTTTCATCATGCACAGGTTTCTCCTCTTCATTCGGGAGTTTCCTTCGTTCAGTCAGTGCTGCTTCAGCATCGGACACATCCAAGTGCCTTCAACCTCACCCACTGCAAATACCCCACAACTTTTGCCATGATCTGAAGCATGCACTCCACCTTCTGCTGAGAGCATTGAAAACTGGTGCACAAGAACAATCCATCTGTTGCTTCCAGTGGGATTTCCTTAAAAGGGTGGCAACCTCTGCCCTTACATACTTTAAAGACCATTTGTGTATTTACTTACCTGTTAAACACCTACATGAAAAGCAGTACTATATTTTCACCACTGTTACATTGTTTGGAGTAAATGTGAACAAGGGCACATGGGCAGGGAAAAAAATCTGGTATTGTATTCAATTGAAAACAAAACCTCCAGGTACCCATTGCAGCTCCTCTGTGTATCTGCTTTCCTTTCAAAGCATATCAGAGATTTCCAAATCACCTTTTGCTCAGGTCCTCCTGTACAAGACCCATTGTCAAAATTTATTCACTAATATGTCTTTAAAAGACAGAAAAGTTTTACCAGATTATTACCTTCAGAAAAATTCTGGTCATGGTGGAAAGGTAGTTTTTCACAACTGTATGTGGCAGACTGGCCCATACCTTTGTTGCATTTTAGGTGTCCCAAGAACTGGTGGTGGTTTACATTTATTGTCTGAGTTCATTTGGCATTACTCAGGTTACATATCATCATTTTGTTAGAGGAACCTTTACCTCTGTATTGCACAGCAGGATCAGGAACATGCACTGATCAAATATTTTTTCCTGTTCAAACAGATGGTGTTCTACTCTTCATTACCCTGGGAAGCTTCTCAATTCATCCTAATTTCGCTCTTTGCTTTTTCACTGTAAAAAAAAAAAAAAGGAAAGAAAAAGGCAAAGCAAAAAAGCATTATAGTTAGTTCTCCAAATAAACCCATTTGTCAGCTTTGGAAATGATATTGCTTTTAGAAAGTGTGGTTCTTCCACACATAGCATTTCAATTTGATTTCTGCTGTACTGTATACATCTTCAAAAATATTAAAGTATTTTCTTGTATTTTTGTGATCAGTTGCTTCAGTGCCCGCAGACCTCTTTCTTAGTAAAGAATTTTATAAGGCTATTCGGATATCCATTATTTTAACATGATATTGCTGGCTCTGTTTACCAAAATACTGTCTGTATTTAGCTGTTGCACTGAGAAGACTGGAAAGTATCCTCGTATCCTCTTCAGCCTTCTCCAGCTGAAATCTCATTTCCTTTTTAGTGCATGCTCCTGCACAGTGATCCCCTTTTGTAAATGTATTTCTAAGTATTTTCAATTCTAGAGTTATCTACCCTTTTTATCAGGCAAATATATATTTCAACACGATATCAGGTGCTTGCTTTTCTGGTGAGAATTGCGTAGACATATCTATACTTTTTAAATTTGGCTTTATTTTCTGCATATGGTCAATCACATTCAAATTTTATTTTACAACACAGACTAACCAGTACATAAAATGAACCTTATATTACCTCTGTGATCTACAAAGTATTCTGCAGTAAGACAAATAGGGTTTGTTTTCTCTTTTGCATGTCTTTCTCTTGCCTATTTTGATTAGTAATGTGCACCTCTTGCTCCATGAAAATCAATCCCTTTTATTTCTAACACCATTTTATTTTTCATCAGTCATATAACTTAACTTGTGATTCTTGGGGTGTCCTGCATACTGCCAGGAGTTGGACTCAATGATTCTAATGGCTCTTTCCAACTCAGCATATTCCATGAATCTATGATTCTCTTTACTTATCCAACTTCTGTTTCTCTCTATGAGGCTGGAATGAATAAAATTCATGTGTTATGCTGCCTTCCTACTACGGACACAGAGGCAAAGTTAATGCCATGTTATCTAGATGGACCATTTGTCAAAGCGTGTTTTCTGAGGTCAGTGTCATTAAAATCACCCTTTCCTAGTGGGAATCCGTGAGCCAGTCAGTGCTGTCTCTCTCAAATACAGGTCTGCACAGTGAGATGGCAATTAAAGTTAACACAAGGAAGTTGTATCCCCTTGTTACCATTTGCCCTCCATTTACTTAGATCAGTCTGAGTTTCTCTTTTATCCTACTTCCTCTGTGTTTTAGTGCATGTGAAGAAGCTTTGACCTGCAATCAAGCTCGAAAGGCCTGAGAAAAAGGATTTTTAACTGAGTCAATAATAATTCTTTCTAAATTCTATTCCCTCCATGCAATTAATTTAACTGTAGCCTGCTCTGAGAGGCTCAGACTGAGACAATTCTTCTTACCCATTGTGTTGTGCAACAAGGAAAACATTTACAGTTTGTTGTATTGTGTTTGTGTAGGCTCTAGGGTTTTTTTTCATATCAATACTAACACTACTGGGAAAAGAGTTAAACAATTTCTCGCTAAACAATTGTCTAAATGTCTAATTCAATGGAGAACTAAAATTTTATGTATAAAAAGTATCGAAATATAAGTGTGTGAGGGGATATGAATATTTTAAGTAAATAATTAGGCTCACATAACTTGAAGTTCTAAAAGTTTTCTGCCCTACTGATTTATGTAGCTCACCTTTCAAATTGTTTGACAACAGATATTCATATTCATGTAAAATAGAAATTAAGCACACGTACTAAAATCTGTTGCTGCTTGGCAAGACAATGCTAGCTTCTAAAGTCTGAGTCTCATCTATGTCAGTGTAAACCATCCTGAGGAAAGCAACTGAACACAATGAGTTCAAACAACAGGATCATTTGGAAGAAAAAAAAATGTTGTTTATGATTCAGTTATACTCCCTGCACATTGGCTGCTGAACTGGAATCCACAAAAATGGGTTGTAATGGAAGCACAGTGACAACAGGTGCAGTGCCCTCATTTAGCAGGTATAATTTTTCCTAAATACTAAAATGCTGCATTTTAAGAGAGAAAATGTAGCAAAAGATAGCAAGTGAATGAGCAAGTCCTCAGTGCTAAAGCTTTGTGCACTCCTACTATTATTTTAAAGATATTTATAGTTGAATTTCCATGGGAAAAGCAGTTATATATAAAGCTAGATATAAATTGTGATAGAGAAAAAAAAGAAGGAAGTATGTAAAGTTAGAACAAAAACAACAACAACAATAAAAAAATAGGAAGAAGATGCTAATAAAGAAAGTTCTGGTACTATTTCAAATACCCTTTATATAACTTCTTTGCTATTCTTTGCTTCTTTCCTATTTTTTTTCAGAAGTCATAATGGTCACCTAATTATTTTCTCCACTATCTGATATACATATTTTAATGAAAGACTGACACATTGGAGAACTAAAAACATTTTATCTAGCTAACGAGAGCAACAAATTAAGCATAACAGTCCAAGTGTAAAATAAATCTAGTCACTAGGGTCAAGTGTTCCCTGTGTATATGAGATTTTCAAAGGGGTCATAAGTAGGTAATTTCTATTGTAATGAACATTTTAATGCAAACCTTCTTTCCTTAATGATATTTCTTTATATTTGTGAATCCAAAGTCTTGTGAAATAGACAACTGTACTAAGTCAACATCATCCTGAGCAAAATGAAGCAGGAAAGAGGAAAGCAGGAGAATGAGTAACATATGAGCAACATCTAGTGGCTAACATCTCATTATGAAGCCCGGAGGCATTGGGCATTAATTTAAGCCTATTTTTGACACTGAATGCATCTGTGAGGAAGTGAAGCATATGAGGGGAAAAGGCAACACTGCCTGCTGGTGCAACCTCTGAACTAAAAGTTCCCCAGAGCTCCTCTTGGCTCTTTCTTCACCTTGTGGCCTCAGGTAATAAACTGCATTTTAAGGATAAGTCAATACCTGCTCATCACTGTATTTTATGTTCACCGGAAAGGGGATGTGACACAAGGCCATTTTTTGTTGTGTGCACTATAGCACAACTCCATTTCTTTGGTGAGCTGGAACTTGTCTGTAAATGCCCTCTCCAGATGTGAGTAAAATGTGGGGGAAACACCCGATCTTTGATTTCTGAGAGTAATTTTTGTTCTGTCTGAGCAGTTGCTGAACTCACATATCAGCCACTGGATGCACAAATGAGAAAAATGATCCTACTATAATCCTTTACTATAATCCTGCCTCTCATGCCTTCTCTTAGTTAAAAACACAAAACTAGTACTATTTAAAAGTTATAGACATATATGATTTAAAGACAGCTGTGTTAAAGGAGTTTCTGATTACTTTATACCGCCACAGAAACAGGTAATCCAAGTAACTGAACAACCCATAATCTTGTCACCTCATCCCACTGGAGAAGCAGTGGAGAATGAGAACTCAGTGTTCTTCTACCTAGCAGGGGGAAAAGTCAGTAGACAATCATGAATGGTTTTTGCAACTTATACTAGAAAAAAAAAAAAGTTGTCCATGGACATCCACACATGTCCATGGACAACTCTTAAAGCAACATTAAAAGAATACAGAGAAAAAAACCACAGTATTCTCTATGCAACCATTCTATGCTATTTCATTTCAAAAATTTTTCAGATGTGCTAAGTATCTGATTCTCCACATGCAGAAAGTAGTAAATATGAATCTCAGCTAATAAAAAAATCTTGAAAACCTTACATATGTCACTTCATGATTGTACCTTATGAAGTAACACTGGATGCATAATTTATTCTGAAGCATTACAGGTTTTTTTTTGTCAAGAATGTTAGTTTTTCTTACGTGTTGTAGGAAAAATGATCTCATTCACAGTTCCTTCGAGCAATCATTTTCTGTTGCTACTGAACCAAATCCCACTCCTACAGATCTGCTTAAATTTTTTCTAGCTATATGCCAAAAGTAGATAACAACATGTCTTCCTTTAGCAAGATTTAGCTAAAATCGTCATAAAAATCATGTAACTTCCTTGTTTAAAATATTTTATGTTTAAACTTTATCTTCTTCTACCACTTTTTGAGACAGAATACTGCTGTAATAGGAATATGACTTTGAGTACATTTTATAATGTTCTTACCTTATTTTTTCAGTGGATTAATGCTCACAACCTTGTCACTGAAATACTGCCTTCTTCTGCAGTTAGAGAAGAACATTTTCCTTCTCTTTTTCAAATCCTCGAAGTCTTATTGGAAGCTGAGAAGCAGCTCTGTGAATCTGGAGAGTCAGCACACAGTCCTCACTGAGAATCCTGGAGGAATGATGAGCCTCTCCCTGCAGTATGTAATTGTGCATGGAGACAGAAGGCTACATGACTTCATTGACCTACTCCATCTATGGAAGCCTTCTAAAAAAAAGAAATTATTGTAAGAGATGCTGTCAAATGACACAACTTTTGCACTAAGATCAGTTCTTCCTGAGCAATGAATCTGGAGTTACAGGATCTTCTTGCTGGGTTTCAATGTACAGAAACAGACTTCCTTGTCCGACACTCCTACTGAATGTCCAGGTAGTAATTCAGTGTTTGTCAGAATATTTTTCGTAGCTGAGTGGGACCAGTACATATTCTGTTCCCTTTGGAAATGCTGAAAACAAAAGAGAAACAAAAAACTGTGAGACAACAGAAGAAGTCTGGAGGTCTCTTATGCAAGTCATAACTCTCTAGCACAAAGTTGGACAGATTCCCACAGGTCTCACTCAACTCCCATTAGCTGTAGAGATATTATATTTTGTGGCAAAGCACACCATCATTTTAAACTGTTTCTTCTCATTTAAAATGCAAAGGCCTCTCCCCATGCTGCTAACCCCATCACAGCTTGGCAAAAACCCACTTTGAAGAATACATCCTTTAATTTTACAATACACTGAACACAACACCTTCTGTTCCATCTTACCCTGCTTTTGGGAAAACAGCTCTGCTTGTCTTCAACTAATAAAAGTTAATTGAAAAGCTATTTAGAAACTTTGCTTGTTTCTTGTTCTATGTCCTCCTGGCAAGCTTTAAGATATGACCATCTGCAGAAGACATTACCTGGTGACTTCATTAAACAGTTGTCATGCCCATGACAAAAGTTTTCCTGAGAAAAAAAAATGAAAATATTTCTATATTAACTCTCAACCGTGAACTGCTATCTTTTGACATCTCATTGTATCATGGATTTAAAATGATAACTGGGAATGTGGCAGGCCCATTCTGAATGGGAGAATGTACAAAATGACCTTCAAGACCACCCCTCTATTTCTTTACTTCTGTGAAATAATCCCACACTGACTTTCCAGGCTCATGAATCAGCCTATAA
The DNA here is from genome assembly GCA_013400215.1 of Cisticola juncidis. Taxonomy (NCBI): domain Eukaryota; kingdom Metazoa; phylum Chordata; class Aves; order Passeriformes; family Cisticolidae; genus Cisticola; species Cisticola juncidis. The sequence continues at coordinate 583,995 of VXBR01010170.1, read as the reverse complement.
AGGGATCTAGCTAGAAGCAGAATTCAGGACCTGAACAGACTCCCAGAACTGTAGTTTCCTTAATCTCAGACCCTCAGAATACATCACCTAATTACCTCCTAGGCTCAGCTGTCAGTTTTAGTCTTTCATAGAAAAATTCTGAGTGAACTCAGAAATGGGCTATTCATTTTTCTGCCAGCATCTGTCATATCTATGGAATTTATGCCATATTGGAAGACTTCTTTTAAAGGGTCAGCAACCTTATCAGGCAGCACTAAAGAAATATAATCAAAGACCAATGACACTAAATTGCAATAGATTCTAAATTACATGTTTTGCACTTTCAAAAGGTGATTCAAAATTTTCTAGCTCCTCAGCTGACACTGGTTTCAAATTGGTGCTTCAAAACGCCTGCCTTTTAGCACCCAGATGCTAACCTTAAACCTGTTATTTGAGCAAAAGGAAAAAAAAAGGAAAAAAGCAGGAGGGAAAAAGAACTATTATCTGAGGAAAGACTGTGGTAAAAGCATTATAAAGGGAGCAACTGAAAAAAGAAGTAGAAATATTCAAAAACAGGACAGGTCAAAAAAAAGGAGGAAAAGCAATTAAAATGGAAAGATAACAGGGAAGGTGAATGGAAAGATAACAGGGAAGGTGAATGGAAATGAAGAAAAGCTAATGCAAGGAAACACTGCCTTATTGAAAATCTTTGTTTACAAGAGGAGGTACATTTTTCTCTATGTATTCATGTTCTTTATTTAATATCAAGGTGATATTTTGAGACAATATTCAAGCAATAGAAATATGCCTTAGTTCCAGTTGTCTGTCTTAGTTTGTGATATCTCTGTGTGTTTATTAGTCTTTTTTGAGTTTGAACTGTTTGAGATATGACAGAATACCCAGAAATTCTTTTTGGGGAACTTGTTCTCTGGAAATTTTATCATAAAAAAACTGAAATACAACAGGATAGAACGAGGAACTATGATTTTTATATCTAAAAGATCATGATGTCACATACTTCAGGAGAGTCCAAGATTTAAAAAGAAGGCTTGGGAAATCTTCCTAGTGTGTATGAGTACTTGATGAAAGAGACTAAAGAAGACGGGGGCAGACTCTTCTCAGTCATTCCAGTTAAAAGATGGGAGAAAATACGAACAAATTATACTTAGACCTAGGAATTCCCCAGAGGCTGTGGGTCTCCATGGCTTGAGATAATCAAAACACAACTGTGTGTAAGGCCAAAGAATAACAAAGACAAGACTAGACACACTCAGTGCCCCTTTCTAACTTCAGTGATTCTGTGATGTTAAGAGTCTTGGGAGAGTCCTATTTGGAAATAGACTAAGTCTAGATTTGGCTGTTAAAGCCTCAGAACAGAAGAGGAAAAAGAAGAAAATAGTGGGAAAATAGAATACATGATGAAAGATACTTGGATTTGCATAAATCTTCAAAGCAGTCCTAAGAGGTGATTCAAATAAAGTGACACTGCTATGAAAACCGAGCATGATTACTCTTGGTGAAAATATCATACCCTAAAAGGCATGTGCTATCTCTGGTTTTGTTTCAGGGAACATCAAAGACAGGGTTGTTGCATGAGGGGGGCAGAGCTGGAAAACAAGAATGACCACATGGACAGAAGGAGACAAAGTTGGAGACAAGAGTGGAAGCAAGGCTATAACATAGGACTAAGGCCTATATGTGAGGAGGATCGGAGACAGGTTTGTTACAAAATCTGCTCAAGGTCCATCAGGAATAAAGGCTGGAGACTCCAAGGATTGGAGACAAATATGCTTACAGCATAGCTGGGAGAAGCAAACAAGGCTCAGACGTGAATTTAAATGGACCAACATGCAGAGTAGGTGTGCGTGGACACTGCAGATAAGAGCATGCAGTGGGGTCAAGGACCACTTGTGCACACAGAGCCCTGGCGTGTTGAGACTTTTTGGTTTTGATGCTCAGCTTTGAAGACTTTATTTTCATTAAATACTGCGCTGATATCACAAATCGTTAAAAGAACAACCAAAACACAGTGATTCAATCCTGCTGACATTTACATTGATTGCCTCTAGAATCCTTACGATTACTACTGTTTGTGTCACTGATGGTAGATATTTGGCACCAGTAGAGACAAGGGTCTTGGGCTTTAACCTTATGGATCTATTCATCCACACTCCATTGTTTACAGGAGTAAAACATGCAGTTACCTAGTCAGAATAAAGACCTGTGAAGAATTACAGCATATTCCCTGGAAAAGGAGCAGAAATTTCAGTTAATGAACTGAAATTATTTTCAAAATTGATTTTGGTTAGTTTTTCACTAGGCAATCAAAAAGTATATCCATGAGCTAAGAAAAAAGTAACTATTATTTAATTCCAATATTAGTATCGTTAATAGTGTACAGATTTCTTATCATCTTATTGTCAGAGCTTGCATGATTCATTTTCAGAATAAAAGCAAATCTTCTCTTCAGCCTCAAGCAAAGGAATTTCATTCCCAACCTTTACACTGATAGGGAACTGACCCATAATAAAGGCCATCATGCAAATTATTTGATAAGATTAAGAATTGTCAACAACCCCCCTTCCCAACTATTTTACTTTGAAGTATGGTTTGAAATCCTGAAGCTTCAATTTATTACCCCATTTACTGAGCAGAAACATCCTGGGTGCAGTAATAAACTACAGTTTTGCTTATAGAGCAGTATAAGATTCTCAGTATTTACTCTTACCACAGGAACATTTTCCTTTTTTGGATGATACTCATCTTTGCAAATACAATTGCCAAAACTTAATCCTTTTAGAAAAGTAGTAAAAATATTTCAAGTCTAAATCAATTATCAGTCATGTGTATAAATATTTACTGAATTTGAAAGAATGAGTAAAGGAGAAAAAACACACGGATTTTTTTAGCTTTCTGCTCCTTTTTCTGCCATGAAAAGATAATATGGTTAAAAGGGTCACACTGAAGCAGGGATAAGAGTGAGAAATATCAAAATAAAGACAAAGCTATATTGGCACATTGCTGTGGCATTTCTGTATGTTCTTATTTTATATTCTGTCTCGAAAAGAGTTCCTTTGCTTTTAGAAGGAAATCCTCCCCACATACAAGTCAAAACAGATATGTTGAAAGTGACTCCTAGAAGAATGAAGGACTCAATCAATTATGTGAACATCTATAAGGAATATCATATGTTTTTGAGGGATGAATTCAGGATGAAATATTGAAGGATGAAATATTTAACAGCTCTATTTTGCTCTAGATGCATTTGAGATAAGAAACAAATTCTAAGAGTTTTATCCCACATAACAGGCAGAGACTGATGACTCATTTCCTGACACCATTGAAATTAGCATTATTATTTATCATGCAAAAGGTGTAGTAACAAACTTTGGGTTTATAATCTATTTAAATTCAATTAAAGTGTCAGCTAATGACCAGAATTAATTATTCTGCAAGCATGCATCCACTCAAAGGTCACATTCAGTGAATCTTGCTGTTCTCTGGCATTTTGTACACTGAGATAACATATTTTGTGGCTCCATCTATTATGAATACATTACTGCTGTATAATATTTTCTGTATTTATATCTGGTTAGTTGAGAAGTTCATTAGTTTAGTTCATTTATTTTATTCAAATCAAGAGAGGATTTTTCAGGGGAAGGAACAGAATAGGAGTAGCTCAAACTATGTCACTCCTCAGTAGTTGCTTGAAAGCAGTTTAGTCACCAACATTGAATATTTTGCCTCCATGCCTTCTAGCCTAAAACAGTATTTAAACTATGAAGAGAATCCCACAATGAATAACAAAATCAAGGGAACTATCAAACAAAAATCAAGGGTTAGCATATGAGGAAAACTTTAGGCAATAAATAAGACCAATTCTTTGAAGGAACAAGGTTCAAATGTGAGCCCTCTAAAAAAATATCTCTAGAAGTTTCTCATTTTCATTCTCATAATAAACCAGTGTGGAAGTCTTTTTAAAAAAACATTTCTCTAAGGACTTGCATGTATAAATAAGAAAAACAAACCAAATTTTTGTTTTGAGGAGACGGTCCTATCCGTGGATTGCACTTATGACAGTGCAAGAAAAAACACATTTTGGACATCCAAGGAGGGAACTGTTCAGACAGCAGCCTAGGATCAGGAGAAGTGGCAAAATTCCACCAAGGAGCATGGAAAGGCAAAACTTCTGTCATACAGGAGGAAAGTGTGGAGACAACAGCTAAAGGTAAATCAAATCCTTTCATATGAACTCTTTATTCATATTTTCTGGATAAAGGGTCAAGAATTCTTTACGCTCGAAGAGCTGTGTTTTCATAGAAATGAATTATTATTCCCACAATGCATCCACACATAAGTTTTAACTAGAAATAAGTATTGAATTTTCAAGGAAAAATTTTGCACTTGCATGGCTGCTAGAACTATGAAACAAAGCTTAAGCCACCATATTATCTCACTGTCTTTTAATTTATTATGCTGCCTCTACCTGATGGTAACCCAGAGCTCAGCCTGTGTGGCATGACCTCTCTGTCCTGTATGGGTGAATCTTGTCATAACCACTCTCCCAGAATGAAAGCACTGCACATTTGGAGTGGGACTAACCCTTCTCAGTGCTTTGTTTATCTCAGTGATGACTTCAATCCTCTCTGCAAACAGTACAGTTGTGCCTGAAGGGATGTACTGGATGTTCCCATAAAGCTACTGACTGCTATCATAAAGTTTTGTGCATCTCCTTATATGGCGTCTAGATCACTGGATGACTTACAAATGAAACCTTGAATTCAAAGGTGGGGGAAAACACAGGAAGTTCACAGTAGCCTGCAAAGCACCAAAGCTGCACCATTTTCTTGTGTAGAAATAAAATACACTGTTCTATTCTTGATGTCAAATCTCACCAGTAAAGGAAAGTATATGCATGGCAATGTATTAAAAGTTACAATTGCACATTTCAGTCTCTCTGGTTTCATGAGATATTACCCAGTTTTGATATTCAGTCATTCTCCCTTTGCTGCTTCTCAGCTGGCTATGGCTTAAAGACACATAAGACACGGTTGGGTTACCCTATCATTCAGCTGGACCTTTACAATGTTTTTTGTAAAATAATTAAATAATTTGTTCAATTTGGAAGGCTGGATACATAAAATAAATGTGTACTATATAAAATCACTCTTTCTATTAAAGCAAAAAAGCAATACTGTATATGAAAAATTTTGTTGCAGTTCTAACAGTGTAAATTATCTGAAAACCATTAGGGCATTTCTCTTTGAAGGTTATTGTACATAAAATGCATTATTAACTTACTAAATGTTATTGAAATGTACAGTTAATATAATGTGATTAAAAGACAGTGACTCTAAACTCAAATTGTCCTTTCCATTATCGATTTTTCTTTTTTTTAACAGACTATAAAGGTATTTAGTTTACTAACAGGAAAAATGTTCATTATAAAATGAAGATTTTACTTCTCTCTTAGCTGGAATTATTCAGTTATGATAAAATCTTTCAAACATTTAAGGAATAAAGAATAAATTTGAATCAAAGGTACTAAAATGTGTTTTGGCATCTTTAATCTACTGATGGTAGAAGCTGATTTGTGGAAAATCATAGAATCACAGCATCATTTAGGTATGAAAATACCTCTAAGATCATCCAGTCTGACATTAACCCAGCACTACCAAGTCCATCACTAAACCATGTCCCTCATTCCCACATCCTTCAAATACCTCCACAGTGACTCCACAGCTTCTTTGTTCAGCCTGTTCCAATGCTTGCCAACCACTTTGGTGTAGAAATTTTTCCCAATATCCAGTCTAAATCTTCTATGGTACATCTTGATGCCATTTCCTCTTGTCCTACCACTTGTTTCTTGGGAGAAGAAACTCACACCCACCTCACAACAACCTCTTTTCAGCTAGTTATAGAGAGCAAAATGGTCCTATGAATATGTTACCCCACAGAGGTATCCTTAACACACAAGGGAAGCAGCAGACCAACAGGGAGGCTGGACCTTGGAAAGCTCTAGCTGCATCCTTGCAGTAGAAGATGTTAACAAACATAAGTGTTGTATGGTTACACAATTTTCTGCTTTTGTACCAGTGCTGAGCAAGCATCCCTCACACTTGTGACTGGCAGTATCCATAAGCTACATCCAAACACAGAGCCATGCACATGAACCCTCACTGTGCACTAAAACTATTAGGGATAGCATCTTGCAAACACACTCTTTTTTGCCTTGCTTTTTTGAGAGAAGGGAATCTGATTGAGTGACAAGAAAGGGGCCTTACTGTTCCGTAGGTGGATCCCTTCTCAGGATAGTCAAGGTGTCAGTGCTGCAGAAAATGTCTCGGCATGTACTCACTCTTGATTCAGTCTAGATGATGCAAAGGGTGTTCAGAAGTGACAAATTATCACATTTGGGGACTCTGGCATGTTTCATAGTTCTGGAAATTAACATACTTGATGAAAACTTGTTTTTGCTTCTTTCCATGTAATTAAATCTTAAAAAAACCCTAACTTAATTTTTCATTTTACTTATCTCTTGCAAATCTTCTCTTGCAAAACCTCTACTTCTTGCAAAATATCAGTTTTGGGAAAAGATGTAAGTATCCTTTCTCTACTAACACATGACCTGGATGTCACCATTGTGACATTTATTCTGGTGTGTGTTTATATTGGGGTGTAATACAAAGAGCCAGAGAGTGGCACGCTACCTGTGTCCTGTGCCACATAAAGCAGTGTCTGACTCAATGATCTTACAGTATAATCAATGAAATTCTTCATTTGCAAACATATTGTTGAGTGATTCTGGGGAAGACATTTATGTTAATACATAAAGTCAAAGAGGGAAAGCATGGAATTTCTTGTATATATTGAATAACTCAAGTAAAACAACTTCAGTGATCTACAAAGTATCAGTTCACAAGGACTTGGAAAGAAATCAAGCCTTTTAAGTCACCTGGGAAAACCCACTAAGTTTTACCCTGTTTCTTGCAGTAAAAGATGGATTTATGGAATGAATTATTTACAGCTTCAGAGGTCTCCATCTGTTCTTATTTCGCAGTACTGACACTATATACGCACTTGATCTGGTATCTGTCTCTCTTTCTTAATAATTCACTTCCAGCTTCATGACCTGTTAATAAGCAGCCAATTCCCAAGCTGATGTCTACAAGATCTCTTCAATGATCCTTGTGTATATAAACCACTGGCTAACCATACAAATGTTGCAACCAGATAAGTAAAGTTGTAAATTTCTAGACAGCTTTGAAATCATTAGCCTTATTTACAACATTGTTGCAACAGCTGTTATGCATCTGAAACTTGAGGGTTGGTGGCAATTGTATAATTGCTTTATTAAATCAAAACTGTATTGAAGAGCAGTTCAAAATATGTACCTATTTTTATATTTAGACTTGGAAAGAAATATACAAGCTCTTTTTGTTGGTTTTGGTGTTACTAATAGTTAATTAGATATGCACAACATTCAAGGGTAATCTCCTCTTATCTTTTTGCAGCTCGAGTTTTGTTACTCTTTCCTGACTGTTAAACAGGCCACATGCACATATGATCAAAGGAAAAACTAATTCTTCTTTCAAGAACAGTACATATGATACCTTCATGGAGTTTATCTACTTAAGTTGAAGGTGCTCACAAGTGACAGAGATGAAAGCGATCAAAAGATTCTTCATTAAAAATAAGCAATGAAGAATGACAGATTTCAGATTTTAAATGGAGAAACATCTTGCAATTTTTTAAGAATATTTTTAAGACATCAGATGTAGAAGGTCATGTCTCCTGTTGCTTTTACCCTAATCCTAGTCAAACATATGCCAAAATCTTGAGTTTGGGCAAATGTTCAAGCCATTGTACTTCGCCTGAACTCGTTTATTTAAGGAGCAATGAGCTAATTCTGGTGTGGTCTCATGGGTGAGCAGGCCACTCTGTTGCTGCTGACTTTCAGTGTCAGCAAGCAAACAGCAATATCCTCAAGGAAAAAGGAACTCACATTCTCGGTTTTATTAGGATATCTTCTAGTGGTTGTGTTCATGCTGTGTTTCACTGCAGCTGTCACTGCAGTGTCTTGCACTGAGAGATGTGTATTTCACAAAATGCTTGTTCCCAGTACTGCCGCTGGAACTGGGCAGCTTTCAACAGTATGTTTATATACTCCAGAGATTTGTCTGTGCCCTGGTATGCAATTAAAATCGGTCTTCTTCTTTTCAGATTCTTGTTCAAGATTAACTGTTTTAACTGACTGAAAAACATCTCTGTGTCTTGGCAGTATACAGAGCCTATGATAGACAGCCAGTCTATTAGATAGACAGCCAGTTCTCTCACTGGTATTTAATGTGGGGTTTTGTTTGGGATTTTGTACTGTTTGCATAGCAAACCAATTCATTGTCTGTTTATTGCTTTACTTACATATGATTCACATTTCACAGTGTGGTAGGGAAAAGGGCATAGGAAAATTACAAATCCTTCAACCATTTAGCCCAATGCCACATATTCCAGTCTGAGAACTTTTGGGATAAGTAGGTTCAGAGTTGCAACCTCTTGCACTGAAGTGGATGAGCCAACCTTTCAGATTCAGGTAAATTATTCTTATAATGGAGCCTTTTCAGACATTATTTCATTCTCATACTTGACTTTTTGCTTTTAAACTTGTTGATATATGTTTTTCTCATTGAATATTGGGAAATGAAAGGCACACTATCCAGTGGGTTTTTTTCCCTGTGATCTCTCTTTGTAGCTAAATCTAGGAAGTCATGTTAAGCATGTTATCACTGTATATGTTGTTATATCAAGAGATAAGTTGAAACCTTTTGGCAGCATGAGAGAAGAACAAACTTTAATACTTTCTGTGCTAAGCATATAATGACGCAAAATTATTCTTTTGTATAGCTGAATGAAGGTATTGTTTTACTATGTGACAAATCATATGCTTTCACCTCTAGTCCAAATATAATTGAAATATTGTTAATATTGCAAGGTTGAATTCATCTCCATGTGAAACTTCTTTCATACCTTAAGGAGGTACTGTTAATCTGGTTTTTGCATTTATGGATACCTACCAATTTCTCTGTTCTATCAGTTACTTTTGGGAAATTTAGGCAGATGAAATGACCTCTTCTAATTTTATGTAAGAGCCTAGTCTGCCAGAGAGATACAGTATATTTGTCTATTCTTTTTTTTCCCCCATAATTAATTGAATTTTTTTTCCTTTAGTACTACCCAAAGAATGGGATTTCTGACACTCAATAAAGGTCAGCGTTACAGGTGGCTCCAGTGCCAGGGTCTGTCTTTAGTGAATCACCGTGTGGAACTGCCTGGGCTGCGCTACAGAGAGGTGGAGCCAGCAAGCAGCTGGATGGGGATTTTGCAGTTAGCCAAGGATAATCTGCCACAGGAACTAAACAGGATTTATGCATTAAAAACAGCCTTGAAACTAGCACTTTTCACCACAACTACTCACTGGGAAGAAATGTTTGCACTTGCATGTAGCCAGTTGATTGTTTTTAATTGATGCTATGTTTCTTCAACCCAGATATTATTGTTTCACAGAGAAGCAGACAAAGCACTGCATCCTCCATCATCAGTGACTTAAATTACGGGTATATCTCATATATCTTTATGGGCAACTGTACCTTTACACAGATTTTAACAAAAATATGGTGAAAAGAGTAAAAATATCCTTCATTCCATATGGGGCATTTTTTGCTGTACTTGAATACAGTTAGCCTCCCAGTGAACGTCATTAAATGTAGAAAAAAATCTTCAGTACTTTCAATGTTAATTAACTGAATTAAAGACCTCTCTATCTGTAGACATTATTCATTTGGAAAAACAAATGAAAACGGGTTTAATAGGACAGATTTAGATAACGTACTCATAGCAATTGTAAAGTCAGCTCAAACTGCTTTCTAAGAGACAGTCATTGTCTCAATGATGGTACAATGAGAAAACAGAAAATAATCTGATACATTTATAAATATTACATAATTCCAGGATGTTTTAGAATAAGCAGCTAAATTTTTGTCCCCTATATATACAGTTATTCCAAATTAGTTCATAAAACAGACAATATATGAAAACAGACAAAATATGAAAATCACAAATCAAAATATACAAAAAGAAAAGTGAAGAGTGAATAAAAGTTTCTAATTTGAAAACATGGGTTTGCTGATTAGTCTTCAATAAGTAAATGCATTTTAATGTTATCTTGCTAGTTAATTATTAATAGAATGTATTTTTTTCAATAATTACTATATCTAGGAAGTCTAGATCCAGTGATCTAGAACCTTTTATTAATTGTGAATGAGTCACCATCAGACAGTGACTTGAACATGACAGTCATATATTCCTTGAATAATGGATTTGCATATTTGCAGAGATTTCACAGAGCTGTTTAAAAAATCAACACAAAGATTACAGGTGTGAACACGAATGGTGGATAAATATAGAAAAATTATGATACTCCTTATATACAGTTAACAGAAGAAGCTAATTTAACTGAGTAAATTATTTACTCATCTTCACTTTAACTACTCTTTAAAGAGTCTTGCTAAAATGACATTATGTTCAACTCTTCAAATTTTAAAATGATTAGGTTATTGAAGTTATGTTTCTATTCCCATTATACCTGTAATAAACTTCTCTTAGACTCAGCAGTTTTATCTGGCCCAATTATTTCTAGAGTCTGTAAATACAGCCCTTACATTTTGCCATCAGAAATGACACTGAAACCTGCATGGTTAAAAAAATTATGCACTGTAACTTTACTGATATGAAACTGTAATGTTATTATAAATCTTCAGTATTTGGTATGAAAATGGATTTCCACATTATTTACTGATGCTTTTCATGTATATTTGTCTAAAATGTAAAAGGAATAGAAATCTGTGAGGTGATCATTTTGCACCTGAGTTTTTTGCAAAAAGAAAATTGCACAAAATAGATGCTCTGTCTGCAATCATAATTGCTACCTGATAAGATTATTCAACTGCTTATTAAAGGTACTGAAACCTGGGAATTGTAAAGGATTAAGGACTCTGTAAAAACTACTATTCCTGTTAGAAACTGTCGCTCAAACTCAGGAATGGGAAGACTCAAAGCTTGCATTGTGAATGACTTTTATGATATCAGTCTTGATGGGAAGATATGTACACTGGAAATAATGAAAACTTAAAAGAGTATGGGGGAACTAAAAAACCTTTGAAAGTACAGTACATAGTGAGACCTAAGCCCTAAAATACTTAAAATGCCTGAGTGTGTCCATATAACTAAAATATAATAAATATTTGATTTTTTTTTTTTTTTTACTTCAGTGGGACTACAAAGTATATTATCCTCTAGGATGTCACAGTGTGCTTTTGGAGACAGAGATTCAGGCAGTACATTTCTCTAGTGTAGTATATTAGTTTACAAAAAGTGGTTTTTACATCTATTTTTTCACCATGGAGCAATACAAGTTGGTTGGTTTGTCTTTATAGCATTGGATGTAACACTTCAGCTGAAATCTCATGAAAGGAGAGCAGAGGGGCAGAATCCCCTCCCTCCCCTGCCCACACTGCTTTGGATTGCCCACACTGCTTTGGATGCAGCCCAGGACATGGTTGGTTTCTGGGCTGTGAGTGCACATGGCTGGGTCATGTCCAGCCTCTCATCCACCAGCACCCCCAAGTCCTTCTGGGCAGGGCTGCTCTGGATCTGTTCATCCCCTATCCTGGGTTAGTACCAGGGGCTGTTTTGACCCAGGAGCAGCACCTTGCACTTGGTCTTGTTAAATCTCATGAGATTCCCATGCATCCACATTTTGAGCTTGTCCCTCTGGATGGCATCCCATCCCTCAGGTGTGTCAACTGCACCACTCAGCTTGGTATCACCTGCAAATTTGCCGAGGGTGCAGTCAGTCCCTTTTTCTATGTCATTAATGAAGGTCATAAAAGCAATTGGTCCCCACACAGATCCCCGAGGGACACCACGTACCCCTGATGTCCATCAGGATCCTGAGCCTATGACTGCTACCCTCTGGATATGATCATCCAACCACTTTCTTATCCATCTTACAGTTCATCCATCAAAACCTTCTCTCTTCAATATGGAGACCAGGATATTGTGCAGGACTGTGTCAAAGACCCTACAGAAGTCCAGATAAATCCATAACCTTTCCCTTATCTTCTCATGCAGCCAATCCATCATAGAAGGCCATCAAGCTCATCAGCTAGGACTTGCCCTTGGTGAAGCTGTGCTCGTTGTCTCAAATCACCTCACTCTAATTTTGAGGAATTCCATGATATTCCCAGGCATAGAAGTAAGGCTGACATGTCAGTAGTTCTCAGGGTTCTCCTTTCTACTCATAATGAAGATGTGAAAGTCCATATGATCAAATTCTGGGCCCCAAAGGAACAGCTTTCTCTCCTCTGCTTGTTGACTCTGTCAACAGCTGTTTCTGAGCTACTGTTAAATTCCTCTTTTTCAGGAGTACTTTCATTATCAAACCAGAAGACCTACCTGTATTAGAAAATCATTCACTTTTATACCAGTCAGAAGTTTCAGAGGAAAAAAATGGATTAATTTGTTGTGTTGATGGTCTAAGATCATTAAATACTGAGTGCTTCCTTTTGTGCTTCTATATTGTCTTTGTGTTCCTCAATAATTTACACAGATACAATTTTGATCTTTTGTTACCTGCAGATTGTGTTTAAATTATTTTATTTCAGTTTTGCATTTCAAGTTAAGGACAAATCTCATTTTTCATTAAAAATATATTGAGCTTACTTGGATAGAAAAGCAGCAAAAGGGGAGAATTGACAAATAAGAAACATACCTATTTAGGAGGCTAAAAATTTTGAATTAAGAGCTTAATAAATCATTGCACATACTATGCTTCATGTGCACATTATTTACTAAAGTAGACTGAATCATCCTAAGAGGCTATTTGCATTTGAATTCAGCTCAATGCTTCATTTTATCATGGGGAGGAATAAAGAGGGTTGTTGAAAACAAGAAATTATGTAAGACAAGAACATTCTTAAAGTTTAGGAAGATTTGCTTAGTCTGTTCATTTCTTTATTGTTCTTGTACATTCGTCTTAATCTTTAAAGGGTTTCAAATGGATAATAAAAATGTAATCAAAACCAGGAAAAATGTTGGAGAATCTAAAGCAATGCAAATGAGGGTATTTTTAAGAATTCAAATGGACTTACAAATATTTACCTTAATTGTAAATGTGGCTTACGTTTTTTATAATCGTGTTTAAACAAGTAATATTTATAACTTATCAAGGAAAAAGAAGAGTTCATATATTATTATTATTATTATTAATACTTACCACCTTATCCAGCAACCTCCTTATCCACCTTATGCACGAACATAAATGTGTTGAGCTAAACAAGAGGTACAGGATGTCAGGTATGGATGATGGTGTCCATCAAGTTTGCTGCAAGTCTTTTCAATCAAAAGAAAAATACCAAAGCCTTGTAATGATTGTAAAATGCATGGATTTCCCATTCTCATGAGCTAGCTCTGGTTTGGTTATTAAATCCACAGCCCATAGAGAGGTTTCTTTATATAAATATCAATCTTTCTATCGGTGGTGCATGAAACCTACCCAGCAATGTAAGGTATTACGATCATCCATCAGCAGCCTTATAGCAATCAAAAAGGTTTCATCACTTTCTTCTGTTGGCTGGCTTTTCTAAAGGCCAAATAGAACTTAACTGGATAGTCATATCTCAGAGAAACTGTGGCCATTAACTATGCACACATGAGAAAATGTTGACATTTGCACTGGCAGGAATAGCACTGATTTAAGCGTTTTGCTTTAATTCCTAATATTTTCTTGACCAAGAAAGGACAGATTTTTAGAAACAGAGAATTCTCTCTCAAATTCAGTGTGTTATTGAGGTTCTTTGTTTCGTAAATTTACTGTTTCTCAATTGTGTGACAGGGAAGAGAAATATTATCTTGTTAGCATGTCTCTCTGATAAAAAAATACAATTTGATGTGTGTTAAGAGAAGTGTGTGAGAGAAAATATATGTAGGTAAGCAGTCATGTATTCATAAAATAAATTATTTCTTATGGAGTAAAACTGAGGAAGTGAGGAAGTTAAATACAAACTGCAAAGTTTAAAATTTAACCTCAATATTAAAAAGATTCATCCATTCTCTCCTAGTATTTCACTCATTCTGCAGCTCAGAACTGAAAGGTCAACACATTGCTCACCATGTCACAGTCTTTTCTACAGAATAATTTACCACACCAGTAACTAAAAATACAGTAAATCAAAGTATTTGAAGATAGTCACAATTATCTTGTTACTGTGATTGCTCATGTTTGACCAAGATAATTATTGCTTCTTTCAAGATTTACAGTAATTACCAAAGTGTGTTTTTAGAAGGATAGCTGGCAGAAGGGCAGAAGAAACAGCTCAGAGAATGCTAATAGGACTTAAAACCAGCAGCTTTTTAAAGGGTTGTGACCTTTCATACCAGAGTATCTGACTACTGCATCTTAAATAACATCTGGGGAGTGAGGCCAGTAGTTTCATTTTGTGATTTCACTTGAAACTGATGACACTGCTTCAATCCACAGAATAACAAAACTTATATGGCAGAGATCACAGCATTTATGATTCACTGGAAGGAGCAGGTGTTGCCCTAAAGTTCATTTCAACACTTCGCTGGCAAAATATATCTTTATGTATACCCAGATCTACAAATTTTAAAAAAGAAAGACACATTTTCAATTACATGTATTTGTTTATGTTCAGTAGGCACCAGATTTTAAAGAGCAACCACTGATACAATTTTGTATAAACCCTGGAAAAAACTTGAGGATGGCACAGCTAAATCATGCAGAAAGTGACACAGAATTGGTAGAAGCTTTGGTGGAAAGACTAGTAAATAACTTACTTGTTCCCACTGTAAATGAAATATGATTCCAAATTTCTTATTAAATTAGCTACAGCATATTGCAGTATCTTTAATTTTTAATATCAGATTATCAACATTCATGAAGCAAACTGTTTGCAGTCAAACCTTAATCAAGGAATATTTTTTTTAAAGTAAGAGCATAAATTTAAAATTCTACTAACTTCAAAGATATTACTCTTTTCTTAGACATCCAAGGCAATAAAAAGAAGTTAAAGTTGAGAAGCACATTCTTTAAAAAGTGTTGTTTGTTTTGTTCTTTAAATACACAGAGATACTGCTGAAAGCTGCAGCAACGTAACTCTTCTAAACCTACATTCCTTATTTCCCAGCAATACTGAGTAAATAACTGGTGTGACATGGAAAAGAAGGAAATTTTTAGAATTTAATATTTTAATATTGTCACTAGTACAAATCTCATAGCAATTAAGCTGCTGCTATTACCTAAGCAAAGAAGACTCAGAAACAAATCCATAATATAAGTCAAAATATAATATGGATCCAGCCATGATTGAGATTTAGAGTTGCAAAGATGATCCATCTTAATGCAGTAATTTGCACTAAGAAAATCCTGACCAATCCTAAGTCAAGGTTATGGGAGACAGATCCAGGTCTACCTGCAACCTGATAGAGTTTACATTCACTCTCTGAATATCCTCAAAGGCTGTTGGCCATTATGGGTGAAAGCACAGAAATTGATGATTTTTGTTAAAATATTCAAAAAGCACTAGACCAGAGAAAGCAATTGAGAACAGCAGGAAGCATGACTTCAAAGATTAATTATTAAGCAAGTAGGATCAAAAGAATCATTGCTGTCAAGCACTATTCAAAGGACTGGTAATGTTCTCCATGCAGTGACTTCATCTGAGAACAATGCTCAAATTTCCTATCAAGGACCTTATTTTTGTTACACTTTGACCATCCCATTTCATCTAGCAGTGAGCCAAAGAGGAAAGGAAGGATGTGCTCTGACGACTCAGCATTGAGTCTTGCAAAAGTTCATTGGAAGTGCAGCCTTTGTGTACAGTATAGAGTGTTATTCTAGTGTTTAGTTGGTTGCTTATATGTTCATTTTATTTCTTAAAATTCCAATATATTGTCTATCAACATATCACATAAGAATTTTACCTTACTTGCCTCATTATTTGACATTTTTTGTAGTATTTCTGATTCTGCAGGATACACCTAAAATAGGAATCTACTGTTGCCAACATCTAATTTGTCTTGACTGCACTTAGAAAGGTTATGAAATTTTATGGTACTAAAACATTTAGCTAAGCACCAGCACTCAGCCTCCAAGCACTGTCTTACAGGTAATATGAATTACTTTCTTTTGACATATCGGTGATTTTATTCCATTTTCTTGGATATCATTAACACGCTTAAGCTCCACAGCTAATAATGAAATCCTAAGACTGGCTATCACTGTGCCACTGGAAGTACTGATCAATCAGTATCTAGGAGAGATGAAGCCAATTTATTTTAATATCATTGAAAATGGTCTGCCTATACAAGATGTATGAGCTATTTAACAGCTTAAATGCCCCCTTGTTTGGATTAGTGTATTTTATCTGTTCTGTCCAGAAGATGCAGGGCAGTAGTGTCTGAAAAATCAGGTATGGTATTTAGTGATATTTTAATACCTCTGGGGTACTCATCTAACAGAAATTCCAATTCTGATCTAATTAGTCATGGGAATAAGCTAAATGTGGGAATGATTTTCCATTTTTAATACACTGAGCTCAGTGAAACAGTGACAGTAAGGGTAATGGGGTGAAACTGCTCATATGGCTGTTTTCAGAGTATTTTTTTAATAGGACCCCTTTCAGCTAGACCATGCAAGTCCTGTCAATAGCATTGTATTACTGTGACTTTGTTTACTGCAGAAACAGAAAAAACAAATGCTTATATTTTTTTAATAATATCTCCCTTAGAAAGAAAAATGCTTGCTATGAATGAACACCACATTGAGACTATTCATAATGTAACTGCTACAAAATACATGGGTTTTTTCCAGGCGGGGTTGATCTTGTACTGACATTGGTTCTATAATTTGTTGGGAAAACCCTTCAGGAGACGTGTTCTTGCACACAGTGCTGGAAGACCTCTCTTATACTAAACCTTCACTTTCAGTAGATCCTTACAGGGTTGCACAGACAATTTAGTCTCTCTGGGATTTGAACAGAATGGAAAAGGCTACTCTTTTTAAAGCAGAGGTAGAATAAATCAGTCCCCAAATGAGGACAATTTAAGCTAGCTTTCTAATTCTTGTAGTGAAAATTACATGAGAGAATTGTCTCAATCATATATATTTGGATTTAATGCTAGGGTTTGAAAAAATTGGATAAGCATCTCTTTCCAATATTGATGTTGATTTACAGTAGCACCTGGGACACTGGTAATGACCCAAAATACTGAAATAAAACAAATATTGTGATTGTATTTTGAAAGAGAGAGAGACAGGCAAGAGAAATGGTTTGATGGGGGCATAATCAGCACAAGAAAAAAAAAGTACAAAATCTTGCATGGGGAGGAACAACCTGATGCACTGCTGTAGACTGGGGACATCCAGCTTAAAAGCAACTTTGCAGAAAAGAACCTGGGGTTTGCAGTGGACACCTAGTTGAACACGTGTGACCAGGAAATTGGGTACTCATCCCTAGAGATATTTCAGATGTGCAGTTGTGGCACTTAGGGACATGGTTCA
The DNA here is from genome assembly GCA_013400215.1 of Cisticola juncidis. Taxonomy (NCBI): domain Eukaryota; kingdom Metazoa; phylum Chordata; class Aves; order Passeriformes; family Cisticolidae; genus Cisticola; species Cisticola juncidis. The sequence continues at coordinate 566,378 of VXBR01010170.1, read as the reverse complement.
GTGGTGGACTTGTCTGTGCTGGATTAATGGTTGGACTCAGTGAGTTTAAGGGTCTTTTCCAACATAAATAAATCTATGAGCCTGTGCTGTGCACTTGCCACAAAGAATCCTGATAATATTCTGGGCTTCCTTAAGGAAAGCACTGCCAGCAGTTGAAAGGAGATGATCCTTCCCCTTTATTAAGCAGTGGTGAGGCCATGTCTAATGTACTGGGTCAAGTTCTGGACCCCCAGTGACTGTGAGAGTGGGGATAGAATAAGACATCTGTGACTGCTCAGTGTTGACAGTAGGCAGCTTAGAGGAGATCTTAATGTCTTGTAAAAATGCCTCATGAGAAGAAGATAGAAGCAGGCTCTTTTCCATGGAGCCCAGTGACAGGACCAGAGACAATGGGCACAAACTGAAACACAGGAGGCTCCCCCTGAGGATCAAAAAACACGTTTTTATTGTGAGGGTGAGAAAGTTCCAGCACAGGTTACCCAGAGAGGTTGTGGAACATCTGTCCTTAAAAATATTCTAAAGCCATCGGGACACTTGTCCTTGTAAATTGGCTAAATCTAAGTGGCCCCACTCGAGCAGAAAGACTGGACCAGATGAAGTCCAGAGAACCCTGCAAAACTCAACAGTTCTGTACTTCTGAAACTGACAATATTTTTTTTTAGTTCTGTCAGCTTAACTTTCATCTTAGGGGAAAAAAAGTATATATAAAAGAAATGCATTGTGATAGCTCATGTGTGTTTTAGCTGTTCATTTCATATTGCAATGTCCAATCCTGAAAGATAAGTGTGCCTAAATCATGTGGATTCTTGTGGAAGAAGATAGTGGATGGATTTTCTCTTTAAATTGTCTGACCCTTCTACCAGGGCAGGAATATGGGCAGAAAAAGCAGAATTATTGAAGCTTATTTTCATCACAAAGTTGTATACCAATTTTAGCAATGACCAGAAAAGAAACTATTGATACTGTTTACAGATTACTCAGATATTGAGGGAATGATAAATAAAGGAGAGAAAAAAATCAGCAAGACAAAACATTCTGAGTTTCAATATATGCAAATATAAAGTCAAAGTTTTTTAAAAGAAGAAGATTTTCCATGAATATCTGGCAGAAAATATTGTCTCTGATGAAGCCTTATTAAGAGTTGAAAACTTTAATAAACTTCATTGTGACCTATAAAAAGTCTATGACGTTGTGTAAAGATGTTCATCGAGACATACAAAGATAAAGACAGACTAACTGAATTAGACTGAGCCCTACCAATTAACATTCCTACAAGCTGTCAAGAGTCCCAGTGGTAAAAAATTAGAGTCAAATAGAAATAAACTAAAAATAGTCAAATGAGTGAAAATCTTAGTGACAGATTTTCTCATATTACATTATTTGGGTTGTACAGGGAGACTTCACTGTGGTTTGTGTTTTCTGGAAACAGCATAGATTGGCGTCAGTTCCAGACAACATTGACTTTGTTGACAGAAACCTGTCAACTCTTTCACAGTTGCCAAGCCAACTACCTGAATTCTAGACTGCCACAGGCAGAGAAAGAAATAAAGACAAAATCTGAAAACCAGTGTATACCACATTGCCTTCTCTCTGCTCCACACATGAAGGGAGACTTGGCTCTTGCTGACACTCCATTCTCTGCAGGTCCTTCTGCTTCCCCTCCTTGTTTCTCATGTTTTTCTTAGTCTCACACTTTTTTTGCTCCCCTGTGAAAATCCTATCTCAGACGTTAAAAGACTTCATTCCTTATGCTGTTGTTTTGTGCAGGCATACAGAAAAAGAGAATATCTTGAAAAACACCTTTGTATAAATCTGTCAGAACCCAGGAGACCTTTGTTCCCAGAACTAAAATTGTAGGTAAAGATGTAAAGGTGAAGGTGTATAACTGAATTTGCAGGCGAGCCCCTTCACATATCTAATTTAGTGTTTCTGGGTTTCTCTTTTTATGTGCATGTTTATTTTATGGTAAAAACAAACAAACAAACAAAAATACTATCAGAGTTTTACGATGACCATGAAAACAATATCCAGCTTATTTTTAAGTGACTTCTTCATTTTTCAGGAAGATTAATTATAACTATTCTAATACCATTGGAAAGGCTGCAAAACCCTTGCCTTTCTTGAAAAGTGATAAGTCTTAAAAAGAAATCCTTACTTAATATATCATATTTTGATATTATAAAGTTTTATTTATCTGCATCTTTGCTGAAGAGGATTCTAAAAAAAAAAATTACCAGTTGCTATGCAACTAAGCAAATTGAGTTATCTGCCTATGAAATGTCATATGTTACTTAACCATTAAATATAAATGTTATATATCTATTTAATATTGTACATGAGTGGGTTAAAGTGATATCGTGATTCTTCTAGGCCAATTTATTTAATCAGAAGTACTACAACATTTCCAAGTGCAATGATTATCCCAAAGAAATAAAGCAATATTCTGATTTATGTACATGTAATTCTCAAATGGCAGCAGCTGGAGTCCCTTATGTCTCAAATTGGGACTGCAGTCGATGCTGAGCACAGTCATGATTTCACAGCAAAAAATGAATGGTAATACATGGTAGCTGGATAAGTACTGAAGAAATCAGAATCATTAAACCTCTGGGAAAAATTTAGGGAAATATATCTTCTAGTTTTATATAATAGGAAAAAGAGTAATTTTCTTAATCATAGTCCTTACATAAATGCAATGAGAAAGACTTTTAATTAGCAAGAGCACTGCAGGAGCCTGTGGCTAAAAACTGACAGTGGAGAATTGCAAACCATGATAAACCTGCTCTATTGTAGCACGTATGATATTTAACCATTAAACCAACTTTGTTTTTCAAAAGTGATGTTAGATCCCTTTTTCTGCAGTGTTTAAATTGTGATAGAAATACAAGTATACTCTTGTCTTAGACCTGAAATCAGATTACATTGTCACAGCAGTCTGTACTAGTTTGCCAGTCTGTGACCAGATTAGTGGCCAGTGTGGAACACATATGAGACAAGGTTCAGAATCCAAAGAAATTACACTTTTTTGTTTAATTTTCTCCTGCATCCCTTCGTGACAAATAAATAAATTACTATTTAGCTTCAACTAACACAGCATTCCTTTTAGGTTGCAGGATGGATTTGGACTAGGGTAGAAATTGGGTAAATCACATCACACAATCTTTCTATGCCCCCTACAGAAGACTTAGTAGCCTTCTCAGAATATTTGACTCTATTTTCTCCAAAATATCACATCAGAATAAGTACACTTATACTGTACTCTGGGGTCTGTCTTTTCTTTTCTTTCTTTTTTTTACCTAATCTTCATATTATACCTTCTGAATCTAACTTCAAGAAGAACGGACGAAGATTAGTGCTCATACTCAAGAAAATCTATATTTTATAGATAAATTTAACCTCATTTGAACATCAATAGTTGTATCATGCCAAAGACATTTCCTTTGGCATAATACAACTATTTCATCTCAACTTCATACATTACAAAATTAAAATATTAACTATAAATCACTTTCAAATCCACATGTAACATCATATGCATACCTGTATTATATTCATTGTGATAACTTAGATGGCACTACTCAAATAGACAATGCAATTTTTTATAGTTAAAAGGATTTATACTTTATATATTATATATATATATATATATATATAACCATATATATACGGGACAGTGGACAGTATTGTTCTGTTTAAGAGGTAGCAGTCATATTTTCATAATGTGAACACACCCAGCCACCAGTAATATAATGTTTCTGTTGTGTATAAATGTTTGCATTGAATGATACATTTTCTAAAATGTTTGCATACAAACATTTATTTAAGGTCATGTTTTGGGATACACCTAATACTATGTATGTGATCTGAAGAAGTCAACAAGAGGCAAAATGGGGCTAGAAGGGTACAACACCACATCAGATATACATAGAGCTAACCCAAAGAACTAAGCATAAAACATTTTTCTCTTATGTGATGTTTGTATATCATCTTTTCCTTAGCATCTAGATCTCAGATTCCACAGAATAACTTAGGCCTAATGTATGAGCAAGCCAGGGTTCCTGACTCAGCAGCTGCCAGGCTCCTCCAGCTGGATGATTATTCTTTAGACAAAACTTAATTTGCCTTCCTGTAAAGGTCCTGCATCCTCTCTAGGACTACAGAGTGTTGATCTTGAGATATATTTATCTTCTTCTCTTTCTGAACAAAATGCCCTATTCAAATGCCTCAGCAGTTTTCAGCTTGCAAGTGTGAGGTGAATATGTGATAGAAACTCATAAAATGTCTGTGAATAGAGCTGGTAGGTCAATGGAAGTGTCCATTTCTAGCACCTCTGTATCAAAAGTAGATGCAATTTCCACACAAGCACCTATGAAAATGTTTAATTAAGATATGTTTAGGTTACATTTCTACTTTTTAGTGATTCAGCCATCCTTCTTGAATGGTTACACAGTGTTTATGCCTCTATTAACTGATGATGTTCAGCTAACTGATGTAGTGGAAAATAAATCTGGCAGAAAGGAACCTGGATCTGATGCAGAAAAAGTCCAGGAATTCATAACAAGTACAGGGGAAGAGACAGAATAGACCAAGACCACCCTCTTTCAAGACAATTTTCTGTTATTTCTTAGTCTTTTCAGCAAGATACATCGATACTCAGAGGTATGATATTATCCAAGGCTAAGAGAAATTTTTAGTTCTATTCCCAGCTCTGATTTAGCACAAGCTAACTAGATTTGTGTAGGAGGCTGATGGTGTTGCTGTTTGTCATCATATTATTCATGTTCTGCCCACTGAAAGTCAGCAGTGATGTTCCTGTTCCTTGTTTAGGCCTGGGGAGGTGCTGTAGCTGGCACAGGATTAGATTTTTCTTTTCTTACAATTTATTACAGCTGCTTTGCAAGGTCAGTTCGGGTAGCTGAGGAAGGCTTGAATATCAGGCTCCAACTTTGTAGAAAATATATAAACATGAAAACTACCTATCTGTGTCACAGCTGGAGAATATGTTTAACATTGAACTTGCTACCAGCATTTAATGAATAACAGTGAATTTGCCTGAACATATAATTCTGTATTATCATTAGCACAGTTTACTTCCAGCAGAGAGTTTACATACTCAATGTAAGTAGCCACAAGCTATTTTCATAGCTATTAAATAAAACATCTTAAAGAATTAAAAGAACAGATACCATTCTATTTTACTTGTAAATTTTAGACAAAAATGTCAGGTTTTAATAGGAAATGTCCTTCCGCTTATGTGAAAAGATAAATCTCCCTTTACATATTTTGGTCTTCTCAGAATCTGTAGTGTACTGTAGAAAACATGTTTATTCAGTTGGTTAGGCACAGCTATAAGTAACTCAGCAATAAGTAATACTGGAGAGAAAATTTTTAAAAATCCACTGAATTGAATCCAGTTGAATCCAAATAGAACTAAAAGGAATAGTCTGACCTGGCACAAGTTGCACAAGGAAATTAAAAATGAAGAGAAATACTATTCAGCTCTTTGGTGGCAGGTAATACAGCTCAATATTTATCTTTTCTATTTGTGCAACCTCGTTGATTTTCCTACTGAAAATTCAGATGCAAATAATACTTAGGTAGAGAAGCTTTTAGCACACTGTTGACAATTCCATCTAATGATGCTACTCTTCACTGCTTTTATTTCAAGTGTAAATAGAAGGTGTATTTTCCACTGATTCTTGTCCTGTCTAATATGAATATTTACTGAACATAAAAGGAAAATAGCAATATTCCCTGAAGCTGTGGTCTCAAAGGACATGAACTTTCTAATGTGTTTGGCTTAGGATGTCATTGCAGCTTCTGCAAATATTGCAATGAATCCTTCTCCTGCACCTGCAGATTTATGCCTTAATCCATTGCTGACTTAGTAATAATGATGAGACACAGTGATATGGCTACAAATATAAAGCTAACTTCACTTCCAGCTTGTTTTTCAGCTGACTTAGGACATTTTTTTAAGCAGCTAATTCTGAGTGAGAATAGTGTTCAGCAGTGATCTGGACAGAGGAGTTGAGTGCGCACTAAACTAAAAATAAGTTTTCCAACAATACTAATTTAGGAGGAGTCATTGAATATATATATATCAGAGAGGCTGAACAGAGAGGCTGGACAGAGAGATCTTGATAGAGTGTACAGCTATCACCAACCATATGAAACTTAGCAAGGACAAATGCTGGATTCTGCATCTGCAGCCGTGCAATCCTGCATGCCCTGCGAGCACAGCCCTGAAGAAAGGGATCTGGGGGTTTGGGTTGATTTTTATCTCAGTATGAGCCAACAGTTTGTGCTGGCAGCCAAAAGGGCCAACTACATCCTGCAGTGCATTAGGCACAGTATAGCTGACTCTTCAGGAGATGCCCACCATGCTGGGGACCTGAGTTGCCTCAGCTTGACTCATGTGAGCATTTAGGACTTCCCAATATGGGGAATTCATTAGAATGTGTTCAAAGGAAGGCGAAAAAGACAACAAAAGGAGTAGAGGGCATGAATTACAAAGAGTGACTAAGGATACTGGGTTTGTTCAGCCTGGAGGTGAGGACACTGCAGGGTTCCCTAGTTGTTTGGAGCCTCCTCACTCAGGGGAGCAGAGAGGGAGGTGCTGAACTCTTCTCTCTGGTATCCAGTGATAGGACACAAGGGAATGGCTTCAAGTCGCATCAGAGGAAGTTCAGATGAGCTGTTGGGCAAAACTCTTCATTTGCAAGGTGTTTGGGCACTGGAACAAGTTCACTGGGGAAGAGGTCACATCCCTAAGCCTTCCAACACTCAAGAGCCACTCAAACAGTGCTTTAAGATACATGGTTTAGCTTACAGGTTGCCCTGTGTGGAGACAGGATTTGGATTCTTGTTTGTACAGCATAAGTTGCTTATCTTTAAAAGTAAGGTAAGTCATTCTACTTAATCTTGACTCATTTATTTAGTTCTAATTTAGCACAGGCAAGTTCTTATTCTATGCATAGATTATTTACATGACTGAAAAACAGATTAACATGCTTTTCATAATCTGATTTTGTGCTCACACAACATCCTTGCACTTGAGAAGCTTGAACTACTTTACTTTTCTCATTGTATACAAAGGTCTTATTTTAGCTAGTTATGAGGCTTTTGCAGCAGCAGGACCTCTTGGTTACAATAAAACAAGTCCCAAAAGAAGAAATTTTGAGGCATCTCTGCCGCATGTCTGTAAGCAGAGTCCAGTGCTACTCAGCACAGTAGAGAGTACTTTTAAGAATACATGTGCTGAGCTAAAAGAGTTGTTTATACAAGCTGTGCTACTTTTCCTTTTTCTTGCAGAGCACAACACATTGCAATGACACACAGTATGAATAATTTTCTACTTCCTTTTATGCACTGAAGCTCATGCAGAAGCCTGAGACAGTGTGTCCTCTCTCACAGTGATCAGTAGTTGTTCCACAGTTAGCCAACACTGGCTAATTGCTCTGAAGAAAACCTTTGCTGGACTCTGTAAGCAAAGGGAAGGAATTTCTTAGGACTTAAAAAATTTACACATCTTGAGAGGTCTAGTTACTTTGTTTAGCCATATAATTGTTGTGTTAGTCATATAAGCACAGTCAGTGCCTTTTAGCTGTACCCAAAGCAATGCCAGTCATGTTATGTAAAGTCCAGTGCCCACACTACTGTCAGGTCCTAAATGATCTGCTCATGGTCACATTGCAAATCTGCATTATGTACAGAACAGAACCAAGCAAGACTGCCAGGATGCTAACTAAACATAGCACACTTCCTACCCCTCAGTTTATTACCGTTTTTACCAACTAAATTACCAATATAGTGAGTACAAATTCCAAATCTTACAGATTTTGTGATTTTATACATCAAGAAATAACTTTTCTTCTCCAAGCCTTATGACAAATCATCATACTTCAGAGAATCTGGTCTATGTCCTAAAAACAGTTCTACTGTTGCCAGCAAAATTAGTAAACCTGCTGCTGTTCTAGGAGTGACAACATAGGCTTTTCTTACCTTTGGTGGACTGGGAATATTAAATGACTCTAGGGGTTTTTTTTTACAAATAAGGATTAAATTACATGTCTTTAAAATATATATTTATCATAGAAGAGCCTATAGATATTAGATAGTTAAATGAAACATTCAATTGCTTTATTTCCATTTTCTTCATTTAATAATAACAAAAACCTGAATAATATGACTTTCAACTAAGATTCACAGTATTTTATATAAGTCTCGTTCTGAGTGACAGTAGAGTGGTGCCCTGACCTGAGGTCATAACTGGTTGTATGTTGTAGTGAAGAGATTTTGTTTTCTATTAACAAAAAACCAGCATGAACATTACCATTTACCTTACTGGGAGCAAGGCTATACCTACATATCCAGTTTTATATCTTTGGTACATCACTGACTTCTTCTCTGTTTGTTTGCATTGCCTTTTACTGTTGTTTTTAAATTTTTTCAAGAACATTGTCATTTCAGCTTTACAAAGAATATTTGCCAGAGTATTTACTGATCAGTGAACTATGTACTATGATTACAAACCTGATTTCATATAATTTCATGTCACTTGAAAAGATTAATGTGACTGAGTAATATCTCTGCTGCTTACAGTCATGCAGATCTGCAAGTTCTCCTTCACTTGTGACCTCTTTCTTCAAATGCATCAATTTCCTAGACTTAATACTAAAAGCCTAGTCATAAAGTGCTCTGAAAGAATTTTTCTCTGGAGCTATTCTGAGATTTTTCCAATTAACTTAAAAAATGACTGACGCTATAAAGGTCACATATTCCATCTCCTTTTCTGTAACACCACAATGTCAGAGAAAGGTTTGCAATAGTCACGTAGCGTTTTTTGTTCTTGTATTTTTAATGTTTCTTTTAATTATGTTGTAAGAAGATTCCAGTGTATGCAAGAAGTGACAATAGGAAAAAAAAAGCGTGAAAAAAAAAAAAAAAGAATTTTTTTTTTTTTTAATGTCAGATACCTAAATTACTGATATTAGCTTAGCTTCCCAAGCAATAACAGTCTATATCTGCAGGTGCACATTTGGCCCCAGTACCTTTTGAACTGATTCAAGATATAGGAACAGATGTCTTCCTACAGATGAAGTAAGTTGAAGAGAAAACTCTCATCCCACGAAAGTCTGTCTCAGTCATATCAGACATTGGAGAGATCAGCTACCGGAGACTTTCACAGTCTGCAAGGCTTCATTAATGTTGTCATAACTATAATTAATTAAGTGTGTTAGTTTGCCTAAAAATCTCTGAAAAATATAGGAAAAAACTCAGTAGAATACTCTTTAGAAAAAAACCCCATCGATTCCTTCCTGCAAAGTCAAGAAAGGAGAGGTGTGTGGTTAGTAATTAAAATCTGTCTTTGTTAAAAAATGCAATGGTATTTGCATATTTCAGAATTTCTTTTTTCTAGATTTACAGCTAATTTAATTCTTTCACATAAATTAGGCTTCATATGATAGACAAGGCATTACATAACAAAGAAAGCACTTACTGGATTTTTTTTTAGTTTAAGAAAATGGCCTCGAAAAGCTCAGGAGTATTTCTGCAGTTGTTACTTAAATATTTATTTTAGGCAATCTATGCCTTTGCTTTGTTTTTTTATTACAATAAGATATTTTTATTGTAGCTATGTTTTTTTCTTCATATCCAGGCATTCTCACCTAGCCTGGCTATTCTTCTTCTCTGGCTATTCTTCTTTGACAACACAAAATATCACCCGATAATACTCTATTGCTAGTGACCTTTGTTAGTCCTTTTCAGAGACGTTGAAGATGAAATCTCATTTTTTGTTTGCCAGTGGCCCCTATTAATGTATTTTGAACAGGGTTTTAGACTGCTTCAAAGGGAAGAAAGTGTGGTGGAAGTATTTCTTGAGATCTACTGCTTACCATCATATGTCCTTGGCACATTTACTGAGACCTGGTCACCAGCTCAAGCTTTCTCAGTAGTGAAGGTAAAATGTGGCTTCCTTAACGTGTGTCAAAGGTCTGCTATCAAAGCAATCTCACCAGGAAAATGGGATACATTTTGTTAGCCTGGTATAAGCTTCTATGGAAATCTGTCTGATGGGAAAGCCAAGAAGCATGGAATGATGTCTATGCATAACACTGCCTTATACCTTCAGTGTGAACCTGGAAGCAGTTATGGGTTCAGTAAGACTTAAAGAAATTACAGCCAATATTTGACAGGCTGACACAGCACTCAGGACAATAATAAAACACCTGGGAACAGCATTCTTTTGACATCATTTTTAAATAAAGACTGCAAAGATGAAGTGTTAGGATATTTATAGGAACATATTCTATCAAAAACACCACAAGGAAGGATTCAGTTATCCACTGAAGAGACTCAGATTGTTACTGCAATCTCATATCACTGAATGCAATGTGCCACACACAACTTTTGTGTGTTACAAAAACAAACTCATAAGAAATGGAAAAGAAACTCACAAAAGCACCTACTGAAAGTAGGAACATACATTAACTGTTTAGATAATTAATAATGCATATTCCTTCACTGATGACTCAAATTCACCTCTGGATGCTCCATGGTTGTAAGAATTCCAAGCATCAGACAAGCAAAAGAGGGCCATGCAATGCCATGAAAAAATGCAGAAAAACTAGAGACCGCAAGGAGGAATTATTAAGGAAGCTCTACTTCTCTGAAGACACAAAAAGACTAGAGTGTATTGTGTTGGACATTTTCAAAAACAAGAAGTTCCTATCGATTTTTTTCAATGTGTTGAGAATGGAGAAATTAGAACTTAAATGAAATGATTTCTTATGGGTAAAAATAAAACAATTCTGAGGAAACAACTGTTAGTGCCTGCAGTGAATCATACCACAAAAGTAGAAAGGCTGTTTCAGTGATTGCCTCCAAGCCCATGCTGGTTGTGGGGAGCAGAATGCTGATCAGTCCAGGTTGCCCAGACCTTGCCCTCGCTTCACAAGGAAACAGGCAGTGTCAGAAAACCTATCTCAAGTCTTAGACTGGAAAAAAAGTAACTGCCTGTTTTCAGATTTAACTATCAAAAGCTTCTGGTTACTGTGTCGCAAATCCACCAAAGCATCTGTCACTGTATTAAAGCACATCCAGAACAGCTGCACTAATTTTAGAGCAATAGCACATTCTGCAGTCAGTGAGAGGAAGACAGAGATGGGGAATTACATTGTACTCCCACTTCCCAAGGAAATGAACCAGGAGAGGAAAGGATGTTTTTCCTCAGACTTTTACAATCACTTTAGTGAGAACATTTCTGAAATCTCCATGTGTTTCTCGGCAGTAGTAAAGGTAACTATTTCTTTGATTAAACACTAATTTCAGCTTATTATGTCTTTAATCATTGCTTCATTTAATATAGATCATTTAATTTCTTGTGAAATTATTTTGACATTATTTTTCTCAACATGTGTTGACAGAGGTTGTTATCCATGAGCTTGTCAATAGGATATGACAGAGTAATTTCTTTCTGTCTGTAGTGAACTGAACAGGTCCTGACATGCTGGAAAGCAGTTTTTTAACTTAACACTCAGATTGAATTTAATATTAATAGCATTAACATTCTGGCTATGCAAGGAAATATAATGACACAGGTTATTAAACTTCATGCTGGAGGGAAGAAGCTAATTGTCTGTAGAAGTCAGGAAAGAAGTTCTCTTTACTACAGTCTATCATCTCTCAATAGGTTGCTGTATTACCCAAGAGTTCACTTTCATTTAGTGTCAGCTTCAACCTTTCTCTCAAGGGACAATACCAGATGAGTCTATGTTCTGCCCTCAACAGGAGTTCCTATACTTTTGCATAGGAGCATATATTTCTTATCAGTTACTTTTAATATTAGACAACTTAATGTTTGATATCCTACTTATTTATGAATCTTTGCCCCACTCATTTACCTGGGAAACACATCTCCGAGGATCTCTTAATTTTGGTTGAGAATGCTGCTTAATTTAATGTCTTACACTCCCAAAATCACATGCTGAATGCCCTTAGTAAAGCAGAAGTATCAAATATCACACAAAGTATTTGAAAGCACTTTTTCACTGGATATTGTGCCATTTATAGAGCTTAATTTCTTCTGGCATAAAGCATTGCTCCATCAATACTAATCAAATTCAACCAAACATCAACTAATCAAATTCAATCAAAATCAAAGAAATTCAAACATGCAAAGCTGTTTAACCTATATTCAAAAAGAATATAACAGTCAATTCATTTTCCTTTTACATGTAGAGACTGTTGCTAAAAAAAATCTATATTTTGATAGGGAAATGAAGTGACACAAAGGGCTATGTTTGTAAAGACACCTGAAAAAATACATACCCACCTCACAAGAGTAGTTGAAGTCCAAATACTGTCTAAACAACATGATGTTCTTTTGTGAAATAATTTCTGTTCAGTTTAATGTAACAGCAACACTCTTTGATGTTACTTGCATGGTGGTTCATGCACTGGAGGTTTGTGGGTGTCCCAGAGGTGTAAGGCACAGTGTAGGATCCAGTATTGATCCCTGTGGGACCTCACTTGGGACAGGCTGCCAGCCTGGGTAAAACCCACTGATTACCACTCTCTGTGACCTGTTAGCCCATTTCCCTCCTATCTCACAGGCCACCCATCCAATTTGTCTCTTCAGTTTGTCTGCGAGACTGCTATGGGAACCAATCTTGAATGCTTTTCTCAAATACAGGTAAACAATATCCAGTGCTCTTCCTGTGTTGATGGAAGATTTTTTTGTTGTTGTTCTTGTAGAGGATGATTAAGCTAGTCTGGCATGATTTAGCTTTTGTGACACTTCTCACCATTTTGTCTGAAAACTTCCCCTTCTTTCATTAGCTGCCAATTGTGTGTAGTGGAAAGGCACTTCATAATAGTCTCTAATTTGCTCAGGGTGTAGAAATCTCATTCTGAATGTTTTTATTTTCTTCTTGAGATGACCTCTTGAGAATAACATTCCAACTAGGAAACACAGGCAGTGAAAGTGAGTGAGCCTGACACCAAAAGGGATTCCTTGCTATAATCTAATTTCATAATTACTTTATTTCCAGGACCATCAGTTCTATTTTCAGATTTTATTTCCCAGCTATCAACTATATTATGTGAAAAGTGGAAAGAGGATTCTACTAATTACAGCTTAATGACTGAGTCAAAATTTTGTTCCACTAATCTGCCCTGCCTCTTTAATGAAGAGAATGCTGCATATACTTTGTCTGCTGACAAATCCTTCAGGATAGTGTATCCAGAAATAAAATAAAATGGATCATTAATTAATAATTCTCCCCAACCTCTGGGACTTCAGTTTTGGGAGGGGAAGTGATGAATTGTTTGCAAATAATTTTTAATTGCTTATTTTTTTTTATTACTTTTAATTGCTTACTCTAGTCAATTAGAGTCAGCACAGGCTGGCTGAATTTACACTGAGCTCAGGGATCCATAACAAACTCTTGACAAATGTTCTTTTCTGCTTGGTAGGTGACTGAGGAAGGCTTTAACTAACCAAATGTGTTAACAGTGAAAATTTCTTTTAATTTAGAATTTTAAAAGTCTTTTCTGTATGCAGTGATGTAATTTGTTTTGTCATAGTGTTACTGTTCCATTAACACCAAGAATATCATAGCAGCAATAAGACTGACCAGATCTTGAACTATAGGACAATTACATTGTCAGCAGTGGAACTCTACATATTAGTATGCTTAGAAGGATTGCAGTATTTGGGTCCTGAAATCTGATGGAGAGTTTCTTTGTTAACTCAGATGCTAAAATTACAGTCTTGAACTAGAAACGGTACTTTAGAAAACTTTGCAAACAACTTGTTACAGAGAAGTCAGGCTTTTCAGGGGCTATAGTGTTTCTTTTTCTGTATGTATCAAAGCCTGTTTTACTTCCTTAATGTAGGCGTCCTCCAATATTTGGACTGAATTCTTAATAACTTCAAAATAGGAGACAATGTTAACAACAGAAACTGATTCTCAGCTAAAGGTAACTTATGTTTTCACTTACCAGTTTATAACTGGAATGAGACAACCATGGAAAGATTTACTCTGGAAGTAAACTCTGGAAATCTCTAGTTCAAGCTCCTTTTCCAAGAATGTCTAAATTAAAAGCTATATCTGTTTGCTCAGGACCTCAAATAGAGGTTGAAGGTCTTCAAGGATGGAGATTCCACAGCTTCTCTGGTTAATATTTCCCAATGCCAAATAATTTTCATGATGACAATTTTTTACCTTATCTTCATCCATATGACCAACATTCAAACGTGCCACCAACTTGCCAAATATTTATTTGTATTGCATAATCATATCCGAAGTCTAACTGGCATTAAAAGTTTTCTTTGTTAAGAAAGGGACTTTTCCAGTCCCACTGAACTATGAGAGAGGCGTAAGAAAGAATACACAACTACTTGAGGAGCTAACTTCCCAATAAAGATATTTGTATTGGGAAGCAGCTGGTTGCTATTTAATTCCTTCTTCCTTAAAGAGATACAGAATCCTATTGACCTTTTTGACATGGCTAGCTAATTCTTAATTCTGACTATGTTTGCCTTCAAAAGAGAAAATCTGATCACAAATGAAAACTGTAAAGCTGTTGGCATAAAATTAAATGAACAGACAATATCCAGTTCCTTTCTCCATCACGCCTGCAATTTGTCTTGTAACAGTGTAGGTGATTTGACATGGTGTTGATTTTCATCATAAGTCACCTTCTGCATTAAGCCCCCTCTTATCCTGTTTGAGTGACACACTTGGATTCCCAGGTAATGCTCAGATGTCATAAATTTGTCATACTTAACTTTCCCCAGACTGCTAGCATACAGGAAAATTGCCAGTGGTTTTGATTATCAGTGGCCAGCCCGTTTTCTACTTTGGTGCACTGTCTAGCATAGTGTTAAACCACCTCAACATTGAAACAAATATTAAGCAACGAGCGATATGACCTTGTCAAGGAAATATCTCAGGAATTGAAATCTAGTAGCAGCCAAAATATTGATTTACTGTTGTAAGCATGTGCTTGGAGTCTCAAGGTTTATTGCCATGTCATATGAAGTATCAAGCAGAACATAATCATGGACAAATTCTGTACATTTATTGCTGCATCCCAAGGGTGCAAATGTTGGCAAAACATCCCAATTTTATTTAGTATGATGTAGTTCACTGGGTTTTTAACATGCTGTTCTCACAGGGAAAGTTTACATCTGTTTAACTAGAAATTAACTGAACCACCTTCCCCAGTACCACTTTATGTGTTGTTTTTTTTCCAGGACGCTCACAGATTTTAAATTTGAAGCAGTGACAGATCTCCTTGTCACCATTGTAAGGAATGTGAAAAAAATTCTAGAAAATATTCAACAGCCTGAGGGATCTTAGCTAGGGGTCTTAAATTCTGCAAAATGGTTAGAGGAAGGTTCTGGTCCTTAATAAAACTTTGACCTTTGTACTGAAATTAGTGCTTCTTTCATATTCTCTCTGACTTTATTTCCTTGAACACCCAGACCTACATAACAGGATCTCACCATGCCAACTGTGACCTGTGTTTCATGGAGGGAAAGAAATGGAAAGCCCTATGGTTCAATATGGCATCACCTGTTGTGTTTTTTCCATAGTTTGGAAAAAACACAACAGTCCATGTTCCTCTTCCCCTTTCCTTCTTTCATCCTTGTGCAAAAACTGTCTCCTAATCCAATTCCCTGCTCTACCAAGCAGCCATCCTTAAAGAATGACCAATTTCCTCAACATTCTCACTATTTTTCAGTAACACTGACATTAAACAATGGCAAAAGGAAAACAACCATTCCACTTTGCAGTGGCTTCCAGGAAAATGCGTTATCTGATTACTCCCCAAAAGGGAAAGACATTTTGTTCATTATTTATCTCTTTCTGGTGATCAGAGCCATCTTCCTTGGTTCTTCCAAGCCCTTGATGGCCCCCTACTACAGCATTTGGTACAGCACAAATACAAGCTGTTTGTGCTAAACATTGTTTATGGGAACTTGGTTTCAGCCCTTCTATTGACATAATATTGGCACTACTCAGAGTCCAGCTTCATGACTTGTTTTTATTCTTTTTGCTACCATTAGGACCTTCTCAAATGTCACAGCAGTCTTCAGTGTGGGCCAGCTCCATCCACCTTTATCCTGACAAGCCATGAACACCACAAAAGTGCACTGTTAAGAGAGACATCACAAATGGCTAGTTGTTTATGTACAGAAGTGGGAATTCCAAAATCACTTTTCTTCCATCCTTGAGACAAGAAATAATTCCTCCGGTTTTCAAAACTCTATTGAGATATGTCCTAAGTTTTCCATCAGAGTCACCTTTCAAACAGTTTGCAAGTGTTTGACAGCAAACACACCACACCAAACCAGGCCCTTGCCCATGTCCATTATTAGGAGCAGTGCAGGCAGCATTCCCTGCTGATATCTAGTCTAGTGGCTTCCTATTTTCTTCCCTGTTAATAAACATATTGACAACTATTTCTTCATTCTGCCTGACAATTCCAACAAAATAACTTTGTTGTTTGTTCACCAGAGTATTGAAGTACTTAAATCTTACCTTAATTGTGAGCGCTTGCAAATGATCAGGTTGCTGAGTTCAACAAACCTAAAAAGGAGGACTACTGCATATGATATTAGAAGCTGTTGGATGTGACAGATAACAGCATAAAAAGCTGCCAAAAGTCAGATAAAACCCTGTGAAAGATGACTGGACTTCACAGGTTGCTAAGGAAAGTCAGTTGAGGAAAATGGCCAGACTTTGCATATCATGGAAGGGGAATATCAGCAACCTTTTGGGGAGTGAAGCCATAATGTGGGCAGATGGTATCTATGTAATACGCATATTAGTAATGTAATTTACCTAGATTCAAGGTAAAAGTATCAGAAATATGAAATTTTGGTGCAGCAAAATCAGGATCAATGGCAAGAAAGTAATAAAAGTGGGTTGTTAATTGGAAGGAAGCTGGAGTGGAGAAAGGATGGTACTGGAGCAGTGTAAAGAGGGATCAAAAAAAAAGGAAAATGGTTTTAAAAATCAGATCATCTTATTGGTGTTCTCTGGAGTTAGCCATGGGTCAGCCCCACTTCTATCTTGCAGGTAAAGCATGATAACAAACTAAATCTGTTCTGACCATGACACATGTCAAAAATATTTCCACAGTCATGATGAATGGAGCAGAAATTTTACCTGTCAGGACAGCACCTGGATGATCAGAGGGAACATTAGTGTGTCACTGCTCATGCTAGGTCTGATGGCATTGACATCTTCCCAATCACTTACAAACAGTGCATTACATCCTTTACAATTTTGTAGTAGCTCCTCAGGGAAATCTGGGTGATTTTTTCAGTCCAAATCAACCTCTGCTTGGAAGCCCTCTAGGAAATGAGCAAAGGAAACATGAAAAACAAATGTGAAGCTGAAGAATCACTGCTATTTTTTCATTTTATTGCCCTGGAGTACCATTAACCTCTGACATTTTCCCAGCTGTTTACTAGAGAGGTACAGAAAATGTAACTTTCCCAATTTGCTTAACACAATATTTGTACAGCTGAACTTTCCAATAACTATTTTCAACAAACATTCACACAGAATTAATACCTACAAGCTTGATGTGCTAGTCTATTTTAAATTTCCTACCAATAGAAAGTACTCTCATGTCCTTGTTATCTTTCTCTTCTTTGGTAGATTTATTTTTAGTTTTTGGCTAATGTAACAGAATTACCCTGTAACTTGTCAGATATTCATAAAAACACCTTCCCACAGTTCAGATGCATTTTTCCCAGGCAATGTAGAGACTTTGCTTATGCGGACAACTTTGCTTTGGGGAGTTTGCTTTTTCCTGCAGTTGGCTGTAGACATTCATATGTGTGAGTTTAAAAGATCCATGACCTGATTTATGTAACACCAAGATTTGTTTGGTACTGGTCATGTAGGTATTGGAAAGCACTACCTCTACATACAAGGAAAGTTTCCAAGCACCTCCAGTGTTTAAATATAAGAAATACACAAAATTTAGAAAATATTAAGCCAAAGGTAAGAACAATGTTTATTTGACATTGTCTTATATTTTCTTCTACATATGATCTGAAATACAATCTCTGATTACATGTTCATATAGAATTTTTTCCTTAGGACTCTGTCCTACCTGGTACATGAAGTAGAACTGCTGTATTAATTCTTTGTCTTTTTATTAAAAGGATGTAAGGAAGTGGCTATTAGTAGAGTCTTTGCCTGTTTTGTTGCAGAAGCTAAATGTTTGGAAACAAATGAGAGAGAAATTGCATGTACATAGAAGAGGGCTAAAGTAAATGTGTATTGGCTGGAAAAGTACTGGAAAAGAAAAAATATTCTTATATCATACCAAAGTTAGCCATTTTTTGCCTGTTAATCTAAATTATTAACACCTGGGAGCTACGTAGCCCTTGTTGGCAGTCAAACTTATACAACACTGGAGGTCATATTCTTTCTTGTCGTTCTACACAGAGTGGAGATTGTGGCATTTTCTCATTTACTTGTGCAAAGGTATTATTTTTTAAGTATTCAGGTCTCTCAGTTCACTTATTTGTTCTTCATTCTAGCTTCAAATGAGCAAATGCCAGCCAAAATTGAGTTTTCTCCGTAATATTGTCATGACAGCATTTCCTTAGTTGGGGAAATATGCTTGGGGTGGTCCATTTCTGGGTTTATTTTGTTGAAGTCTTCCTTGTCCACCTCTGCAGAAAGTTTTTATAGACTAGTTACATCTACATTCTCTGTGTTCAATGAAATCACTCCTACAACAGGAATGGGAACCTCTTGACCAGGCAGGTTTTCTACCCAGGATTTCAATCAACAATTAATAATAACAAACAAACAAACAAACAAAGAGGTCTAGGCTCAGCAAGAAATTCTCTTGAACTGTCAAAAATTCTCCACAGAAGCTCCTTTAACAACTGGTCAAATGCTTGATTCTTTTATGGTAGCATGTTCAGTCATCTAGTTTCAAGTCAGTCATCTAACAAAGCATTTCAACATTCCTCAAAGTCATAAATGGAATTAAGTCCTTCTATTGAACATTAATTGTAAGACACCATGATGCTCTGGTTCCTTATTTTCAGAATCCAATGTAAGCCTCATTCCAGCTAATATTTTCTCTAATTACTTCAGCAACACATGGGAGAACGCATTCATAAGTGAGTGGAGGAAGAGCAGAAAACCTCTACTTACCAGTTGAGATATTCAATAAAATCTGCTGAAAAGCAGTCCTCATCCTGCCCTCTGATGAATCCTTTTAATACTGGCCCTTTTCCCCAGTCTGGCAGGCTTCAGAAGGCTGAGCACACTCTGCACAGGTCCACTCACTCCTGAAGAAAAATTTTTCCCATCACCTCATTTCTAGGCTACATGTGGCATCTCTGCCTCCCTTTAAGCCCTCCAACTTGCAGATTCTATGGAGTTCTAGCTGTCTGCACCATTGTCCTGCCTTCTCCACCCTGGAGCTTCTTGCACTCACACTGCCTCAGTGACGCTCAGGAGACATATAGAACCCATGCTTTCCCTTCATGTCTGTGCATACCAAGGTGTGATATCCAAGATAAAGGAAATAAAGGTCCTGCTAGCAAACAAACTAGAGTCCTACCAGATTTTCTTATTTTAACCACCTTAACTTAAAAATACAAGCTACACTTAAGAATTATTTGAGGCAAAGGGCCTTTCAGTCTTCCTGCTTCTTTTCTAGGGCAGTTGTTGCCTTGGTCATTAGTGCCCAAAGCATGCTCCCAGGGGCCCAGAACAGGAATGGAGTCTGCAGTTAGGAGGCAAAGCCCAGAGGTCAGTCACACAGCACCAGCATAGACAATCATCAATGGAAGATAAAAAAATTCCAACAGAAATGTTTCCTAATAGGAAACAATCACAACTTTTGTTTGATTCACTTCAAATTCTTTTATCCATTCATAGGTTCATTTGTGCTCTTTTGGCTGTTGCTTAACCTTGAGCAATCTTGGTAAGATGCTTTTTTATTTAATGAGTGTGTATGGAAGACTGAAGGCTAATGAGGTGTTAATATGATTTATCTGCTTTAAAAATGCTTCACGTGGACTATTCTTCTTGTAGTGTATCATCAGCCTTTTCTGGTTTGGTGGCACTGAAAATGTCAACAGCTGTTGCATACCAAGTCATATAAAACATAATTATAACATCAGTGCAATTAACCCATTAGTTCTGTAAAACTAATACATAGAGATATTATTCTGAAAGAGATAAATAGCCCTGAAATTGGTTGCACCATTACTTCAGAAACAATTAATTGCTTTTTTAAATACAACTCTTTATAAGGAGGTATTGGTACTGTAAACACTTTCAATTAATACTCCAGTACAGAGAAATTTGCATTGAAATCCGTTTTTCTATGCAAGCATCTTACAAAGTGCATGTACAGCATGTTACTGTTAGAGGTGCTTTGTTTACAGTGGTTCATGGGCTAGACTTCCCCATACAGGGGCAGTTCCTCAGATGATACAAACTATTGTAATATTGGTGACTCTGCCAGCATGATGGCAGCGTGCAAGGACCCTGAGCCCATGGGTTTGGTTGCCTTGCAGTTCCTGGTAATTTTGTTGCTTTGCAATTCCTGGTGATTGCCAGCACACATACAGTCTGCAGAATCAAGGCATTTGAGGTCAAGAGTGCATGGAGTCCCTAAGATATAACATAACATGGCATGATGTAACATGGCATGCTATAACATAACATAAGACATAACATAACATAACATAACATAACATAACAACATAATATAACATACCATACTATCACTACCCTCATAGTAACACCATACCATACCATACCATACAATATATAGTACCTGACTCTCCATATTCTTCCATAATCAAGAGATATTTTCAAACAAGCCAGGACATGAAAACTGCAGCTGGCTGCATCGACCATAGCCACAAAACTAGGGTCCTGTGCTCTTAATGCTGACATCCTAAAGCCTCTTCCAGCTAACAGAGAAGCTCCCACAGTAGCAGAGACACCTACTTCCCTTACAGTTAGAGTTGCATGGCTTATGTCACCCTACCTGTATTATCTGGACCAGAATACAAGTTTTCACTCTTTTCCCTAATCTCCAGTAAGCAGGCTTACTGCTCACTGTTTTATGATTATGACACCCCAAGCTTTCTATCCTGTACTTAGTGAAGTAGATATTGTCATAAAATTCTCACTCTCCGTGTGCAGTTATTAACATCTGTGCATGTTTATCTTTTTGAAGGCCTGGCACAGAGCATTTTAATCTGGAAACTGCAAATGAGCTGTCAGTTATGTTACTAAACCTAGCAAAATCCTTACTGTCACATGTCAAAATTCTAAGGGTTATGGCAAAATTCCTAAATAGAATTGAGCATAATGATAACAATAAATGAATAGAACAAGAATATGGGGCGTTAAGGGCATTATCAAAGTAAAATGTGAAAATGATTTGCCACATCTATATCTGTATGAGTTTTGCTTGTATCTCTTACTCAAAGGTTATCTTTTTTCCCCCATGTTTGTTAAGCGTTTGTTTCACAAATATTTCACACTAGACTTGAACCTATAATCTGCCTTTTGCAATATCGAATAATACCAAACTGTGTTAGATAATCCCACACTTTTACAACATATTAGGAAAGTTTTGTTAAAGGGCCTTGCCTTATTTTCTTTTTAAAAGAAAAACATCCTTTCATTTAGTGTGAACTTAAATGAACAATTCATTTAATTGACTGTAATTCCCATTATACTCTGAGAAAAGGGCCTTGGGAGCTACCCAACTGTCAGCCTCACCTCTGTGTCTCAAAAGGTCATGGAACAGATCCTCCCAGAACATTTGCTAAGGCTCAGGGAGGTGATTTGAGCTAGCCAGCATGGCTTCAACCAAGGGCAAGTCCTGACTGACCAACCTGGTGGCCTTCCATGATAGAGTGTCTACATCAGTGGACAAAGGAAGAGTGACAGGTGTCATTTATCTGAACTTCTAAAAGCCTTGGTCACAGTCCCCAACATCCTTCTCTCCAGATTGGAGAGTGATAGATTTGATGGATGGAGTGTTCAGGGTTTAGCTGGATGGTTTGATCCAGAGAGCAGTGGTCACCAGCTCAATGTCCAGAGAGCTGTCAGTGACAAGTGGTGTCCTTCAGGGGCCCGTATGGGGATCAGCCCTGCTTAATCTGCATCTGTCACATAGTCAGTGAGATGTACTGCACCCTCAGCAAGTTTGACTGCAAGACCATGTGACACCAAGCTGACGCACGTGATGGAAGGGATGCCATCCAGAGGGACCTGGACAAACTTAAGAGGTGGGCCCATGCAACCCCCTTACCAAGGCTAAGTCCTGTAACTGGGACAGGGTAATCCCAAGCACAAATACAGGCTGGGTGGAGAATGGATGGAAGGCAGTCCTGAGGAGAAGGATTTGGTTGATGAGAAGCTCAGCATGAGCTGACAGTGTGCATTTGCAGCCCAGAAAGACAGTGGTGTCCTGGGCTGCATCCAAAGCAGGGCCAGCAAGGACAGCAGGGATTCTTCCCCTCTTCTCTGTTCTGGTGACACCCCACCTGGACTGCTGTGTCCAGCTCTGGAGCCCAAAACATAAGGACACCGTCCAGAGGAGGGCCATGATGGGGATCAGAAGACTGGAGATCCTTTCCTATAAGGACAGACTCAGAGAGCAGGAGTTGTTTATCCAGAAGAAGTCTCCATGAAGACCTCTTTGTGGCCCTTCAGTACCCAAAAAGGTCTTATAAGAAAAATGAGGATATATGTTTCAGTAGGACCTATTGTGATAGGGCAAAGTTTTAAACCAAAATATGATAGATTGAGACTGATTTTTATCACAAGCGTGGTAAAACTGAGGAGCAAGTTGCCCAGAGAGGTGGCAGATGCTCAATCTCCAAAAACATTCAAGGTCAGGCTGAAGGGAGGTCTGAGTAACCTGATCTACTTGAAGACATCCCTGATCATTGCAGGGGCTGGACTAGATGATATTTACTGGACCCTTCCATCCCAAGCTCTTCTACTAGTCTAAGAATAGATCTTGATGTCACAACATTGATTCAGGCTGATTTTGCAAGATTTATTTCTCTGCATGAAGAGTTGATGCCAAGAACCTTTTAAAAATGCCTCCAGAGCAAGTATCTCTAATTGAAACATTTGTCTTTTTTCCTGTAGTTATGTATTATTGACCACCCTCTATTTGTTGTGATACCTTGATTTATGGCATAGTGGAATGAAAATGTTCATGTGACTGTATATTCCCAGAAAAGATGCATCAAAGGAATTTTTTCTTTACTACTTTATTATCAGAGGTCAGTTGGCTCATGATTATTCTCTGAAGCTCAGATTTATGTTGTATAAATATATTGGTGTTCAGAGATCAGGGAGGAGGTAGATGATGCACAAGAGTTTTGCTTGGTACACACAGAATAAATACTTGGAAGATTTTAAGCAGCATATTGTAGAATGCTTCATAGAAGTGTTACAGAAGAAGAATTGTGGCTTTTTTTTCTCAAAGTATTTATTACTTGTTTCTTTCTGAAATAAAAAATATCCAGGTAGAGGCTTCTTGGGTTGCTTCTTTTGATTAAAAACCTCTCTTCATAAAATAAATAAAATTGTCTCAATCTTCAGTTTCCAAACTACCTCCAAGCTCCCACTGTACCCATTGTTCAATATTTTAAATTTTCAGTCATTGATGAGCCTTTCTATTCACTACAAAAGTATTTAGGTACCATTTAGTGTGCTTTGTAAAATAAGTTACCTGGTCTTTATGCTACTGAATTTCACTGGGATTATTGAAATCTAACTCTTAAAATTACACATTTTATTATGTTCCCTGTTCCTACCCTCCTGTGTATCTGTCTCCAGACTTTGCTTCACAAAATTGATGTGCTATGGACTTTGGTTATTAGGCGAATAGTACCAAGAATTTAAATCTCAAGGTCATTTTTAGCAAGCCATATAAGCACTGGCAGTTATTGGATTACATAAAGTCAATGAAGTTAATCAGTGCCTTAAAACCACTTCTAGTAATTAACATGTACAACGTATGCTCTGTGGAAAAACTATATGACAGTGAAAAGGATAGTATAAATCAGACAAGTGCAATCACTCTCTCAAATTAATACAATTCCCAAAACAGTGCATAAGATCTCTGATTAAAGCTTAAATAATTTCAGAAGTTTCTATAACCAATAAATACTTTCTAGCACACAATAAAAGACTACTCTAGAGTATCCTTATGGTGTTTCAAATTTCAATGTACCAAGATTTATTACGATAATTAGTTGAAACTACTCAAAAATTGGATCATCTTAGCCAGATATCAGCTTTTGCTAGTGAGCTCTTGAGTAGAATTAAATAAAATATTATTAAACATTGTACAAGGTGAATGGCTTGATTTTTTAGCGAACACATAGGATACATACAGATATATTCATATAGAATTACATACAGTTTAGTCAATAAAATATAGAATTAAACATATGAAATGGCAAAATACTTAGATTCCTTTGAAAGAGTGTAATTTTAGCTCTTTAAATTTTAGCCTCCCAAGAACTACTGTAGCTCTTGCCATCTATAGAGAGAAAAAATTATAAAGAATGTCAATATTTATTTATATTTTTGGTGTAGTCATACAAGTC
This sequence comes from Cisticola juncidis, assembly GCA_013400215.1. NCBI lineage: Eukaryota > Metazoa > Chordata > Aves > Passeriformes > Cisticolidae > Cisticola > Cisticola juncidis. The sequence goes on along the minus strand of VXBR01010170.1, from coordinate 541,720 downwards.
TAATACCAATATCTGTATACAGAAAAAAAGCATTGCACAAACAATTCTCAGAAAGTGCACACCTCAGGAAGTTCCCTGTAATACAATATGAAATATTTAACTATGCTCAGTTGTTGTTATTTTATCCCTCGGTCTTCATTATGATACAAAAGCAGAGGAAGCCCGAGGAAGCAAAGGTATTTTCTACAGGTTCACCATGCATAAAATAAGAATAACATGAGAACCTAAGAAGGATTTTGTAATTACTGTTGCTAATTTTCTGGAAAGATACTAAATGTAAAGAAGTTTCTTTCTTTAAAAAGAAATCCCAGTAGAACACTCAAAATTAGAAGTATCACAGTGAAGCAATGTATTTTATTAAACTATTTTGCTATAAGGTTTTATTCCAGGAGCTGGAGGCATAGATTGCTTTTGCAGCAGCCATTGAAAGCAATTCAATTATATATTTGCAGCAGTATTTACCAGCAAACTCCCTGTTGCTCAGCAGAGTTCTCTTTAGAAGTGCTGCTTCCTTTCAAAGGGTCTCAGAAAGGTGTGGAATTTGCTTGCTGCCTACTCTCTCTTTTAGCAATATTAAACTGTTTAAACTGAGATGCAAGAGTGGCTGAATTGACAAAGCCCTTGTGCTATAGAGCAATCCATATATTCTTATTTTAATTTTAGAATAACTCTAAAGGTAGAATATGCTTCCTCTCTAAAGCACGAAGGAGGGTAGAAAGGGTAGATATTTATATTTGTACTTTTTGAGAAGTATAAGGACTCCATAGTTAGCTAGCCCCTTGCCTGTGTTTAATGTTTAGTGGTAATTTAAGATATCATCACATTTGTATTGCATTCTCATGAAATACCTTAACTTAACCTTCTCACTCCATAATACCAATCTTCCACTAAAGTTTTGTGCCTGATTTAGAGCTGCCCCCATAAAAAACTGCATCCTTTCACTTACTTTATCATTTCTCTGAGGTTGCTTCTTCAGCATCTTGACTTTTTTACCATTTTTCTCTATATTAATTTTCAGATTTTGCTGAGGTACAGCCCAGAACTGTAGGCTGATACCACTCATAATATCCATGAACAGTGAGAGGCTGATACCCTCTTGCTGTGTACAACTCACAACAGCTTTGGTCCTTCCTAGGTGTCAGCGAAATCATCAGTCACTTACTATTTGGTATCACCTCTCCTTGGGTCTGTACTGCTGATCTCCTTTTCCTCTTCCCTGTCAAAGGACCTCAATCCAGCCAGAGGTCTGAGGAATTTTTTCCAGAGAACTTAGATCCAATCCAGCTTTAGAGGAGGACTATTCAACGAGGTTTATAACAACACAGATGTTATAAACAGGGCAGACCCTGTTATTGTTTCTTTTAGTGTTGAATCCTACCACAAGGCCTTCTTGCAGACATCAGTTTCACTGTGTATGAATACAACAATTTCCACTACTGGGTAATAAACAAAAAGCCAATTCCGTATGGATCAAAAGTTTGTTTTTTAGTCAACTCTGCAAAAAAAAGCAACTGGAATGACACAGACCATTGCTAGCAAGGCACATTATGTGAGAGATTTATCAGAATGGCTCTCTCCTCACAGGACTGTGGAATGCACAGAAACATTCAACTGCACATGAATTGGGTGTCTTTGCATCAATGATTCTTATGCTCATTTTGTTCCCCATGAACAGTTGAGTAATACTGAGTTTTGTGTTTGGGATTGAAAGATACATAAAACCCCAATGGATTCTGAAGTCTAAACCCAGAATTCTGAATTTCCTTTCTTTATTCCCCATCTTTTGTTCTTCCTCCTAGTTTGTTTTAGGTAAATTTCATTGGTGTCCATTGCACCAATCAAAGTGCAAATATTACAGAACATAAACAAATTGCCACAGTAGTTGATTGATTATTTCTTTTTGCTGCACAACTTGCAGTAAGCTATGCTCTGTTTTAAGGTAAAGATGTGCACTGTTGTATCTCCTCCCATGGGGTCTATTGTAATAAAAAAGAGTCAATGTTAAAAACTTTCTATGTGAAATCAGAGATAGGTGAACATAGCTGGACCTCACTCCAAACCTCAGTGTGTTTTACATAATTTAGAAATTAAGAGCTCACACTTCCTCTGTTTAAGAAACAATAATTAATCTCTCTTTCTCCAGGATTTGGAAATTGTGTGGCAGAAGGGGCAAATGGCAGCATTTAATGTTCTTATTCCCCAGTGGCATGGGGGGTAGAATGGGAAGAATGAATGTGACTGAACTTGTGTATTTATATAAAGGTAGTTTAAAAGGAAAAGCAAAGGCCACACATACAAGCAAAGCAAAACAATTCATTCACCATTTTCCATGGGCAGGCAGGTGTTCAGCCATCCCAGGAAAAGCAGGGTTCTATCACATGTAAAAACACCATCACCCCAAATGTCTCCCCTTTCCTTCTTTTTTTCCCAGCTTTATATGCTAAGCATGATGTCACATGGTATGGAATGTCCCTTGATCAAGGGGGGTCAGCTGTCCCACTGTGGCCCTGCCCAAGCTCCTTGTGTATCCTCATTCCCCTTGCTGGTGGGGTGGGGTGAGGAGAAGAAAATGCCTTGGCTCTGTGTAAGGGCTGCTCAGCAATTGCTAAAACTCCCCTGAGTTAACAAAGCTGTTTTCAGCACAAATCCAAAACATGGCCTCATACCAGCTACTGTGAAGAAAATTAACTCTATCCCAGCTAAACCCAGAACATTATCGACAAAAAAAATAGAAATCTTAAGAGGCTTTAAAGTATTCGTGAACTTACATGGTTTTCTAAGATGTCTGTGATTTTTTTTGCCATTTTCTGTCAATGGCGGGATAATAGGCAACATGTTGCAATGTATTTGCATTAAAAAAACTAAAATATTTTTAAACAGCACTTGTACACACAGTCATCTGATTTGCATCTATGTCAGCATGGCTGGAAGACATGGGAAGTGAAAGCTTCTGTTACCACTTCTATCAAAAAAGCTATCAGGCTCACAATCATGGTGCAGTTATCGCTAAAAATATATAGAATTTTGCATATGTATATATAACATATTTTGTGTGCTGCTCTGTGATGTACTTATGAGAATTCCTCCCTAATCCTTGGAAAGATTCTCTGTTCAAAGTAGAATTCAAGCTCTGAGTATTCCTAGTGTTTTATATGGCAACAAAACTGTCTGCTTAAATGAAACATGAGGAAACCTTCACAGCAGGAGATTGCTGTGAAACACTGATGTATTCTTCTGACATTTTCAGATATGTTGCCTGGGGTTACATCCAACTATTTCCCACACAGTTTTATTGAGTAGTTTGTTCCTCTGTGACAAAACAGAGATAACATTCCAAATGCACAAAATTATATTTCTATTATTTTCCTCTTTTAAGTAAGAACAAGCCTCACAATGATGCCGCAAATCAATAGGAAAATTTAAGAAAGTCATTAATATCAGCTGTTTAGCCATAAAACTGTCAAATATTCAAATGAATTGGGAAGGAGGAAGAGTTTGACTTCTCTTACAACTGTGAGGGAAATAAGCATATCATATCTCCTCCTGTCTTAGCTACAGCATTTAGCCTTTTATTTTGTAGGTAAAGAAGCAAAGCCTTTTAATTTATAAGCATTTAAAATCCACTGACACTATTTTTGATACTGTTTACTGGTATTTCCTGGAGACTTGGAGCCACAATTCTGATACCTATTTTCAAACATATTAGATGTGAGTCCTCTATTTTTAGGGACCAGCGGTTTGCTCCATCTTTAGTCAGTGTTTTGAATCAATTTCAGTGTCAAGGAAATTTCCATCTTCATGTGTTTATTAAAGATTAGGCACAAACTATTACATAGGTAGTAGGTCACAGAGGCTCAAGACGTACAGCATCTCATAAGAACACATAATCCTGATTCTTCCAAGTTCTCCTTGTCTTTGCCAGCCGCTTCTCATTTGTTTTTCAGTGCTTTCGTATGAAAAACTAAGTCTTTTTAAATATGCCAAGAAACAAAAGAAGAATCTGGACTTTTAGTTATCTTCCGCCTATTCTGATAAGCAGATTTGATAAGCCTTTTGATAAGCAAAAGTTTTCTTTAGAGGTGGAAATGTATCCAAACAATCCAATAACTGTTTCTCTAAAATTATTAAAACAAAATGTAATATTGACTGATGAGAGCTAAAATATTTCAATTTTGTAAAAATTATTGCAATGTTTGGTAATATTTTAAGAAGCCAAAAATAATTTACACTATTGATAAATTGTTTGAGGAAGTGATGTTTGCTGGGTGAAGAAAATTGAAAAAAAATAACCCAGATAGTTTATAAACTAGATTTTGATGAACACAGAAAGAATCTAAAATTCCACTTGAAAATGTTAAAGATATCCTGGAAATTTTAGTGTGTGTTGTTTAAAAGTATCAGCCAAAGTATCAGCAAAAGTATCTGCAGCTGTGCATTCATAAATAAATATCCAAACGCATCAGTGTAAGACTGAAGGATAGCCACCACCTCCTAATAGATAGAAAAGGAAGCAGGACTGTCTCTATATCTCTGAAAACTGAGTGTTTTGATAAAACCAAGATATTGTTTGATGAAACAGAATTGCTGAAGACAAAAAATTAAATATGTGGTTTGAATTCCTGGGTATCTTATGTATTAACATCTCCAGTAAGAACAAACTGTGCATCTTTGCTTGGTATTTATACAGGTATTTATCCTATATGAGGCTTCCTCCTGTCACCAGTGAGAGGTAAAGAAGCACTGCTCTGCTTGCCTCTGAAACAAACTGGCACAACATGTCATTGTAACCATTGATCTCTTCACTGGTGTTGGTCAGGCATTGGTCAGGCTGCCCAGGGATGTGGTGGAATCACTTTCCCTGAAATGTTCAAAAGACACATGGATGTGGCAGCTGGGAATATGGTTTAGTGGTAAACCCAGTGGTGATGGTTTTATTTTGGACTCGATCTTGGAGGTCTTTTCCAACCTTAGTGACTCTCCAGTTCTCTTTCCTGCATGCTCAAAACCAATGTATTCACCAGTCTACAGGGAATGATAGGGCATTTCATATAGGCCTATGAAACCTCCTTTTGGGAATGTTAAGGGAATCTGTTTCTTGGAAGTAAGAGGGAGCTGGTATTGCACGGTCCAGCTATGCCTGAGATTGCTCATAACTCTTTTCCAACAAAAATTACCTCCTTACCGTGGATGTATGTGTCAATTCACATTCATTGGGGAATAGTTGTCCTGTGGAACTTTGAGCATTGCACTCTTCAAGGTGACAGACCAGCTTTCTGTGGAGGGACTCAACTCTGAGGTCTCCGCTGATGCAACTTTCTTCTCATCCACTTTTGAAATGAAGCTGTGACTCAGCTGCCACTGAACTCAGCTGGCTAATTTCTAGGAGCGGTCTAGTATGAGGGAGAAGAGTTGAGTTTGGAGCAGATACAAAGAAATCCTAAGGTGGTCATAATTCAAGTATTTGTATTCTTTCAAGTCTCAGCTGGAAAGGGGAAGGGAGGGCAGGGGCAAAGTGCCTGTGACAAATCCGTGCCTGTTCATCTGCAGAGGTTTCAGAGAGGTGTGGTGTGCCCAACACTGTTCAGTGAGACATCCTCAGCTGAATCAGACTGTGCAATGAACGCTGTTTGAATGTGATACAGATGAACCACCCCCCCTCAACTGCTCCTGTTGCACAGTGTTGGTGTTTTAATTCAAACATGGAAAGGCAGCGGTAAAGGTTCAGATCTTAGGACATTTCTAAGGCTGCAAATCCTCAGAACAGATCCTTGTCCTTGCATAAAAGGAAGGGTGAAGAAGCAGCTGTTTCCCCCCTCCATTTAATACAAATGTTCTCATCTTTTGTATCTGATATGATGAACTCATTTTTTATTCCCTGCCTGCACTAATCAGTCATCTCGTGTCGGAGGATTTGCCCCATCATCATTGTTCCAGCCTGCTGTATCACTTAGCTTCTTCTCAAAAATGTATAACCTAAACAACTGGAAACAGCTCACACTTGTTATGGCTATGTATGTGGAATCTCTTGACAAAACAGCCTGCACTTTTTTAATCATCCACAGTGAGTTTTCAGAGAGCCTGAATTGCACTGCAGCTTTTGCCTGTCCTTCACTTGGGCAATGTTTTGTTGCCTGGCTAAAGTAAAACCAAAGTCTGCATGGAACTTTGAGAATACACAGAGGATTTTGACTTTGAAGGAAAATGATGTTTGGACTAACTGCAACCATGCTGATACTGTGCTGTAGTTTGGCTTTGGCTCTGCAGGATAGTGATGAATAATACATTCTATAGGGAGTAAATTAACCAACAAAAAAAATTCTGGTTATTTTCTTTTGTTAAAAGCCAGGCATTTTTATGCTAATGTCAAAGTTAGTGTGCCTGTAAGGATCAAGGCTTTAATCATGATGTGCTGAAGGAGTAGCCTGTTTCTGCTCTGGGTACCAATATTTAATACTGTGTACTTTTGTCTTCTCTGCTGGTTTGCTGTTTTTCATACTGCCACTTTTCTTTAAATTTTAGAATCTTAACTGGAAATGCCATGTATCTATAGCTGTAGGCTTTTATAGATTTATTTATAGATAGATGATAGAGAGAGAGAGAAAGAGAGAGAGAGAAATAGAGATAGAGATAGATAGATAGATAGAGATAGATAGATGATAGAATTCAGCTGCAGAAAGCTGAAAGCCATCAAGTAATTGAACTAAAACATTAAAATAAAATATTATGAGAACACCATGAAGGGAATGCCTCAATAACTCAAAAAAATCTTATAAGAATCACTTTAGTATCTAAAAGCCCAACTTTTTTTAAAATGTATCTAATCAAAACACCAAATAACTACCCCATGAGTTCTTGCTGTGACTGAGCGCCTTTATTTTTTATTAGAGTAACTTCCTTTACCTAAATGTTATTTAAAATAGTAGTTAGCATGTGTTTCTTGTTTGTTTTTTTGTTTGTTTGCTTTTGGTTTGGTTTGGTTTGATTTGGGGGTTTGGGTTTTTTTAACTTCATTATGAAACATGTTCTTCTAAGAAGAGAAATGATTGGGGAAGACAAATCTCTGGAAGAAGGAGGCTAAGATGCTTGGTACCAAGGAATAACTGCTGGAATAACCAGGAGTTCTTGAGAAGAGAAGGTGGACACTTCAGAGTAAATCTGAAGGGGAGGCTTCCTTGGTGAGCAGGGCCTGAAGAGAAGAGGAGGAATAGGAGCGAGCACACCTATGAGATGAGTAACATCTCTGTGAGGGCTGAAGAGGAATACACGAGGATATATTTTTTCTAGAAAGTCACTGAGTTAACAGAAACCAAACACAAGTGCAATGGCACATCCTTTAAGGATACAGCAGTAGGAGGACACTGATTTAGCAAATCTACTTTTCTGTCTTGACTTAATAATTTTGAGTTTTCACTATTCTAAAAGTTAAATAATCTGGTTTACATTCTGTTCATGTAGACTTGGATTTAAAGTTTTCTTGAGTTATAGAGAGACCTTGAGCTCACTATTAGAAAAAGTGTAGTTCAGTCTGCCTCATAACTCAATCTGATTTATCTTCCTGTGACAGAGACCATTATGGTTTATTAAAGAATGTTTTAAATTGTGTGTGTGTGTATTTGCAAGTGTGTGTATATGTTTCGTTTACATTACACTAGAAATAAATTGGAAATCTGAAATCTTAAGGACAAAAAAATGGTTGAACAACATAAATTAGTGTCTTTGTGATTTTACAGCTTAAGAATTATCAGTTTTTCAACACATATTTCTTTTCTATTCTTTACCATGGAAATAATGGTGTTGACCTCCTTCTGGGAAGCACTTGAAATTCAGTGGAGGTAACATGTAAGAGTAAGGAATTATTGGTTACAACTACAGTAAATACACTCCTAGTACTACCATGACACCAGAGATACTAAGTAAGCAGCTCTTTCAAGTGTTAAACCCCCTGGCCTATGTTTGATAAAAGAGTTTAACAAAGGGAATGTCCCTTTCTCTTTACAAATTTCCTCTTCTTTTCCCAATATTAGTAATACACAATTTTAAAATGTCAATTTTATTGGTGGGTATTATAAAATAACATCAAATTCTTTATTTCCTTATGTACAGAATTACATTTTCCCCTCACATTTATTATTTTCTATTTATTTCATTTCTATTTCCCCCCTTCTATTTACCTTCTTCTATGATCTCTAAGCAGGTCTGGTTTATAGAGAAGCCAAATTCTCAGGCTGATTTAAACTATTTGAAATTAAATGATAGGATTTGAATATTTTCTGTAAATCCATGTGATGTCTAAAACACAATCAGACTTTCAACATTCATATAACAATAATAATTCTTTAGGTGGGAGATTTTTTTTTTGCAATGATTAATTAAATTGTTCCCATTTGCTGACCACTTCAAAAACAAATCAATGCTTTTATTTTGCTTTTCTTCTGAATAAATATCATTTTACAAAATCACAGAAAGTAAGGTTGGAAGGGACTTCTTTGTTCCTGCCTTCCTTAATAATGCATCAGGGATGCCCAAGGCGTAGTCATGATCTAGGTGTCAATCTAATGAAAGAGATGCACTGAATTGTTTGTTCACAGGTGCTGTGAATTGTGAGTGTCCACAGTGTGCTTTCATTTAAATAGCAGCATATAACTTATGAACACTTCCTTTAAAAGAAGCTATATTTTAGGTTTTTTTCTTCTAATGATTCTGACCAACCAAGTTTTAGAGGTATTCAATTTACGTTTTCTAGCTAAAAATGCTTCCTAGGCTATTTACCTTAAATTAAAAGTTCTGATGGTATAATCTCTTTATACAAAATCACAGTACAAAGTCTCTGAAGAGCAGTTAACAGAAGGAATAAAAGATAATAACTTTTTCTCACACTATATTAGGAGCAGAAAACTTAGTTGCAAATAACTTGGACTAATTGGAGAACAACATGGAAAAGGAGGCTCTGAAAAGAGCAGGATTTTGCACAGGCTCTAAATCAGTTCTCTGAGTTTACTATGACAGAATCTAGGAAAATTCCCATGCTTGATCTTTTTTTCTGAGGGAATAATCAGATCATTTGCTGAAAATGAAAAAGAATATAAAAGAAGGTAAGAAACAAATTTATAAAATGCACAATAAAAGAATTACCAGAGCCAGATGGCTTTTATCCAAGAGTTATAAAAATTTAATGGAGCCAACTATAGATGTAGAACTATAAAGGTTGGCATTGTGTTTTTGCTTGAAATTATGTTGGTCTGACATCAGCTTCTAAAGAGGCTTCCAGTGCAGCTCTGGAAACAATAGATCTGTAAACCCGATGTCTCTAAGGACCCAAGAGCAGCAAATTTAATAAAGCAGAGGAGTGGTGAGCACTGGTAAATATTATCTTGCTAACAAAAGTCAACACAGCTTTTTCTAAAAAACGAGGCAGGACTAGAAGAAATCACTGCCATTCTTTGACTCGTTAAACAAACAGGAGGATAAATGAGTCAAAATGGATTTCTGAAAGACTTCTGACAAAGCACGTCACCTACAGGCTTTTAAGGAAATTAAGATGTCATGGAATAAAATGGAAAGTCCTTGTTTGGATAAATAACTTCTTAAAGTAAACAAACAGAAAGAAAAAGCAGATCATTCTTACTGGGAAAAAAAGCAATCAGAGAATTTCTGCAGGATTCTGTTACTGTCTGGGTACTGAAGTTCTGCTTGTCTCTCATAAGACATCATTCTGTATGGCCATTTGCTGTTGCTATATAATTCCTCTCCTTTTAAATCACTTTCTGCATACAGACTTTGGCTGATTGCTTCATCTCTAGAGAGTCCTCTGTTGATTAATAATCAATCTTTATTTCTTTTAGTCATGGAGGAACCTGTAACTTGATTGTTATTCTGAACTTCTGTTTTTTTCCCCATTATTCCTTCTTTTTGTCCATTCAGGTTTTAAAATACCCTATAGAAACATACTGGGTGTTTTGAGTGCTTTGTCACAGCCTTCACAATGACATGCAAGGTGCCACTGCTGATTAGCACTGGTCAAAGTGTTGTCAAAGCAGTAGTACACCATCTCCATCATCACTGACTGGCTGTCAGCACTGTTGGCTCATCCTTCCCTGAACTGAAGAACGGCAGCCTCACCCCACTTCAGCTTCCAGTTTCAAATGTTTACATCTTGGGCTCATTAGTTATCTTGTTGGCATTCATTGATCTACCCAGAGGATTTGGTGGTTCTCCCTGGTGACATGGCTGAGAACCAAATGTGCTTCTTTCCTGTGCTCTCTGCTCTCATCTGGATACAGGCACCTTTACCTAATGACTTGTGGAGTGCTCCCTATCCCAACTAGTAGTAAAAAAAATCCCATTATATTTCATGTTCCTCTCACAGGTACTCTGAAGTTTATTACTTAAAACTAGAAAAATCCTTCAAAAAGCCTAGGTGATTTTTCTTTTGTAGGAGTAGATGTCTGGCTGCTCTGCATATTGACAATAGAAGGCAATCCTTGGTTACAGAAATATTTTGAAATTGATTACAGAAGCATTAAAATCTGAACTTTTCCTGGTGTCAGGAATTAACTAGGATGTCTAGCAATGTATCTGGAGGAGGTAATTTCTGGTAAGGCTGTATAAACATCGGCAATTGTTGCCAAAAATATTTCAATGAGAAAAACTCTGCTAAATTGAAATGTGATAGGTTTTTAAAAAATTACATCCTTATCTGAAACATGGTGCTGAAATATTGATATTCAATATGGAATACACTTTAAAGGATACCTCTGATACTTCATTTTTTTAACAAAGCAATACTTATAGAAAAGTAATGTTAACAACTGATTCTAAACCTAGGGAAAACAATTGATTATTTCTAGCACATTAAAATAAAGACAATTTCTGACACAGGAAATGGAGGCAGGCTTTATGATAGAGTGGTTTAATAGAGTTTTCATTGTAGTTTATTTTTAGATTCATATGGCTCACCAGGTTTTGCCCAAAAGGTTATTAAAATTACTACAGGGGAAAGGTGCTTGCACAAAAGCAAACAGAATCTGAATTCATTTTATTTCAGCAATGAAAATAGCTCATTTTATGAAACAAGGATGGAACTGCAGCACAGGATGAAAGCCAAGCACTGCTTGCTTCATGGATGTAGGTCCAGGAAGCAACTCATTGACAGCCTCATTTTAATTTTAATTTATTCACATAACCTTCAATTACTATGTTATTTAACCCTGTCTAAAATCTCTAATATTAAACCAGATAGTCTTCTGCCAGATCTCCTCTGCTGTGAATCACTGTTCTCCCTCTTTCTTCTGAAACTCAGCTGTTGTACCACAACACAAGGAAAATATTCTACAGTTCCTCCAACCAGGTTTTTCACAAGACTGATGACTCAACTCCTTAATTAGGCAAATACAAGTGCTATGTCAAAGGTAAATCACACTTTTCCTATATTCAAGCTTTACTTTACTACTTTTATAAAGCCAGGGTCTTTTCTAACTTATGTCTAACTAAAATCATCTGTATGAGTAGCAAATAAAGACAAAACCAAGGCAAATAAACATGAAACAGTTGCCTGAGAAATTCAAAACTTTTTAGGTTTTAAGAACTTCAAATCACATTACTAGGCTATATGTGAAGTTTCAAGAACACAGTGTATTTAGTATGATCTGTCTGCAACTTAATGTGATCCTGGGAAGTCTTTTCAGCATCTTGGCAAAAATTGAAATCTCCCTCAGAGTTTTGCTCCTGTTTTCTTGACACCTTTGTTGCACATTAAAAAAAAAAAAAAAAAAAAAAAAAAAAAAAAGTGGAATCACTGAATTTCAAAAAACATATATATGCAGATATATAACATAAAATTTTATGGTTTTTATGTTTTCTTAATGGAAACATAGATTTATCTTTTGTGGCCCATGTTGGAAACAAATTACTAAGACAAACCAGGTAGGAAGGGGGCAACTACTGAGTCAGGAATAACTCTAGGTTTGTGAAACTGCGACTTCTTCCCTGCATTCTGTGAGCAGTGAAATTCCCTGGAGAATATACCTAAGAGACTTCAGCTTTAGCACTGACTTAGTAGATCAAGATTCTGTTCTTCAAATGAGTCACTGCACAGGACCTTCACAAAAGTTCCACACAATTGTGAAAATCTTTCTGCTTTGGTAGTTTGAGGTCTCAACTAGAAAAACATTGTCTTAATGCAAAATAAATAAAATGGTCTGGAGGGGAAGCCATATGATAAGTAGCTGAGGTCACTTGGTTTATTCAGCCTGGAGAAGAAGAGACTGAGAGAGAGAGACCCAACAGAAGCTTCCTTGTGAGAGGAGGAGAAGGGGCAGACACGGACATCTTCTCTGTGGTGACATGACAAGACCCAAGGGAACAGCCTGAAGCTGAGTCATGGGAGGTTTAGGCTGGATATTAGAAAAAGTTTCTTCACCCAGAGGGTGGCCAAGCACTGTAACAGGCTCCCCAGTGAAGTGGTCACAGCACCAGCCAGAGAGAGTTCAAGAAGTGTTTGGACAATGCTCTCAGGCACAGGGTGTGACTCTTGGGGTGCCCTGTGCAGGGCCAGCAGTTGGACTGTGGACTTGTGGATCTCTTCTAACCCAAGATATTCTATGCTTCTATGAAGTTAATTGCAAAATTATTTTTGCCAAATAATAGAGAAAAGCAATCTCTGTACATGATGAAAAATCTGATTGCTTTAGAAATTACTTCTGGTTTTAGTTATAAGTTGACAGATCAACCTGTAACCAATGCTTTATCCTAAATTTTCCACAGTGCCCTGATGACAGTTGACCCTCATGGACCAAAGGGGTGTTCTATAACATATGTTGGCATTCTTAGTGTATAAAGTGGGGGGAAGAAGGAGAAAGGGAGTGGGGGATAATTGGAGTGATGATGTTTGTCTTCCTAAGTAACCATTGCACATGACAGAGTCAGGCTGTCTTAGGGGCAGCTGAAACCGGCTGCCCACGTGGGGAGTGAGGTACTTGTTCAGCTTTGCTTGTAAGTATGCAATCTTCTGCTTTCCCTGAAAAACTGTCTTTATCTCAAAACACAAGTTTTCTTACTTGTACTGCTCTGAGTCTCCCCCCATCCCATCAGAGGGTAGTGAGTGAGCAGCTCTGTGGAGCTTAGTTACCACCTGGGGTTAAACCACAATACTCATTTTTCAAAACATACATGAAATGTTATAATATATTTGGATACATTCAACGAACAACACAATAAGTCTGCTTGGAGAGTATTTGCAGGTGGTTGACCTTTGAAAAATGTTAGTGCCTGTCTCAACACATGCAAGCTCTTGACAACTTTTCTTTATGCAAGTTGTGCAACATTTTGTCCAGAGAATACCTGAAATTTGAGATACATTAAAATATCTAAAACAATATTGATACATTTTTGTGAAACTGGCTCTTTTTAAGCAGTCACACTGATTAAAATAAAATATTTTAAGTACTTGTGGCTGTAATTTCATTGTGATGTTTCCAAGGAGTCTCATATGTTATGCACAGCACCACGAGAGCTTTGTAGAAATCATGTGTGAAAAGCAATATACAAACACAGGAGAAGTGAATATGCTCAAAAATTCAGGAAGATATTACTGTCAGATTTTACAATGTTCAGCAACCTCTGTTGCTAATGCCAGGTGCTGCAAGTGAAAAAGCAAAATGTCTCCATCCAGTATAAAAGAAAACTGAAGCAAAGGGGTATTTTAACTCATATATATGACATTCTCTCTGTGACAAAGATCTTGCTTAGCTCTCCAAACTTCATATATGATTCTACTGCTACTAATATGTACAGAGAAATAAAAGAGTGCATTTTTTTTTTCTGTTTATTTGTTTGTTTTACAAAGGTAAGAAAGGAGGTAAGATACTTTTCCTACTACTTCAGGTTTCCACCAAGGTAGTAGCACAACTTTTATTTAATGGAGATGTAATACACATTTAGCAACACTTTTCAGTCACTATGGTACTGGAATATTAATAAACTGGGTTATTATCAGCAGTGAATTTAATTTATGGAGATATAGTTATGGGCAAGTAAATGTAAAATCGAGAACACCCTAGATGACAGGATCATAGCATAATTTAAATTGGAAAGGGCCTCTGGAGTCATCTGGCCTAAATCCCAGATAGCAAGAGGCCTAAATTCAAAGTCAGATCAGGTGACTCAGGACCTGTATTTCTCACTTTTGGGGATCAATTTAAACTGCTGTAATGTATGAATACTGGTAATGCTGATAACATGCATTGGTACTGAAACTGTGGATTGGAGGTCAGGTAACTATATACAGAAGGACAACGTCTGGCCCAAAAGGCACATAACTTAAACCAGCACAGGCAGCTGAGCTGAGTAAATAATCCAGGTGAGCTGATGCAGGCAACTCAAGCAGTGCCAAGACCATGCCACCATCTCTAAGTAAGTATCAGTGTGCCCGCTTTTTATTTCCGAACCCTTAGCACCATCAGTTTTCAGTCTCAGCCAGAAGCAGATTGATAGATGGTTTTTCTTGGAAAGGTGTTACAGAGATCAAGGTCTGTCTGTTAGGGTCTAGAGCCTCAAAGAGGTTGACATTGCAAGTAGTAATGCTCTGTAGTGTAGTGAGAAAAGGAAGCAACCTGATAACACAGTCTGATTGTGACTTCATGGGTTTCTCCAAATTAGCGCTCATTTAGCTATATAAGATACTAACTGCAGGGGAAATAACTTGTAGACTAAAGGTGCTGTATTGGACCTTCAGATATCCTAGCACAATATGAAAGCTATTAATTTAATGTTCTCCAATAAAATCTTTGAAAATAGGAATTAAATGATTCTTTTTACAACCAACTGGAGCTATGTGTATCTCAATCTTTTGGGACTCACAACAAATGTGAATGTTGTTCACTGATGTACATTTAATAGCTTCAAAGTTATTAAACTGTGATTTATTTTGCTGCAGCAATTAATCGGCTGAACTCAAGAGGTTCAGTGCAATTTATTATTGATTATTTTATATATATAACTTAATTTTGGTCTTGTATCTGGTAGCATAGTTTCACAATGAGACTAACTTAAAACTATAAGTCTAGAATACCATTTATGTTTTAAGAAAGCTCTGAGGAATGGAAAAAAAATGCAATTTTCTTTTCCTGAAATACAGGGCACACACTAAAATTAAAATCAACTTTAAATTCAGATCATCCACTGCTGAATTGCTGCTTTTTAATGCATTTGATTCCTAACTTCTACAGAAAATTTATTTCTAAGTTTGCATTAGTTTTCCTAAAACATAGTTATTTTATACAGCCTAGCCATAAGGTAATCAACAATGTATTTGAAGGCCACTTTAAGAAATTCACTAGAATGACAGGAGAAAACATTTTTATCAAATTTACCATTTGTCAAGGGAGAAGAGAAAGTCCATTCAGAAAAAAAAAAGTGGGTCCATTCAATTCTGAAATCCAAAGTAAAAATAGTAACAGCATAAGCAAACTCAGGTCTAAAATATTTTGGTTTTGTTTTCTCTTGTAACAGGAAATTAATTCAATTAGTTGGAATAGACCATGCATGTTTAATGTGACAATTTGAACCGGGAATGCTACCTTTTGGCCTTGAGAATTCTAATGATATCATTAAGGTTGTTTATAGAAATCTACAAAATTAAACGATTGCTATTAAACACCATCCTTTCTGAGATGGAAGCTGTAATGGCTCCTGGGTCTGATAAGAGACAACAGCCTTTCATTTCTACATCACTGCTTTGAACTCGAGCCAGGATAACAACAATGAGAAGTTATTATCAACAAAAGACAGGCAACATGCACTATGAAAGGAGATTATGGTGTCAGGCAGTTTCTTAGGGTGCTGGTACCTTCCTGGGAAGCTTGTTTTGCATGCAGTGCTGCTCTACAAGGATATTAAGATCAAGCTACTGCCTAGCTGAGAGTACAGTCACTGCTCTGCAGGGAGACCAGAGTCCCAAATATAGTCAAATATCCATGTTCCACCAAAATTAAAGTAATTTTATAAAACAGAAAATAATGGCCTCTAGAATAAAAATTCTCCATATTTAGGAGAAAAAGTAATCTACATCTACAAACTAAACAGCCTCTGTGATGGGAGAAATCCTGAAGAATATCCTGGGTGTGACTGGCAAGTATGTTTTTGATCTGGACCCTAATGCTGACTTGTAGACTTGTTTTCCTGCCTTGTCCTTGTGTCTGCCTCACCACTTTCCTGGGGAGCACTGAGCTGTGGCTCAGTGGTTACTGCTGAGTAACCTGGTTACTGGTTACTGTGTCTGGATCTGACCCGGATCATGGCTGTGCCTTGCTGGCTTGGCTTCCGTGTTTGATTTCTTACTCATCATCACCTTATCTGGCAGCTGGACTTGTGGCTTGTCACCACACCTGCACTGCTCACCTTGCTCAGGTCTGTGGGATTGTTCCCTTGTTAGTGAGGTCCCTTTGACTGCTTTGTTCCTGTGTGTGCCCTGCCTACCTGTGCCTGGCAGAGCAGCCTTCTCCTGCTACTCCCTGCCCACGGGTTGGGCATAACCAGCAGGGCTGGTGCAGCAGGAGCTGTGAGGTGCCCTGCATAGAGGGAGTGATGAACCTCCCTGTGCTGGTCACAGCTGCCACCGGCTTGGCAAAAGCCAACACCATTCCACTGCATGCCAAAACATCAGCCAAAGGAGAGCACAACATTCCTGCTGAAATATATTTTTAAGAGATAGAGGTGGGAAAGACAGAATGGGCTCCTGCTAGTGTCAGGAGACACCGGAGATGTGAGGCCAACCATGGGAAAGGACACAAAGAAAGATACAGGAGGAGAGATGTGAAAGATGACAGGTCAAAGGGACAGAGCTGAAGACCCTGCCCTAGACTGAGGCACTCCTTGCTGGAGCAGGCACAACCTGAAGGGACTGGAGACAGTGAAATAACCAGGGTAGACCACAGGGAATGAACAAGGAAAGAGCAGTAGAAAACAGGAGCAAGGAGCAAGGTATGATAGAAAAAAAAAATGTTTCTCAATACATCAAAATCAGAAATTTAAAGTTTATATTAATTAAAAATAAAATTAATTCATTGAACTTCCCATAGTGGAGGCTTGTTTTACTCATGACACCATGACAAGGCAAGTTGCATCAAGTTACCCAGAGTTGTTCTAAAAAAGCTGCTGCAGTGTTGATTCTCCTGAAGTCTTGGTGTGAAAGATTATGTTTAGAAGACCAGTATGATTCCAGATATTACAGAGACTTCTCTTCAATGACAATTTTAAGGTATGGCTGGATGATATATATTATGTGCTAAGAGATGGACAAGGAGGTTTCCTGTTCAACACTCACCTCACAGATCTGACCAGTCTTTAACCCCATTCTGCAAGACACTACAAATTTCTACCACACACATTTGGAAATGGTAACATGTTGCCAGACCTTTAAAGACCAAGGTATACCTTCTGAAGGAATAGCTGATTGTCTCATTTCCCTAAAATAATAATGTATGTTCTAGAAAAATAAGTGGATGACAAACAATGCAACAATAATATTGGTAAAGAAAATATCTCTTCACACAGTTTGGGCTTTTAAGCTCAGACATGCCATTTTTAAAAATAAAATATTTTCATTCAAGTGATTATAGAATTTGGCACACTTTTTTGGCATAAACTGTAAGAAATTATTTTTTTATGCAGAGGCCTGTATTTATGGCTCTGAAATTAGCTGAGAGAAATGGCACTGAGCTAGTTTAAACTGTTACATTTTGTGATAGTTGTTCTCAGGGAGACTTTTGAAGTGCAGAATACGTCCTTGGTTATGTTTTTAACAGCTTCTCTGAGTTATAGCATGCTAGTACAGACTGTATGAAAGGATCATTCTTTGACTGCTGCAGCCTCTGAAAAAACTGGATGTGTTAATAATTTTATTTCTCTTTACAGAATACTTCCATCTTGATGTCATTTAAACTACTCTCTTTTTTTCACCCTTCCAGAGCAGTGTTAGAAAGTTGCAGTGGTTATAAATCCTTCACTGTGGCTTTTGAAGCTGGAAATGCCAAGGTGCACTCACCATTTACCTCAACAGGCCTGTTCATGGCAGCTATTACAAATGAGGTGAAATGCATGTCAATGTCATGCAGCATTATTCTGACTTATCACTGCAGCTGTCTTTGTAAATAACCTTTACAACATCAAAAATAGAATCTTATGCTATTTCTAGTATTTAAACACATGTTTTCAAATGGCATTTCAATAAATTGCTGGCATCCTTCAATTGCAAACAAAGAACAACTTCCTGGAATGCAAACACATGGCTCCAAGTTATCCACACTGTTAGATTGCTTCTGAGTCCTGCTTTGGAGTGAATTAACCAGCTCCTTGGGGGTGCAAATTTGGGATAGTTGTGGGGAATGGATTTTCAGAAAACCCACCGTAGAGGTGCTAGGGTTGAGACTACTCAAGTTTATCCTACTGCAAGTGGCATAGTCCTCTCAGTCTATGCCAGCCAGCTCATTTGCTCTCCAGTACTGCTCCAGGGAGTTCTACCCCACAAAAAATCACATAATAATAAAACCATACTTTGAGACTTTGAGATAGTATCCAGTCGTGCAGATAAGTTGAAGGGATGATGGCAGAGTTTTCTATATCTCTATCTGCAGTTGCAGGCATGCAAAACTCTTCTGCACATGAGTGTCTCCAGACACTGACTAATACCCTATGGGACTCACACAGGATAGACAGTGGGTTTATACAAGAAAAATTGTTAAGGAAAATGATTTAGTAGGAAGATTGGCTAGACTGAGGTGATCGGGAACAGGGCTCAGACAAGCTAACTTTCCAGCAGACTATTTAGACAGCCTATTTTTCTACCTTTTCCCTATTTTCCCAAGTTTATTCCTCTTAGATCCACCCTGAACATAATTTCTCAGCCTCTGGCCCTTCCTTTAGGCTTTCCATAATGAGTTTTGTAAAGTCACAGAACCTCAAGCATCTCATAATAGTCAGCCTTGTTTCCACCTGCTTATCTGTTTCATGGTTCAGTTTGACCCGCTTCAAGACTGTGCCTGAGTAGTTTTTCAGTGAACTATCAATCACTGTCTGAGCAGTTCTGGTTTTCATTACTGTCTCAATTATCACCTACCTGTCAGATTTGTGTATCTTTGTGTTCAATTTATCACCTTTCTTGCTATTTATTATTTAATTTATAATGAATAGTCAGGTAATTAATGAAGCAGATGGTCTCAAGTTCCCCGTATTCTTACAATGATCAATCAGCCTGAAGGGTCAGCAATGAAGTCCAGGATGCATCGTGTGTGATAATAGGGTTTTTCCCTTTGTGTGCACTTTGATTTCATGCAAACATTTTTGTAAAGTAATGTAAAATATTGTATAACGTGTTCTTTGTGAGGACTAGGTGGATCCCCTGTATGGCCTTCTGCTGTGTCAGTGAGTAAGGAGGCTCCTGTAGGCACATAACCACAAATGCAGTACTTTTATGTTTATCTGTCTTCTCTGCTGTATGTTGAACTGTGGCAGCTCTCCAGTTTCAGGCTGGACGTGCAAAAGCTGAAGGGCCAAATGCCACAACAACTGGTCTGTAAGGAAAGGCAATAACATTCTCACACAGGTTGTGAGCGATGTAACCAGAACTCTTTCTGTTCAGGAGATCTTGATGCCCAGCCTCTCCTCAGCATTTGCCAGCTCGTAAGCAGCGGTACATTAGCACATGCCAGATTTCTCATCCATCAGCACTGCCAAGTCCTTCTCCTCAGCCCTGCCCTGCTCAGCTTCCTGTCCCCTGCAAACCCATGCTGAGGGGGAGCTCCAGCCACTCTCTTTGTCTCTCTGGTGCCAAGGTAGAGCTCTGAGGGACACCCTTCATCCCCAGCCTCCACCCAGACATGGACCCAGGGATGACAGATCCCTGGCTGCATCCATCTGGCCAATTCCTCATGACCCACACAGGCCACCCTCCAAAGCCAGGGCTTGGCAGTGCGGGGCTCAGGGTGTCATTTGGGACTGTGTCCAAAACCTCACAGGGGGCATGGGCACATCAGGGATGACAGAGACTGAAGTTGTATGATTAATGGCTTAAACATTGTATGAAGGAGTTTTGCCCCTTATGGCAAAGCTGTATAAATAAGCTGTGACCACCCAAGCCCACCCCTCCTTGACCTGACTGGAACTTCAGACTGTGAGTTAAACCACCGAAGGGAACCTGAGATAAGATAAAGGTGACACTGTGGTTCAAGTACTTCAGGTTGAGGGACAAGTAGAAAAGACCAAATGAGAAGAGTGTATCCACAAGAAAGCCAAACCCAGCAGATGTCCTGAAAATCACTGTTGTGGGTTATTGTAACCAAAAATGTTTATTCTATTTTTCCATCTGTTGAAACCAGTTGGGGAGACATTTTCTTTCTCTCTTGTATGACCCACTCCACATAACTCCAGGGGTGAGGAGGGTGGATGCCTTCTGATAATAGGCCAGCTGTTAAAACCAGGTGGGGCAGTGTTTCTTAGCTCTTTCACCACTGTCCACCCTCCGGGGAATATCTTCTGTTAATGGGCCATTAAGGCTCACCAATGACATGACACATTACATCACCCCATTGTGAGATGCTCCACCCAGTAGAGGGGAGCCAGCCATTTCTACCTAGATAAAAAACTGAGTCAGGAACTCCTGGTATCTGGTTTTCCACTGGATTCCCAGAGGAAAGACCAGACCCGTCTCACCACCAGACCCTTCTACAGGATCATCTCTACTCCAACAGAACCACATTCCTGTTACTTCAGGAAGACTTATCTGGACTACTACCAACACCCTGACCAGGTTGTCAGGTCATATTCTGACTCTGTCAGTGTTTCTAGGATTTGTTTTTTTGTCTGTTTTACTACGTTTGTATTTTTAATATTCTTAGTAAAGCACTGTTAATCCTATTCCCAAATCTGTGCCTGAAAGCTCCCAATTGCAAAATTATAATAATTTGGAGGGAGTGGGTTTACATTCTCCATTCTAAGGGAAGCTCCAGCCTGTCTTTCCAAACCAAGAATACAATCCCTACCTGTATTCAGGGCTGGAGAGGCCATAGCCCACAGGCTCATCTGCTGAGGCCTGCAGACACTGCCCCACAACCAAGAGGGAAAGAGGAGAGTTTTGGGGATGTGGCATAACCTCTGGTCAGAATACATAGAGCAAGGGTTGTCCCAAGGAAGAGTCCATAGCTACCATGAGCTCTCTGACTGGAATGAATGCATGTGGAGCTGACAGGTCCTCCCAAGGAGGAAGATCCTCAGCTCTTCCAGCCCATCCCATCAGCAGAGCAGTGGAGACTGGTTGTCCAGCTCTCACATCTCTCCACACTGTGGGAAAGCTGTTGGCCCCAGCAACCCAGGCAGGCCACTGGACTGATGCCACTGACCATGGTTGGCCCACTGCATTTTTAGCTGCACCTCCAGGATGTCTTGCTCTTATGACACACAAGCAACTTGCCAGATGCTACAGCAGAGAGTGAGAGTTGTGCCAATGGCCAGCAGAAGTGCCAAACCAGCCTGGTGAAACACAGGCATGGACAAAAGTTCAGAGTTACCAGCAGCCTGCAGAGCAACAGATGATGCAGCAGGGAGCCTGGCTTTGCTGTAGGCAGCAGATACAGACTGCCTACAGGCTGCACCCCTGTGTGGAGGCTACTGAAGCAGTCACAAGTCACACAGGGAGCTAATGAGCAATGGGCTCATTCCGTATTGAACTAGTAAAGCACAATGAGAAGGCACAAAGATCTCTGTCATGTGGTGCAGAGATACCCCCTCAAGTGCAATGCAGTGTGGATGTAACACTTCTCTCTAGAGTGCTTGCAGCAATATAGTCATGAATGAATCCACCTATGCAGTCCAGAGGGGCAGTGAAAACTCTCCAAGCTGAATACTGTCATCAGCATAGGCACAGAAATAATGCCCTTAGGATGGTAAAGAACAAAGAAATATCCCTATTTTTTCATTATTTTTTAAGAGCCAAGCAGATCATACACTTTTTTCTTGATCAGATTGAGACACTGTAAAGAAATAAAAATGCCCTGTGTAGGAGGCAAATAAAGCAAGCTAGATGAAATAACGCCCTTATTATTTTTGATGCTGAATTGCAATTCCTCAGCAGTGTTAAAGCAGGATGATTTAGCTCAGTATAATACTCCCAGTCGTCTTATTTTCCTGTTAACAATGTTTGTTTCTGTCTGTGGCTGAAGTAACTCTTCACTCTTTCCACAAGAGTGATGTATGGAAACTTCTGTTAGTCAGCAGTGACTGCTAGTGGAGAAAACACTAAGGAAATATTTTTCTTCATCTTCACTATATTATCTATGACATAAACCAACATTTCCTAGTGAAAGAGAGCAGATAATAAACACAAGAGACAGGGAAAGACAGGGAATGGCTGAGAAGGTAATTTTAAATTCTCTGCATTTTTTTTTCTGTAAAATATGAATGTGGAGAAGTTACAATAATTTCTGGGATAAGACAAGTCAACCTTCAGCCATTATTCAAATTAAGTGTAGACTATCAAGGCACTTGCATTTCCAATGGCCTTTGATTTGCACTTGGGCTGCGCTGTGATATGTCTATGATCTAAAACTTAAGGACTTAAATAAATGTATGCAGTCAATAGTCCCTAGATATTTTTTTTTTTTTTTTTAACCAGAAAGCTTCTACTGCAATGACCTCTGCCCTGGAAGAAGATCTGGATTGATTTGGAGTTGGAGCAGAAGGATTTGGGGGGGCTCTGGTCCTCTCCACTCACTGGAGAGCATATTCCTATGTCTGCTTTGTCTCCCCAAAATCTTCCTTCTTCTCTTACATGTTTAGACTTAACTGTCTGTCCTTAATTTACATAAAATCAAACTCCATAGAAATCAATATTTTTGCCATTGATTTCAATCATTTCCACATGCACCCTCTGTGCTTTTCTGGCACACCCACATATTCAGTATGTTTTAGGAATACACGTCCAAGCCACAGCAGGAGGGTCTCCAGTGTGCTCTTTGATGGAATAAGCAAGGCAAAAACATCTGTTGATGCACACAGGTGTAATTGTGTGTGAAGAGGGAAACGTGGTTCTCTCTGTTTGCCTATGGTCTTTACAATAATTTGATTTGTACAATAGATATATCTAAACATCTTTGAGTTCTCTAAAGTTAAAAATTGAAAGATGGCTTCAGTTTAAGCAAAATTTGATAGTTTGAACTTATCTCCACCTTGCATAAACCTCTTAGCTAAACTTAAAATATAATTTTTCATACTATCATGACTGGTTCTCCTATATCTTTGTTTCTCAGTGTTATTGGCTAACAAAGCAAGGAGAAATCATGTAATGATGTCTTTGAACACTGTATCTGGAGAGGACTGCTTAAAATGTAGCATTTGGAAAAAGCACTTTGATTTGTGACACTGTTTCAGCCTTTTATATTCACAAACTGAGTGAAAAATTATACTTTTCATTTTGCATCATTTTATTATTTTAATTTTGACCCATCAATATGAATAATGTTAACTAAAAAAAAAACCACAACAAACAAACAAAAAACCCCCAAACCAAACCAAACAAAACAAAACAAAAAAAACCCCCACAAAATAATTTCACTTTAAATACTGATATATATAATGATATATACTGAATTTTCTGTAGCTTTCAGAATACCACTGACAGATCTTGTGCTGGTTCACAAAAGGTCAAAACTATTTCAAAGATAAGGTAATTAATGAAATGGCACTTATCCCTTCTAAGTGAAATCATTTAAGAGCATTCTTGTACCCTACTGAAAAAGAGAAAGGAGTGCCTTACAGAGCAGATCCTGAGATTAGATATGGCATTCATTCCTAAGGTTGCTTATATCACCATGATGGACTCAAGACCCAAATCCATCAGTCAGGACCTTGAGCAGATACTTTGTACATGCAAGTTGTCCTGTTGTCTCCATCACTTCCCATCTATAAAAGTGTGAAGCAATACTGCTATTCCCTATGAGAGCATAAAGATATCACTTAAAGCTTATAAAGATAAATTCATTAAACATTTGAAAATCATAAAAATAAGTGCACAAAAAAAACCCCCAACTTAATTATTTCTGTCAGAGAGGGATTTGGATGTGATTCAGTAAATAAAGTATGCAGCCACATGCTCAATGAGTATAAAAAGACATATAAAACAGCTGGTTCCTCCCTTGAGCAGATCCATTCTGTGTTGCAAGGCCGTAATCCAGTCAGTGATTGTCACAAAAAGGTTTTAGCTAACAGGAGTCAGCTGCGGACTAACTCTTGGCAAGGAAAGCATCTGCTCTAAAATTAGCACCAAAATGTGTCTATAGATTTAGAACATATACTCACACAAACAGGGAGGATCCTGGAACCACAGAATAATTTGGCTTTGAAGGGACCTCTGGAGGTCTGCAGCCAAATATGCTGCTCCAAGCTAATTGCAAGGACAGGCTGCTTAGGATCTTCTCCTCCTGAGATTTTAAAACAGACAATCTCATTAAATCCAGCAGGCAGTCTCTTCTGGAGCCCAGATACTCTTGCTGTGAAGTCTACGTGGGGATCATCCTCCAGAAACTTTCTAGTTTTTTGGTGTTAAATTTTGCAGGTATGCTTTTAAAATAGTTGCTTTTTCACATTTCTGTCCAAGGTCATTATACATATATGGGTAACCTCTTTGAGAGGGAGCTACATTTTGCACAAGCTGTGATAGAACCCATTCTTAATTGGTGAATTTGGTAACAAGTGTAACATCAGCCATAAAATTAGGATCTCAGGTAAGCGAGATACAGTGACATTTTATATTCAATGGTTCTTTGGGTATTTCAAGCCTCTGTCCCTTAAAGGTTCTTTGCCCTGGAGATAAGAGTGACATGTATCCTCCAAGAAATCACAGACAAAAATGAGAAGCACCTTAGAAAATCCCTTTGTTCTCTAATTCAGACAAGAAGGTTTTCCTATGCTAGGACGCTTAGGAAGGTGAGATTGCATATATATTCAACTTAATAATGCATAAGGAAAGAGATTTTATGGGGAAGAAAAGCAGCTTTTCTGTCATTAGAGTCACCTAAAACCACTGGG
Organism: Cisticola juncidis; assembly: GCA_013400215.1. Taxonomy (NCBI): domain Eukaryota; kingdom Metazoa; phylum Chordata; class Aves; order Passeriformes; family Cisticolidae; genus Cisticola; species Cisticola juncidis. The sequence continues at coordinate 516,649 of VXBR01010170.1, read as the reverse complement.
TTATGCAGCACCTGTAGTGACACAGATGTTTATTCAGAGAGAGCTGAAGACTGCCTTCAACATAAACAAAAAATAACAAAGCATTCTTTCCTCTTGTCAAATCAATTTTATAGATTTAACATTCTTGGCTTATAATAAAAAAATATATATTTGTTGCCAGATTGATTTATAAATGTTTACATATTCTGTTTTTCATTTCAGTGCTTGTCTTTGGTCTTTGACTTGCTAAAAGTTCTTAGCCATTTTCAAAAAGCAGACTTGCTCTAAGGACTGCAACCAGCACATAGTATCAGAGAGTTTACATAAAATCTCATTTTCTGGTGTGTTTGCTTTTTGTGGGCCATTTCATTATCATGCAAATGGAGTTAGGCCATTTTGCAGGCAATCTAATTGTTGGCATAATACATCCTCATTATTTGCATAGTGCAGCAGTTTGCATTAGGCATTACCAAGTGTAAGAGATTCCAATATAACAGCATGGTTTTTGAGAAAGAGGGGCTACTTTTCATCAAAGGCTGTGCATACTGCTTTCTAAATCCAGTCTAGAATCACCAGCCCTCAGCAAACCTAAACTGCACAGCTCTTCCACAGGCTAAGCATGCACTGTTTGTGTCAATAGGAGCAAAATCACTTTTCTGACCCATACATTTGAAGTTTTCATCCTTTAATATTTTCATTTCTGCACAAACTTCATCTCTTAAATGCTGAAGACAGTATAATGCTATGCCTACATAGTTGCAGCAAAAGAATAAAGATAAATAAAGCACTACTAAAATAGCAAATGGAAACCAAAGTGATCTCTTTTTAGCTAGTAATAGGAATGCGAAGCTGAAACTTTCATCCTGTTTCCAAACAGTAAATCTTATCTTTTCAGAAAATGCTGCCAATTTAGCACTGTTGAACTTTGGAATACAGCCATCCACATATAAACACATTTGCACATTATTTGGTTGGCTTTTGCTAAAGCCATATGCAGGATTTTTTTAATTAAAAAGACACCTTAGATAATCTTACAGTGTTCACACAGAACAAAACATTCTTAAAGGTCCTAAAATGTCAACAAAATAATAAAGTAGAAAGGACCGTTTTATCCCCTCAGCTAATGTAAATCATGTCGGCTGAATGAATTTTAACACCTATTTTTCATGCCTTTATGAAGACAGTTCAGTCACTTGCATTCTGACATTTAAAGTTTTGATGCAGGAAGGATCAGTCACTTCTAAACCCCACTGACAGAAAACAAGCAATTCATACTCCTTTGCCTGTTACCAGAGCTGAAATCCTCATCTATGTAGTGCAGAGTATCAAAGCAGATAAGGAGATGGTTTTCATTTCTAAACAATATGCAAAATTACTTAATGTAATTGAGTAGATGAAAACTGAAGTATCAAAGATGGGTTCATTTTTTTTCACTCTCAATTTCCAGCTAAAAAATGTACCCTGGAAATACCTATGTTTTGCTAAGAATAGATTAGACTGCAACTGCCACGATACCTCAAATACAAAGGGATTTGTTTCTTGTTTTCTTTCACTTTTGGCACTAAACTTGTGGATTATTGACAGTACTGAATGCAGATTTGCCTCTTCGAGTCATCAGGAAGTACCAATCACTGCTGAACTGTGTATATAACTGCAGGATATCAAGCTGCCATCACTAGTGCCACTATTTCTCAACCATGAGAGGGGACAATACAACTTCCCTGTCCTTCCTTGCACAAAAGCTCCAACATGTAAACAGATTTCTCCAGTCTTCCAAAGCTTTCAGTTTGTGAGTCTCTTTGCTGGAAAAGGCCTGAAAGTCTTTTATTGAATTAAATCGGATATTTATCTCTTAAAAAGGATGGAGAAAAAGAAGAGAAGAACGAACCAGCTGTGTGGGGGGGTTCCATTTTGAGTCCTTTTTTGCGTTGCTTCCAGCAACAACTGTGCTGCTGGTACTGCTGGGGTAGTTGCAAGGAGCCATGGCTCCCATGCACTGGGGAGGGTGAGTGGAAGCTTTTTCCCTTGGTACAAAAGTGAGGAAGAACATCTCCTCCTAGTTCCATACAGATCAGCCATCTCCCGAGCATTAAGCAGACAGTGATTAATTTAGATGAAGATTCATGTCTACAGCAACCCACAGCAGCACAGGAATCCAAATTCTTTACAGATGTGCTGTCCAGAGGGTGTGTACACACACACTGCTACCACTCTGGTAGACTTCTGTACTGTCAGAGGGAGCAGCAATTTGGTGCATGTTCTTATCTCCTTTGAAAAGACTTCTGTGTGCCCTTATTCTCCTGGTGCCAGTGATGGAAATGCTGGTGAACTCCTAATCTTGTCTCAGGATGTGGGTAGGTTTGGATGTCAGTCAGTTTCTGTAGAGCAGTGGCAGCTGGAACCAGTCATAGGCTTTAGGCTGATGCTGTTTGCCTCACATTAGCAGATCCTTTGTACTGTCATCACTGCTGCCTCATCTTCATGGGACTGAGTTCAGCCTTGGCTCAGATCTCCAGTGTTTCTGCAAATACCCTTCAGAGTCTCTTCATCTTTTCTCCCAAAGGTTCTGTAGAAATACTGGTTGATTGCAGTATTTTTATGAGATTAGAAATACACTGCTATAGATCCTTCCAGCAATTTGATTTATAGCAGTGTGAACACTTTGGTAATTGTGTGTAATAATTTACTGGTCCAGACTACAGTATTTTACACTTATAAATGGGGATGAAAACTTTTTATTTGTAAAGATTTTCTGAGTCTTGTCGACTTTTCTTGGTTTATTTTTGATACATTTTTAAAAGGATGCTTTGTTGCACTGGGAAAACTATGTAATGGGAAAGTCCTTCTTAATGTACTTTGTGTTTATGACCTCAGACAGAAGATATATAAACAATATTTTAGATACATTTTTTCCACCATGCATATTCTCATCCAACAGATGAGTAAATATTTCTAGTAAACTTTTGGACTAAACGATTGTATAAAATTATAAGAGCCACAGTTATTTTTTTGCTAACGATATGATCACATTATGTGAATTGGTCTTTTCTTCCTGATTTGTGAAAAAGTGAACACTTTATGCTTCCCAACCTTTCTGTTTCTACTTGGGTGCATTATTCATCTTGGATCACTTTTGTTTGGCAATCATGTTACCACAGGGAAGAATCTGAATGTGTACTGTCAATTTTCAGAGTAGTTTTGGGTTGGTTTAACCTTTCTATGTTTATTCCTCTCTTTATTCCTTTTCATGATCTTTGATTTTTAGCTGAGCTAGGACTTTTCATTTGGAACCTGTAACAACCCACAGCTCTTTCCACCTGTTGCAGTTAGTCTACCATCCAGGAATATACTTGGTGGTCAATATTCCTCTGGAACTTGTATTTAGCAACAGTGAACCCCATTTGATGCCAAAATTTCTGCTTACGTGACTAGATATATTTGGGACTCTGAAAAGCCTCCATCTGCCATAGTCGGAATAACATCCTGCCATCTGAAAAAGATTTACTTCTTCTTCTTTGTTGTCCTTTCAGCCTTGTTATCATATCTTAGAATGCTCCAGAATTCAGTTTTATTTTCATCTGTCATCATCATTTATTAGAACTATCAGAAAAGCTGTGACTCCCAAATCATAACAAAAGATCACATAGAAGTAATGGAGGCCAGTTTTTATTGGGAAGATGTGAAAGAGCATGAAACTAAAGTGTCCAATCCATCATGCAAGAACAGAATAGCTAAAAATTGTTTCTGCTAGAAAAAAAATGCAATTTAATGACATCCAGATACAATTAAACACTGTCACATATATATGGTAAGGTCCATTAGGAAAGGCTCTGAAAGTTGTACCCGAAACACAAGAACAGTAAACAAGGTTCATGTTGTGCTTGGAAATTCTTGAGCAGGAAAATGTTCATATTGAAGTGCCAGTGAGCAAACTGGGGGTGCATAAGAAGCTGGGAAGGGTCACAGCTGGAGACAGCTGACCCCAACTGGACAAAGGGATATTCCACACCATAAAGCATCATGCTGAACAGTCCAACTGGAGGGAATTGTCTAGGGAGCTGTCCCACAGCTGGAGCAAGCTGTGCAGTGGTTGGTGAGGAATTGCAATGTGCATCACTTGTTTTGTATACTGTCTTTTAATAATTACTGACATTTTCCTTTCCTTTTCTGTCCTACTAAACTGTCTTCATCTCAAACCAGGTGTTTTACCTGTTTTCCTATTCTCTCCCCCACCTCTGGCAGACAGAGTGACCCCATGGTTCTATGGTGTTCAGCTGCCTGAAGGTTAAATCATAGCAAAGGGATAAGAAAGTTCTGTGTTAGAAAAAGAATTCCTCCTAACATTCAGCACCAGGTGGGATTGCTGAAGAGGCTGTGAAGCTGCAAGAGCCCTATAAAACAAATGTCTGTTGTGAATATCTTGGGGCATTACATAGCTGGGATTCATCTTGCCCAATTCTATCTGTCAAAAAGCATTCACCATTCAGTTTATCCTCTGGGAAGCCTTCACAGTTAGTGGAGGCAGACTTAACGCCAGAGACAATTTATCCTATGCTAAATGAGGTGTCTAGACTTTATGGAATCATGGAGTATTTGCTTGGTTAACCCAAAAGGAGTCTGGAGGCACCACAGAGTTTAGGCCCTGTGACTGGCTTCTATAGTATTATTTTAATGGTTGTAAGAAAAAGGAATAGTGTTCACTCTTTTTCACAAACCAGGAAGAAGAGACAAATTCACATTATGCGATCACATCACTGATTAACAAAAATATTCAAAAATGTAAATCTTATCATTTTGTACTATCATTGAGCCCAAAAGTTTACTAGAAACATTTATTGACCTTTTTGATGAGAATACGCATGTTGAAAAATGTCGAAATGTATCTAAAATACAAAGCATTGCATTGTGCTTGTTCAAGATATCTACATCTTTAGAGAACTGTAGGCCACACAGATTGCTAATTTTTCCCATGAGTGAATGTAAAAAATGCATGAGTATGATTTGAACCAGTTGTTCATTTTAATGATGGTTCATCAACATATAGAAATAACTGAGGAACTCCCAATATTTCAAAATCTTCAGCATACAGCTTTCTCTGAAAGATGCAATTATTAACAGTTATCTTTCATTACATGCTACTTGTTCACATTTTGGAAAGCTTAACTGGTGCAGACAGACTCAAAGGCTTGAGTGGAACTGTTGTGACTCTACAAATCAAAAAAGGAGAATATTTTAGGAAAACAACTTATAAGAACTCCATGAAAATAAAATGAGTCATGTATTTTGCACTTACAAGCCATATCTGCATTCAGAAATGAAAACAAAGGTTATCATCCTTGAATGGATTATTTAGCATGAATTATTTTGCTGTCTTTAATAATAAAAACAATAATATGATTAATAATAATTTTGTAATAAGTAGTGCAGGAAAAACCCCAACACAGTGAGAAGGATAAGGCATGAAGAAGCACTGATCCTAAGCAAAGAACAAAAATTCCAGAAACAACATTCTCACTGTCAGTTGACTTTATAAGCTGGCATAAATAGGATCACAATACCTTAACTGATACTCCTATTAAGTACCTTCCATTTGTAAGCAGCTCAGGTAGGAGATAGAACCAGAATGTGTTAAATGTGATATGACCATTGTACAGGAAATTTCTTACTTTAGAGAAATACAAACACTTTGGAAAGACAAGGCCATGTGATTACCATCATGCTAATTATTATTGATGGGTTCACTAGTGGTAAATCTCATCTCTAGTTATAAGAGAAAATCATAAAAAATAGAGAACAACTCCCATTTCTTTTCCCTTTTCCTTCCCAAGACAGACTGCTCAAACAGGTCTGCAGTCCAAAAGCTCCAGTGTATGTTAATGAGAGCTGGGTCCATACAGCTGTTGCTTTTATATCCCATTTCAGGCTGATAACAAAGAAAAAAAAAGTATCCCTTTTACCAGTAGCAAGTTAACACATGGCTGATGTGGAAGCAGAGGGAATACATACTAACTTCCAACCTCACAATGCACTGGAACCATAAGCTGTCAACTCTCTTCCACATCAACCAGCTACAACCAGAAAACCTCTGAAACCATTAAAACTTTGATAAAAGCATTGATCTAAATCTTTAGAAATAGGAGATTAATTAAGTGTACTCAAAATAATTACTTTAAAATTAGCTTGACATTCACACTGGACACACAACAGGAAGGAGAGCTTTCTTCAATATAGAATTAAAATGGCAAACTAGATTTCACTCATGCAGGAAAAACTTACAGATTCTAATGCAGGAAAATATACAAAATTGTCCACGGGTGTAGTAACTGATCCTAGACAATTGCAGCGTTGAGGATTGGTCCTAAAGTTACCAGAAAAATCTGACTAGGCTGGTGACTTGGAAAAATGCCATCAGTGCTCATACTTTTTGTGATGAAGTTTGTTCAAGATTTCAGCTTAAATAGAAGAGGATATATACCTTACACAATGGTATAAAAACCTTCTGGGATGTGAAACTCTAATAAACTGGGGGGACAATCTACTTGGAAAATGACTGTGGAAATTTTTACTGTTGACACATAAACCCAGGTTTAAANGTTCAAGATTTCAGCTTAAATAGAAGAGGATATATACCTTACACAATGGTATAAAAACCTTCTGGGATGTGAAACTCTAATAAACTGGGGGGACAATCTACTTGGAAAATGACTGTGGAAATTTTTACTGTTGACACATAAACCCAGGTTTAAATCAATATAAAGTGGGGTTTTTTTGTTTGGTTGTGGTGGGGTTTTATGGGTTTTTTTTGTTTGTTTGTTTTTGTTTTTGTTTTTTTAATTCGGGAAGGAATCAAATCATAAGCATTATTATCATAAACTGACTTACACATGACATCACTGATACAGTAAAAGGTGGAAGATAGAATGTTGGCAGAAACCTGGCAAGTATTAAGTCTTTTTAGCAATGTACAACACATTATCCAAAGGATGGAAAGATGAATTGCAACTGCATCTGTCTGCATTTGATAGATGCTTTTGCTTTTCTTTTTGTAATACATTCCACAGAAAAAGAGCAACTCACTAAAATGTCATGTCTGACTATGGATTACTCCTGTGGTGTTTCACACAGCTTAACACAGAAAAACTACAAGATGCCACAAAGATGTGGAATTATAAATTATGAATTTAAAATGCCAGTCACGTCACTCTTTATAAAATGCACTAATGCATAGTACAACCTAATGTCCTGGAAATATTAGGGCTGAGATTCATCTGCTACAACTTCAGACAGCTTTTCAGAAACTATCTGATTTATGTCGGAAACCCACATTCAGATAAGAAGAATCTAATTCTGAGATTGTCTCTTTCTATACCCAACAATAAAAGGAGTCCCAACAACTAACAGTGTATTAAATACCTACAGTCTAATACTGAATTATTGCAATGCACATTGCAATGCTGAAAAATTCTATGTGCAGTTAGATGAATGTCAGTCTAAGAGAGTTTCTCTGAATTTGATAATTTTAGAATTGCTTGCATTCCATTAGAATTAGCAGAATATCTCTGGAAACCAGTATGAAAGCATGTCTCTTCCACCTCAAAATATTGTGTGTATTAATAGAGGACAGAATTCCTTTATCTTTGATCCTCAGCACACCAAACAATCTTTAAGGGTGGACCTGTCAGAAGAAGCAATGGTGAAACATTGCAGGAATCATGTGGACTGTGTCTTCTGCACACAGTGGGCTTTCCCTATGGGCTCAGGTCTAGCACAGGACTCAAGGAGCTGCCCAAAGCAGTAGCCCTAAAGATGCAATGGTAACTCCCACATATACTCTTTGAACCAGTAATCCCTTTGCAGATTTTAATTTTTTGTTGAGCAGCATCAGCAAGTACTGATTATCAGAACCTAGTACATGAGAGATAACACAAACTGTTTCAGAAATATTTAGAAGTGAATAAAAGAAGAAAGAGGAAGGGCTCTCTTTAATCATGTGGAGTAAATCTGAGAGTGAGCTTCCTTATATCTGCAGTGTCAGTCTCACCAGGATCACAAAGTAGCAACCTGACCACTAAGCTGAACCAGAACACTGCTTATGAGACATAGAATTACTAAAGCCTGTACACAAATTTTAGCATGAGCAAACCTTTGCACTCCATGAAAGAACCCTTCCAAGCACAGGCTCTCTGGTGAGCAAACAGAATTAAATTTAAGTGCTAATTAACAAATAGTAAATACTTGAATTAATAATCAGTCATTCTTAAATCTTTACTGTATAAAAATGTCTTAGGTAAACTATGGTTTGCTCACTTCAACTTGATTTGTATGTAGAGAGGTCAAAGAGGTCTGTGCAGACCTGACGTCATAATCCACTGCCTCAAGTGCGCCATCAACACCATTCCAGTATCTGTGTGTAGACAGACCAAGTATGTGGTGTATCAGCATCCTGTGGCAGTTGTAAAATCTGCATGCTCAGGAGGCATTGACATCAATGCCAGAAGTTCATATAATGCCACAGTGGCTGCTCTCTCTAATGTGTGTATTTTAATACACCTGAGAGGAAAATTTAGATGCAGATTTACATGAAGAGTATTTCTGCAAAACCTAACACTACCAAAAGCTGTGGCTTATTCTCCACTTTTACTCTTGACTTAAAAGTAGAATTTTTTCTGTATATCAGGGTGTGTTATTTCTATGCCTTGCAAGTCTGCAGGTGAGATGATGTTCAGTTGTGGGTAGTATTTTTTGTATTTTGCCTTGAGCTCAGCAGAGCTGTTAGAGATTTAGAGAGTCACAGCAATGCTTGCTAAATGACACTGCTGCAATCTGACTTTTTACATTCTCAAAGAGAAGAAAAAAACCTCTTGCAAATGCAGTAGCCAGTATTCCTTGGCAATAAATTGGATGATTGGAATCTCAGCATATACATGAAATAAGACCTTGGTATTTCAACAGGTAAATTTCTAATCCATTTCGGGATCCGATTGCTTGAATGATGACTAGGCTTCTGGAAACATATATCCTGACTAATTAGGAGTGTTACTTGTGTTTGTTGCTGCATTTTTATGACTGCTCTTCAAAATGTAGTGCTACAAAAAAATCAATTCTATAAAGCTGGTCAGGCTTTTTCTAAAAGTATGTACTACACCAAAACTTTAATCAATTCAAGTATCTCCAGAAATGCTATGTTGTTTTAGTTTACAAGAGTCTCCTGAAATGTTATGTTCTTGTTGTTTATGTTAGTGGCTGATGGTTTATGTTGGCTACAATTTCAGTTTTGCTGTCATCTGGCTGTATTCCTCCTGAAGACAGAAGGGATTTCATGTGATTAACTTAGATTTCTACAGGCTGGATAATATCTTGATTTAACTTCACATAGTGTGTTTGGGTCCTTGCCATCAATTACATTTCCAGTTGTGTTCTGCCTGAGTTGATGCAGGTTTTATCATACCATCAACTCTTTAATAACAGTTCCTCCAAAAGTTATTGTTCTTTTGCTGAAACTTTTCATTAGCTGGCCCTAATGGAAAATATAGACAAAAAATGTTTACAGCACCCAGGTGCACACTTGAGAAATATACTTTGATCAAACCAAATTGCACATATCTGACTTTCTTATCCATAAAAATAATTTAACTGCTTTTTTGGCTCCAAATATATATCAATCAAGAAGCAGAAAAGTTCTAGCTCATTATGCCTTGATTAAACTGATGGAATCCAAAAAATGCTAAAATACGTAAAATACCCATAAACAGTAACACTAATAAAAAATCCTAATTCCTAAACAAAACTAAATAGGAATACTGATCTTTAACCCTTACTGTAATCCTAAAATTAAACAAAACCCTAAACATAAACCCAAAACCTTAATTTAACCCAAATTTTAATCCCAGCCTTAATCCCTGCCATCGACCTAAACCTAACTGCACTCAAACACAAAATCCAAATTTTAAGTACAACACTAATTCTAAACCCTATCATAATGCTAAAGCCAAATTCAATCAGAATTCTATTGAAATCCAAATAATACCAGTGAATCATAATACCAACCTTGTATGTCCTTCTTTGAAGAGTTGGAGTAATCCTGAACTATAATCCAAATTGTTGTGTGCAAGCACAGACACAACTCTTAAAACTAACCCTGACCCAAACTCTAGTTCTGCTCTGCCCAAACCCATAATTATAATTTCAAGCCCTAATACTAAACCTAGCAGTACTCTTTGGCCACCCTGCTACCTTCACCCTAGCAATAAATCAAATCCTTAGCTTGACATGAAGCATTAACAAAAAAAACAAACTTAAACTGAATCCTAACTCCACTGTTATCCACAAGATCAGATTAAGGGCTTTGGTGTTACAGCATGAATGTGGGGCTGGGTGTTAGAGGTTAGGGGTTTGGTTCTGGTTTGGATTAAGGCTTTAAACTGGGGTTGATTTTTTTGTTATGATATGTTATATAATGGGTTTGGTGATTGGAGTTTGTTATAAGGTCTGGGGCTTGTGATTGGGGTTGGAAACTGAAGTGAAGGTTGTCATTACAGACTGTTTTTCCATGGAATGGGGAATGACATAGAAAAATCAATTTTAAATTGAAATGTAAATAGACTATTCAAAGAAAAAAAATAGTGTTTGCAAATTACTGGCTCGAGACAATTTTCACTCAGGCTTTCCTTAAAAACTGTAAAGTAGTTGAGCAAGTAAGCCTGGCTTGTAACCTCTCACACAAAGTGGCCAGAAACCCAGAAAACAGTGTTAGTTTTTAATGATATTAGTGTGATCAGATAAGTACAGACCAATGCATTTGTTGCTTACCCAATAAAATTATTAGCAATCGTGATAAAAAGATAGAGAAGTCATAGGTAGATACTGGGCTTCTGGGGAAGTCCGGAAAAGTTTTGAAGTGTTAAAGTATGCGTAATTTATCTCTAAAAAAACATATATAGAGACTGAGATGATAGACATACAATTCATAAAGTCTTCGGAGACTTGGAAAGGGTATTCAAAAAGATGAGTCACCAAATGCTCTTCAAAAAAAAAAAAAAACCCTATGATGGGATAATACACAAATCCTTCACATGACAGAATAACAATTAAAAGGTTGGTGGGATCAATTTTCTGGTTTTGGAATATATAGAAGCTGCAAGTGGACTGCACTCTGCACCGTCATATTGATGCATATTAAAGTGACAGAGTTTGATAACTGATATTTGGGATTTTAAAGACAACAAATGAATGTGCAGGAAGATCTTATGAGAATGGTTGATACAGAAGAGTAAAAGAGCAAAATAACATTCAGTGTAAAATGGATGCAAAATGACAGAGAAAAAATAATTCTAACACTGTATGCAGTGCGATTGACTCTGCATACACACTGAGTGGTAATTGATTACTGGGACTTCAAAAAAGGTCTTCAAGGTATGTCATAAAAAAACAGAAAATAGACTACTACTACACTCTGCTCGAAGGGTAGAATAACACAGAGCAGAAAACATAACAGTATCAATGTACACAGGATATATCTACCTGTTCTTGGAGTATCCTGTGTAGTTCCAATACCTCTCTGACAAAAAACGATGGAGTAGATTTAAAAAAGAAAAGAATGAGAAGGGTAATTGAATAACTGAAATGGTTTCAGTACAAAAGAAAATTAAATAGACTAGTATTCTACATTTTTGTAAGGAGTGCAGTGTTGTGAACAACTGATCAGTGTCTCTGCTAGTATAGGAACAAGGTGATACCAAATACAACTAGATTTAAAATATAAAAAATGTAACGTATAGTTAAACTCAGGAAAACACTTTCTTGTTGAATGTTGTGGTAAAGTTGACAAGAGCTCACTAAATGGATGTCTGATACTTCGAAGAAAAGTTGATTGCGTTGAGAAATGCAGAGATATCTCTTCCTCAAAAATCTTAGTTTACTAGGAGAGTTTCTGCAGCGTAACAAAATACATTCAGTTATGTTTTTATGGTCACTGGCCATGGTAGGAGGTAAGATTCCAGCCTAATTATACACTTTTATTTATCCTGAAGTGACACTTCTAAAATTTCAGTTTGGTAGAAGGGATGAGGAACCAGCCCAGAGTGGATAAATAAAAAGGAAAATCATAAATGAATCAAAGCAAAAGCAGAATGAAAAATAGGTCAGATCACAGAACGGAGAATAGAGAAGGATGAAAAAGGAACAGTAGAGCAGTGATGGAGAAAAAAAATAGAATAAAACACAGAAAACAATACAATCATCTTTCAACATGCATGATCTCTGACTGGAACAAATGTAGAGAAGGACTGCTGGCATAAATAGAACAGGAGGATGTATTACAGGATAAAGCAAAAAAAAAAAATTAACAATTTTTGGATCCATCAATCTAACTGAGAATTGAATAGATCTGTTACTTTTCTACATAAATATATTTACCTATATCAGAAGCATAAGCTAAAGGAAAACATCAGGAGAATGGAAATGTGTAAATTGGCCATGTATAGATCAGGAATGAAAATTCAGTCAGAAGAGCAGTGAGGCTGTGAAACAGACTTTGAGTTGGAATATCTGGTGCAATATAAAAAATTGTGAAAAATTTTGTGAAAAAATACTGCAACATGTCAAAACAGGAGACATGAATCTGTGAACTCATAATCTACTACGATTCTAGGTCCCATGTTTTAAATGCCAGCAAAAAATGTTAGAGTTCTCTGAGATTTCTTTTAGGTTTTCTGTTTTTTCTAGGATGGCTTTATGCATCTCTCTATCACATAAAAAACCAGATTCACACGGTGTGGAGATCATTTTGTGCCTAGTTAGGTGTCCAGTAATAACAGGCCATTATATTTCTTTCAGTTAACTCCCTCTTGAGGGCAATAAACTTTCTTTGCCCAAAATATATTTTCTAGGTGAGTGTCTGAGTTCAGTTCAAGGAATTTAAAAGACTGAGAGTGCACCACTGCCTTCAAAATTCATTTATTTTGATGACCATGAGCTCAGTTAAACCTATTTATGGAATATTTCTTATTTGAACTTCTTTGCCTTAAGGTTTTAATTATAATATTCTCCATGAGGTTAAAAAATCATCTTGGGAACTAGTATTTTCTGCCTGTTCAAGTATTTGTACAATACGACCAAGTAACTCGAATCTGGAAAAGATAAAAAGCCTGAGCTAAGCCATTTGTTGTAAATTATTCCTGCTAACCCATAAGTAATGCTTCTGTATATCTTCTAATTTCTGTTATTTTTTCAGCAATCTTCTTGAAAGGTGGATAACAGACTCATTTGTACATACCTTCTGTGCTGGGGTTCATCTTTTGGAATCATAGGGGCTTCAAATACAGACATATTTACAAGTATTTAATATTAATCAACAAAATTGAGCAAAAAGCTGTTATATCAATGTATCCTTGTTATATGCACCTGTTTTCCTGGCTCAGTTAGTGATGATTTTGGAGAAAACACTGAAAAGATGAGGGGAATTGCTGTGATTCATTAATGAAATAAATTCACCTGTGGAAATTTCCACATTCAAGAAGCTTAAAAAACTGCACAATGAGAGGATATGTACAGGACATATATATCAGCAACAAGGCAAAGTCTGTGATGAAGATCTGAAAACCTTGTCCATCAGAGTCCAGTATTCTGATCAAACTGTACTAGCTATTCCACACACTGAGGATTTAAAGTTTAACATCAAATTTACTGATTTGAATCTCGTGTGACATTTCATGGAAGTTTGATTTTTCAAGGTGATAACGGCAACATACTTGAATCAAAACACAAGTACAAATAATCAGAGTATAGAGCTGGAATAAACAATCAAATCACAATATTAACATAATTCTCAATAGCATGCTTGCTATCCTCAGCTGCTGGCAAGAAGTATATGACAAGAATCCAGATCAAGTCTGTCATTCTCATCAAAGTCCTTTTAGTTTGTTGTTCAGTTTTTCAGCTCTGTGTTGTTGACATTCTGTATTGGGTACCTTGTAAAAGTTGTGTAACTATTTCTGTTCTTTTTATTAACCAAAGAACAGAAAAGTGGTTGATCCACTCAGATGGTACTGAGTGGTTGATTTACACAACTAGTACAGCCACTCCACTCCTATAGATGGCTTATTACAGATCACAGAATATTTTGAGTTGGAAGGAACCCACAAGAATCATCAACTCCAACTCTTAAGGGAATGGCCCACACAGAGGTTGAACACACAACCTTGGCCCCATGCTCTGATCAACTGAACAAACCCACTCAACTGACATCTATTTATACAGAAGACAACCATTTAGTCCTCTTTGTGGTGCTTTCTTTGTAGCCATGACCGTTCCCTACATCCCTCTCTGATCTTCATAGGAATGTCACCATCCACATCTCCTGTGAGCCTTCTGACATTTTTGGGGGTCATTGATCAGTTACAGCCAGAGAGGCTCTGGACACATTGTAAGGAGCACAAGAATTGCTTTTTATTTTAATATTGTTTTCTGCTATATGACCTGCATTTGCATCCTAAAACCTAGTCATCACCAGCTAATTAAATAATTTCTTAAAAAAAAAGGTGAATTGCATTTTCAGATCAAAACTTGGACCTGAGGTGATGGCAGTAGGGCTGGAGTCATAATCATGGTCATAATGTTTGTGGGACATGAACATTAATTTCTTGAAGAGATGTAAAGTTAAAAGACTACATAGCACAGCTTCGAGTCCAAAGTAGATCTTTTATATTTGTGCTGTGCAGAGTAAATCATATTGGTGTTCCTTCCTCATGCAACCATGTATTGTGTTCTCCTTAATTGTCACATTGAAACATGAGAGCTAATAGTGAGTTTTCAATCAGTTGTGCTCCTTAAATTGTTTTCAGTGACATGGCTTTCCAAGGTAACATCTTCCATTTCAGCCCAGTTGGTCAGAGCATGGTGCTAAAAATCACTGGGGTTGTGGGTTCAATCCCTATAGGGATCATTCACTTAAGAGCTGGACATGGTGACCCTTCTGGGTTGCTTCCAACTCAGGCTATTCTGTGATTCATTTCTGTGATTTGTTCAGATTGTCTCAGTTATGGTGTTCATTATCTTAAAAGATATATAGAGTAATTCAAATTTTTCTGGATAGTTCCTTTCCCATACAGCCTCTGACTAAAGATAGGTGTTGCACTCCAGGGTACCTGCTCTGTCTGTCATGGCAGAGACCACCAAGGAGCCCTCAGTGTCACCTAACTCAGCCATGAGGAGCTCTAATGCCCTTGAAAGCTGCACCAAATTGTGCCAGATTGCCATTCCACACTCCAATGGATCAAAGGGACACTTCTCTTTTTCTGGTAACAGGCAATTTGAGCCTATACGTAAAATTTGTTATGTGCTAGGAATTAATGTCATAATAGCTGAGACTGGTACAAACAGGCAACACAGAAAAGGTTTGACTCCTGGAGGTGGCTCTGGTCTGAAAGTTTATAAACAAAGCAATGAGAGGCTGAAGAAGAAAGTTCAAGGATAATTAAAAAAAAGAACCCTCAAAATGTATGTTTTCAGATTATTGAAGTGCTGACGATTGAACAGTCTGAAAGAATGGTAAAAATTTCTTTACCAAGAGAAGGTGGACCAGAGATACTGGCAGATCACATTCCTGTGATTCTGTTCAATATATTCATGTAACACATGACTGTATTATATATAAACTGGAATACAATGACAAAAACAGGTGTCTCCAAGCCTGTAAAGCATATCAGACTTAAAAGATTAAAAATATCTTTGAAGAAATTTGCCTTCCAATTTACCTGAATGTGTTCCAGAGTTCTAACCAAAACATATTACTTTATTTTAAAGTAGTTTATTTTTCTTCATCTTGCAATATTTTTTATTTGTTGCTTAAATAAAATAATAAAACCAAATAGGCAATATATGTCGAAAAATGGATAAAAATCTGTCTATGGAAGGATATCACATGCTAAAATAGTATCAGAAACTCAGCCCAAGGAATGTTGAAATGTATTTTTCTCTGAATATCTGACTATGGAAATAGATGTAATCCACATACCAGATGTTAAGTTAAAAAAAGAACTACAACCTTCTTGAGGTGTATGCTATTTTTGCTATAGTAAATGTGTGGGTTTTCTTTATTTGAATCAGGACAGATAGCTTAAAAATATCTTAAAACAGTAAGCTAACTATATAAATCAGTAAACTAGCATACATAGATACAAAACTTATAAGTAAGATAGCGAGATTGCAATACAGTTGCTTTTTAGTGCCCACCTTTAGATGCCAGAGGAATGTTAATATTTTACAGAGAAGTCTGTACCTGGCTAACTCACAGAATACCAAATTTACTGAATGGGAACTTGGCTAAAATTATTGCATCAGACTCAAAAAGGTATTGTTGGTCTATTTTGCAACATCCTCCGCAGAAGAAATACAGTTTTTAATTATTTGTTGGGTTTATTTAACAAGTAGGTAGAAATCTTCTCTTACAGTCTGCAGTGGATTCTTGAAAACACAGCCATATTGAGCAGTCTGGATTCTTGAGGGAGAATTAGCAGTATCTCAACATTTCAAGGTTGAATTCACTACAGCAAGATACAAAATCTAAAAGAAATAAAACTAAAACAAGATTGTTTTGGTTGTTCAGTCTAGTTGGGACCTTACTGGGAGTTATCATGTCATCAAATGGAGTTTTCAGAGTAGTTAGTTTTGGCTGGAGCTGGTTTTAGGCAGCAGCTCAACAGCAACTAATTTCCAGCAAGGAAACTCTTCCCCTCTGTGTGGCCAGCAAAGACTTCTTTAGAATCTCATTGGGATGGTCATGTTCATGTTTAGCCTAATTGTTCTTTGCTCACAAAGGGCTTTGCAGGGATTGATTCGGCACCTAAATGCCTCCTTTTCTCTGGCTCTCCAGCAACAAATTTATTGTGATACAATCAAGCAATTATAATTACAGTGCTTATTTGCTAGAAGCTCTCCTGTTGGAAGCTGAGGGATATTGCTAGCTGCTGCACTGGAGAGGTGAGGAAGCTATAGAGTGATCATTATAATCTTCCTTTAATTCCCCTCAAGAATTTGACTATACAGGTATTGAGAACATCCCAAGGAAAGCACAGAGCATCCAAGGACCAACAGGTTATGTAGAACCAGCTTCTACAGGAAATAAGAACAAGAGGATAAAAGTCAGGGGTAGATTTCAAGTCTACCTTTGCCTTGTTCAACCATAATTCCAGGTGTCTTCAGGTTTCTGTGAAGGCTGTGACTAGCATTGTCCAAAATCTGGTGTATGAAGTCTTTTTTTCCTCCTTGTAGTGCTTTCATTCACTGCAAAAATGCAGTTTTTCTCCTCCTCACTGTCATAAATTTTCAGCTTACCACGTATGATTCTGTCTTGATAGTCTCACATCTCTGAGTGGCAGCAGATATGAGCCACATTAATGCAGTGTGTCCAGCTTTATGACCTCCCCAGGACCGTGCCTGGTGCCAGCTGGTGTCACTTTGGGAGGCTGAACAGACAAAGTCAATGTGTTCATGTCATCGCTGCGGTCAGCTGGGTGCTGCTGGCACAAACAGGACTCTCGCCCATGGCACCTGTCACCCCTGTCACGGGATCAGGTCTGGTTCAAGGCTCTGAGGCCCCAGGGTGTCAGTGGAAGTACTTCTTCCACGTCTTGAGATTCTGCCTGATTAACCTCTCTGCGTGGTCTGAATCTGATTCTATTGCTTTGAGCTGTGCAAGTGTGTTTAAACAAATAAACAAAAACTCAGAGGCCATAAACCTTAGAAAGGAGTCCTGTGGCTGCTTCTGCCTGGGACAGAGCTCAGTCCAACACACCACAGAAGCCAAATGGATGAAAGTGAAGAATACACACCTATGCACTAGGAAGCAAAATATTTTGTGACATCCTTTGAACAGAAATATAAGTAGAGGATAGGAAAAAAATAATGAAAGAAGCATGATTAAATTCCTTTGCATTTTCCTGATGCTTCATAAAAAAGTGAAAATCTGCTTCTTCTCTGTGTGAAATTAATATTATTTTTTGAGTTCTGACTGGGAAGGGGTAACGAAATATTTTTTGATGTTAGGGAAATAGTTTCTTTAACCTGAAACTAAATAGTTTTCTTGAATTTATCAAATTAATTAAAAAAAAAAAATTGAAAATCCCAGGAGAGCTTATGAAAATTGGGCTTGTATGGCATTGCTTTGAAGGTCTTGGTCACTAATTTTTAAAAGCAAACAAACAAAAAAAACAGCTCCACCCTCTTAAAAGAACAAAGACAGTATTTTAGTCTTATTTGCAAAGAAAATACAATTATCATCACAAGCTCTGTTTCAAAGTGAAGAACAAAAATGGGAGTAAATCTTATGATAAGATTTCTAGTTAAACTCTAATCTTTAATTAGACAGGTTTCTAAAAAACATTAGGGATATTTTTTCCCCTTTATGTAGTTCCAAATATGCATCAAATTGCCAAAAATTTGGGAGACCAGTAACTCAATATGTATTTCCCTATGGAAACTGGACTCCTCACACTGAAGTGATACTTCCATCTGTTTTTCACACCATGCAATCATTTTTCAAATAAAACACATACAAAATATCTAGGGAACAAATACCATTTCAGCAGAATAAAACCTCACCAAAAATGCTCTAGAAACTGAAGCGTTGCCATATAGCAACACCTGAGAAAATTCTCTGCCATAAGCAGATAGCAGAAAACGATGAGAGAAAACTTTGCTATTTATTCCATTTTTTGGGTCCTTGACTGCAACAATTTTTATAATGATGTGATATTAATTACAACTCTCTAATTACCTTTTTTAGTCCACCATATTACATATGTTAATCCATATGTAAAACATATGAGGACAATTAATTTGTCATTTATTTTCAAATTTACATTTCTTTTATGAGAGTTATTTTCTTTTTTAGATTAAAATAATTTCTTGAAAGTGAAGGTGCTACTTGTGTCGCCTCAAATGAGTAATTGAAGTTTCCTGTCTTATTCTCTTCTTTAACTGACCTATACCAAGCCTCTTTGTATACTATATTTGATGTTTTTCTACTAAGGAAAAAGATTAAGAATTTGTAGGAGGTTGCTTTTGTCAGCTCAAGAAATCAGATTTTTTGCTGAGTAAGTTTAATGTATGCTGAATGACGACTTTAACACATTCACTGGAATCAAGACAAATGAACAGGAACACATTCTGAACATTCATCACTTTTCTAGGAAGCTATAGTCACATAAGAAACTGTTTTGTATGCACAGAGTGGTTACAACTAATTTTTATATATTCGGTTAAGCTTAATAAGCCCTTTCTTCTTTGCATATTGTGACTACCTCTTGAATTAAGAACCATTTAAACATACTTACAAGATGGATGTTGAAAGTGAAAAGGGTCCTCCTTTTATATTTTTCTCATAGTATCATCTGCAGCAAGTCACAGAAAGGGCTTGTTTCCCCTTGAAAGCATTAGTGCCTCCTTCACTAAGGAAACTGCTCCATAATTCAGAACACCATTGAACAAACCATGATACATCAAGGGGAGTCCATTCCAGTGCTTAACTACCCTCTGGGTGGAAAACCTTTTCTAATATCCAACCTAAACTTCCCCTGACGCAGCTTTATGAGGTTCCTCAGGTCCTATGGCTGGTCACCAGAGAGAGGAGATCAGTGCCTAATCACCAACTGGCAATTGCTCTAAAGTGAGAAGGAAGTATAGTGCATTTCCCAGATGCTGCTGAACTGTAAATTGCACTTTCCTAGGATAGTCACTTTTTTGTATCCCACTGTCTCTTTAACCAATGAAAATAATATATTGTAGGGGAAAAGGGGGACAGAAGTCAAAATGTGACTGTTGCATAGTGTCTACATTGCTATGGTTGTACAGCATCAAGGTCAATTATCTTCCTTTCTTCTGGTGAGAACCCTCTATAGCAATTTATAAAGCAGTTTGCTAACAGATTGAAAAGAAAATGTTTACAAAATGTGAGACCACAAATGGAAAAATGCAGAGACTATTGGAATGATGATTAAGTTTTATTATCACCATCATCATCTTGTTCTTAGCTACCTTTGTATGGAACTACAATTTCAGTCTCTGCCCTTTAACACCATAAACCACTTTGATTTTGAGGTGAATATTTCAAAGATAAACATCTATGTATTGTTATAAATTAGGTCATTATTACATTGATAAAAGTGTCAAGAATTTGAATGCCTTAAACAAATCAACATGCCAATGGCATTTTTTTTCATAATTTCTTTTGTGACAGAAAAGAAAAGGTCATATATTTTCTCCATTTTCATTGGACTTCCAATTTTTTTGAGTGCAAATGTGTCTTCAAACTTGCCAACTGGGTTTAAGAGTTCCTTGATATCTTTCACCCGCAGTGTAGGATTCCCACAGACACTGAAAGCAAGACCTAGATACTATTTAGATCTGATTTTCCTCTGCCCAGTCCTATCACTTGCTTCTCTAAACATCTCCCACCATCCACAGGGATGTAGTGCAGTGGTAATTCCATGTCAGTTTCCTGGCTCACTGCATGGATCCATCACGAGAAGACGCCCTCCAGAGATAAGATCTGTGCATCCAATGCTGCACAAAAGTGGGGTTCCCAGCATCTAGAGTCATGTTAGATTTGTTATCTGCATTCCTTTTTTTTTTTACCCTAGCATTTTATTGGAATTTTATTAAAACCTCTGTTTTATTAAGTTATTAGTTTCCATCCCTGTATAATTGAGCTCAAGAAAGAACCTGCACTGTTTCTCTCTCATGCCCTGTACTGGCACAGACCAGTTTCAATCTCTGCATAAGCATCTATGAAAGTGTCTGCAGCAGGGGTTCTGCTTAGAGCAGTGCTTTTAGTGGTCCTGTTTCCTTCTCTCTTCCATCCTAGTGTGCAACAAATGCACAGTAATACCACCCATACTTGCAAATTTTAAAAAAACTGACAAATGGACTTATTTCAGTCATCCTTTGGATTTTCTAGCTGAGTTCTCTTTCCAGCCCCATGCTGAAATAAACGTGGTCCTTGTTCATTAGGGCAGGCAGTTAAATTTAAAAACACAAATAACCTTCAGCTAGCTTTTAGAGGGTTCTTCTCTTTATGATGAAAAGAAGTGTTTCAATTCAGCTCTGTTTGTGCCTGGCCATGTATCCCACTAGTCCAGATCCTGATCCCTGGGACAGATTTCTCACATTTACCTCAGACCTCCTTTATCACTCTGTGCTTACAGGATGATCACTGGGCCATGGTCACCTTCACTGGACCTGATGCTGACTTCTGGTCACAGCTTTACCTTGGACTTGCCTTTCCCCATGGTCTTACCTGATGATCTGGACCCTTGGGTGGCCCTGACTGTCTTTCTCAGGTCAGTTCTCTCTGTCTTGGGGTGGTGAGGCTGAGCCTCATTTGTCAAGGTCTCTGTCCTTCCCTGGTAGCATATTGGGGTCACCAGCTGTTGGAGGGCAGCTGGGTTTTTCTGTTCCCCAACAAAACAGTTTGACAGTCTGTCATGCAGCTGTGTACTACTCTGTTTGATCACCAGGTAAGTTACTTGTCATTGAGCACCTTAAAGGACAAAATTAAAACTGATGTATTGGCTGTGCAAACCTCCTGGACCGGAGGAAAAAAAAAAAGGCAGATTGAAAGTAAAATGAAGGCTCGGTCGAATGGTTCATCTAACATCATTAAGAAAGCAAAAGGATGTAAAAGTGAAGGAGAAAATTAATAAACACCAGGAATAAAAATGATAGGTTTTGACTGCATCTCAAACTTTAAATAATTGCTAGAGGCTAGAGGCTCCTGGGATGATTTACAATGAATACTAAAAAAAAAACTTGTCGACCTTAAGTAAATAAATCCATGCCTCTAAAGGGTTGTGCTGGTCTGACATAATTCAATATGCATAGTATAAAAAAAATGTGTAAACTACTCAGCTCACATCTCACATAAAGTAATAAATGTTGTCAGATGAACACTGAAGTCAGGACGTTATTGGTTCTTGAGAGAAAGTTACTTCTAGAACTCAACTCGTGCTCATTCTTCAAGCTCTCTGTAGGGCACTATTAGTAACTACACATATATACACATATAGTATACATATATCTACTTTGCCATTTAATGGTATTTGAGAAACATTATTCAGATCTTTACTGTTTAACAAAAAAGCCTAAAAACACTCAATGTTTCAGCAAATGAATTTGAGTCTAACTGTCCTTTCCAGTAGAAAAGTGAGGGCAAGGATGGAAAAATCTGAGACATCTCAGAGACCTAGCTCTTCAAGAAAGCTATCAATTGTGTATAATCCCTCTGGGGACTAATTTTGAAAGATAAACAGAAGTCTGGAGTGGTTCTGTGAACAAATGGGTGTAAAGCCTTTATCTTCTAAAAATTAGTATCAGTGATGAAAACAGACTTTAGGATACTGTGAGTCTTGCATCATCTTACCTCTGACAGCAGGAGACTTCAAGAATTGTATTGTTGTTGTTCTCTCCACAATTTTCCCCTCAGTCTTACACCAGAAGATGAAGGGTGAAAGTTAATGGTGTTAAATCTAGATTAATTTACATCAGTTTTCCAACTTCCATTTCAATAGTGTGTTAGAAGATAGAATCTAATGTCAAGTTCTGAGTATCAGACCCTTAACACCTACAGAAAAATGCACAGGGCTCTTAATTGCCCTTAGCTACGGATACTTTGGTACTGTTCATGTTGCCCTATGCAATAACAGGCTCAGTCAGGATCAGGTCCTACTCTGTTGTGATCTATAAAATCCAAAAGACAGTATTTTTGTTCTAGAAATGATATATTCAAAATCAAAACAGGGAAAAATGCACCCATGCACAATAAGACGCGTCAAAGCTATTAAAACACCACTTATCTTTCACTGAAATCATGTTTAAGAAAAATTTATCTATTTGCTAGAAATCACCTTGAAATTAAGAGACAGGGTGTGAATTGCTAACAGAAACAGTAATAGTATATACAATTCATATCACTTTTACAGACTATAAATCTTCATGGATGTGTTTGCCCACAGCTTCAGCCCTAATAGGTCTTTTATTAATGTCTATATTAATTTTGTCTTGTTTATTGTTGTAAATGTATCACCATTCTCCTGCTTACTGAGATGAAACGACATCTTTTTTTCTTACTGCTGCTTCCTAGGAGTATGAAACACAAATGAGTTACACCTCATCAAATCTCACATTTTTCTTCTGTGATATAGCTAGTCATGTTTTCTTGCAGGTACATAATTCAACTTGCAGATGTCTCATCAGCCTCCCTCTGTCCTTGACACCTGTCAACTCTTTGTCCTCTTGGTGAAGGTGTTCAGTGCATTATTATTCCAATCTGAGGAAAGTCCTTGGAAAGTGTCTGTCAATAGAGTGTGTAAGAGCACTGACATACAAACTCATACCTTTCTCTAAGACACTATTCAAGAATGGCATGAGTCAGAATGCTAAGGTGATAATGAGAAAAACTCATTAGATCCCTTATGCGTTAGAGACAAATCAAATTGCCACCTGTGCTGAGGGTCCTGATCCTGCAGCAAGCTCAATGCATGTAATAGAGAACCTTGGATCATAAGTTTGCACAGCTAGCTTTAAGATCTCATTTTTAATTACACAACCTGTGTGAAACTAGTTAAAAAGTGGCCAGAATGTTGTTTTGGTTTTTTTTTTAATGTCAGTATTGAAATAGGGCATCAAAAAACACCATGCTATACCATATTTATTACCTGGCATGCTTTAAAGGGCAGAAGAAGGCAGCATGAACAAACGGTAAAGACTGAGAAAACTGCTAAAGATAATGTCACTGACAAGGACTGACGGTCTAAACAGAGATGTCCGCAACTCTCACATGTAAGGAAAGGACAGATGCTGACAGGTGAGACTATTGCAGTTTTGTCAGAAAATTATGTTCTTCAGGAACTTGTACAGTGACTTTTTCTAGGCATGTGATCTCAAAGTCAGTGCAGCATTTCTGAACCATGTTAGACTGAAACACACACAGAAGTAAGTGATAGAATCACAGATTGTTTTGGATTGGAAGGGACATTAAAAGCTCATCTAGTTCCAGCCCCCACTGCTGTGGACTCGGACACATTCCACTAGAACAGGCTCAAAACTCCTTATCTTGAACATCTCCAGGGATGATGCATCCCCAGCTTCTCTGGGAAACTTGTTCCAGTGACTCACCACTCTTTTAGTAAAGAACTTCTCCCTAATATCTAATCTTAAGTTACCCTCTTTTAGCCTAAAGACATTACCCCATTCCCTTGTAAATAGTCCCTCACCAGCTCATGCTGGTCCCTACCAGGTACTTGAAGTCCACAGCCTGAACTCAGAAAACAAAAAAAAAGCAGCCTGGGATCAGCAACTTTGGGCCTCTTCTGAAGTGACCAAGTCTTGGAGTGACAGAATATTTAGCCTCAAAGTTGTTTAAATGCCTGACCACTGGCAACACTGCCAAACAGAGAACAGTGGCAGTTATATATAATGTGTGTATATATATATATATATATATATATATATATATATATATATATATATCCAGGTATCTACTTGTATAAAGTAGACATCTGTCTGCTGAAAATTGACCACGATCTATGTTTCAGTGAAGCCACCAAAAAGCTGTCACTCTGAAGTGTGCCTCAAAGGCAAACCTGCAGAAGCCTAGAGTGAAATGCTTTCTTCAGTGAGGTTTTTTACCTTTCCAAATAAAGGCAAAGAATGCTGCATCCAGTATAAGCACACAGGGAAAAAAAGATGCATCAAACACTGCAATGAGTCACACAGGGCTTTGAAACCAAGAAGATAAAGATATGACAGAACATCAGAAGGCAAAGGAAGGAAATGAGAGAATCAGATCNATTTCTGAACCATGTTAGACTGAAACACACACAGAAGTAAGTGATAGAATCACAGATTGTTTTGGATTGGAAGGGACATTAAAAGCTCATCTAGTTCCAGCCCCCACTGCTGTGGACTCGGACACATTCCACTAGAACAGGCTCAAAACTCCTTATCTTGAACATCTCCAGGGATGATGCATCCCCAGCTTCTCTGGGAAACTTGTTCCAGTGACTCACCACTCTTTTAGTAAAGAACTTCTCCCTAATATCTAATCTTAAGTTACCCTCTTTTAGCCTAAAGACATTACCCCATTCCCTTGTAAATAGTCCCTCACCAGCTCATGCTGGTCCCTACCAGGTACTTGAAGTCCACAGCCTGAACTCAGAAAACAAAAAAAAAGCAGCCTGGGATCAGCAACTTTGGGCCTCTTCTGAAGTGACCAAGTCTTGGAGTGACAGAATATTTAGCCTCAAAGTTGTTTAAATGCCTGACCACTGGCAACACTGCCAAACAGAGAACAGTGGCAGTTATACATACTGTGTGTATATATATATATATATATATATGTATATATATATATATATATATATCCAGGTATCTACTTGTATAAAGTAGACATCAGTCTGCTGAAAATTGACCACGATCTATGTTTCAGTGAAGCCACCAAAAAGCTGTCACTCTGAAGTGTGCCTCAAAGGCAAACCTGCAGAAGCCTAGAGTGAAATGCTTTCTTCAGTGAGGTTTTTTACCTTTCCAAATAAAGGCAAAGAATGCTGCATCCAGTATAAGCACACAGGGAAAAAAAGATGCATCAAACACTGCAATGAGTCACACAGGGCTTTGAAACCAAGAAGATAAAGATATGACAGAACATTAGAAGGCAAAGGAAGGAAATGAGAGAATCAGATCAACAGGGCCTCAGAGACCAAGTTATAAAGGGCTGGGTGATGGGTGCATTTGGAAAAGCAGGAAGAAAGATGATGGTACTCACTGAATGACAATATGTCAGCCTAAATGGGAAATTTGGAATAAGGTGATGAGAATGAGTTGATCTGGGGTAATACTGAAGATGAAAATGCAGCAGCACAGGGACATCTCATGGTTATCTGATGTAAATGAGCAAAACATGATCCTTAGATGTGGTTGTTCAAAGCTGTCAACTAGAACAGAGATGGAGAGGAAGAGAAGTGATGCAATAAACTTAAGGTGTTGACTTTTGGTCATATTGAGTTGAAAATGATGATGACTCATCCCAGATGAAATACTGGGGGTGCCACCCTCAGCATGCGATTAGAAAATACATAAATCAGCACAGAGCAGATGTGTATGGATGAACTGTCAGAGGAATACTGTACTTAGTGGGACAAACAGAGAGTGAAGGATAATGCTTTGGAGTACCTCAGGGACAAGAGGAGAAAAGAGACGCCATCAAAAGAGCTGATAAAAGAACAGTTAAAGGAAAACAAAGTGAATGGACTATTATCCTGAAAGCAAATGGCCCACAAGCACCAGCAGCATTGCTCACAACTCTAAAAGAGAAGAAATAAAGTCAATTCCCTAAGATGCAATAGCAACTTACAAATTATGGGTTCTGCTTAGGGCAGTACTCAGAAACCCAGCAACAGGAGACCAGCAGAAAAGCAGTAATATCCATCTCAGTTAAAATGAATAAAGATGATGGAGCTCTGAACCTTGGGCATGAACAGACATTACCAGCAGTAGATATGTATTATACATATTTAGAGAGGGGAAGTAAATAGGTAAACAATGTTCCTGAGAAACAAAAGGAACCATCAGATGAAAAGACTGTAGTTTGCCTAATATATTCTTACTTGTTTTTAAAGAAAAATAAAACCAGAGCTCAAACAAGTTATTTGGTGATACAAATCAGTATTTCAGGAATTTCAGTTAATAAATGCCTCAGAAGTATTTGTCCATTTATTTCCTGGAAAAAATGCAACTTATGAGTATATGCCCTGTTTACATAAAAATATGTCCCATTTTGTCAAGAGAATAAACAATAAAAGCAAAATAGCTTATATGCCATAGAAGAGATTATATAGAATTATATAGTTATAATATTATATTATCAATGAATACAGAAGGGCAACTAAAATCAAGTCTAGAGTTTTAAAATCCGCTTACTGAAAGTCAAAGTTTTTGTTGAGGGATTCCTAATTACTGTAGGCCACAGAGCTAAACTTTCACATTTAGAATCATAGAATTGTTTTGATTGGTAAAGACCTTCAAGTTCATAAAGTCCAAATAATTTCACTCTGCTGGGTGCATAACATTATTGTCAGCAGCTCTATTTACTCCAAGAATATTTGACAACCACCATGCCTGAATTCTGCATGTCTCTAGGGCCTTCACAAAGAAGTAATGATTTTGGAAAAACGAGCAATATTTTTAGAGGAAACTTCTGGTATTATAGGAAATGGATGCTAAAGGCAATCTGTGGACACAAACACAGCTTTCGGTAATAGTATAATTATTGCTAATTTTGTGCAGGAACAATCCAAAACAGCCAGAAACAGTTCCACCTGTCAGCTGCCATATTATTTTCAACTTCTTATGTGTTTATTCTCCAAGTGCCTCACTCCATATAAATTAGTTTTACATGTGTTACATTAAAATCAACTCTTTTTTAGCTCAAAAAGTATTCCAAGATTACTGTATCTAAAAATAACTATTTGGTGTCTCAGCCATGTTAATAAAGAGAATTTCAATAAAAATATATCATTCTTACTAAGTGAAAAATAAACAGATTGAGGAGCAGTTTCATGGGGCATTGAGTACTGAACCCTTTTCATTTAAATGAGCTCTGCCACTAACTTCAGCTGGAGCAACAATAAACCTGCAGTTATTTGTTCTCAGTTAAGTTTTCAATAAGCTTTGATTGACATATGTGTACTTTGCTGAATTCAGCAGTACAACACAGTAATCAATAAATTGTAGAACTAAGCTACTATTTCAGAAGCACCTGCCTCTCATATCAAGTAAAAAAATCTTAGAGAAAAAGCTGTTTGTTTCATATGACTCTGGAAACAAATACTCAAGTTCTTTCTATTTGTTCATGTGTATTTTGTGTGACATCCTCAGAGAAAAGTATTTCTTAAACTACGTAATCTATATTTTATTTTCATTATATTTAAATAAACATTCACATTTCAAGAGAAGTGAATTCTTTTAGAATGCAAGCTGTTGTTATTTTATCAAAATCACCAAGGAAAACTAGTTTTGAGTGTTTGGTCTATAACACAAAGCTGAGGGAAGGTCAACATAAATCTGTCCCACCGGGATTTTGCACAGAATGCTGAGCTCAGACACATGCCAGGGAAATTGCTGTGCAGGAGACGTACTGTGAATTGTAAACACCATATCACAAAGCTGAGAGCTTTGGGCTTGCCTTCTTTCTTGATAGGACTTTCATTGGTGGTTTCAGAAGACAATATGGGTATTATTCCCACATATCTACCTCGGTCAAAAAGTTAGCCAAGCTACAGCCTTCCCACATTATTTCTTGTTGAGTCAATTTAATCAGAAAATTTCAAAAAGTCATTTAACAAGGAAACAAACCTCTGTATGTATATCATCATCCTCCTAACACTCAAAAGGCTGCAGTGGATTGGGCCCAAAGGACAGTGTTATCCTTCAACGGAGAGAAGGGCAACACTCTCTTCTCAGCTCAGCTAATCTACTGCAAAACTTTTATAAGGAATAATTATTTTTCACTGTAATAAGAAGACCAGAACAAGTTGCTTCTTTGAAATGTGTTTGAATATCTGGACAATAACAACAGCCTTAGATCAACCCTGAAATAAGCTAGAACCTGCTCCAAACATTAATATTTTGAGTCTAACTTTGAAATAAGTAGTGAGAATTAAGATATGGATGGGGTTTTTTTTCTTCTAAATATACTTTTTCTGCTATATACAGAAAATATACTTTTTGTGCTATTACGAAGATAAGGGTAGAAGGAGTGATAATGCTGAAAACAGCACAAAAAATCTTCTTTCCTAATATTTTCTCACACCTGGTTGCTCATCCAGGGTAGGGGAGGGAGGCAAAAAAAGAGAGAGATAATGTAGATCAGGAAATTTAGAATCTCCTCCTTGAGCTCTTCATACAGGAATGGACTGATGGCTTACTTTGCCAGGACTTGTTTCATTCTAAAACCCCCACACAGCTATCAGTGCTTGACTCATCTAGGCACACAGAAAAGACCCTCAAGAGAAATGAACCCAGGAAATTTTTTCTTGGGCCCCAGACTGACTAACACAAACATGTTTTCCTTGCATCAGTAAATGGGGGATTTTTTAAAGTTGTTATTACTTAGCTAATTACAAGCTGACATGCTAATTAACAACCATCAAAGAAAAATGCAAGATTGTAGAACAGCTTTGGAAAAGAGTTTCATGCTGCCTTCCAAAATAAATTACAAACAGTCTTGTTTTAGAAATTCTCCTTAACTTCCCAAATTAGAGGGAATTTTGGTGAATTATTTTTTCCCATAAAAATATTTTTGGCCATTCCAGAAAACATAATGTATGAATTTCTTGCTCTCTCTCATTCTGTCTTTCTTTTTCTTTTCCCCCCATTCTGTGTGTTGGTTATAGGTGGATACATGACACAGCAATTAATTATTAGCAATGTGAGCTGTTTGTCCCAGACACACTGCCTTCCATTTTTAATGGGCAATTTTCGTCAACTTGGGTGGGAAATAGCTCAGACAAAATGAACAAATATTTTTATATATGAATGACATTATTGACTGCAGCTTGGAATGGCCACATGTTCCCTTGACTGCTGACAGTCTTTACAAACCTTCCTGTAGATAAGGAAGAAGGAGCTTGAGGTATGACTAACAACTGGCTTAAAGCAGTTTCTAAAATTCTCCCTTCTTCAAAATAAAATAAAGGGTCTTTAAATTCAAATAAAACTGCAAAATCTTATAAAGCTGTACATTATTGCAGTCCTTCAGCAGGAAATTCTATACGTTGGCAAACGCTACAGATATTTAAAAAATCTACATCAAATTTGCATGTCAAAACCTCACTTCCTCTCCCATCTACCACACAATTTATGAAACTTGATTCCCTGGGTATATTCCTCACACACATTTTTATGGATTTGCTGGCAGATTTCACCTAATGGATCCTCTGGAGACATTGAAAAATGGGAAAGCCTGAGTTACATCAATTTTTCAAATTTGGGGTTAATAAAACTTACTACCATGATCACTATGAAATGTCAGTCGATTTTTCCTTTTTAATTTGCCTAGCTAAATTAAGAGCAGCTAAGTTCATGTCCTGACTCATTTTTTCTGTGCTCATAATATAATGCATTTGCATAAAGCAAAGAGGGAAACATTGACTAAACTTTCAGCAGTTTTAAAACCCCCTAAGGACACATTATGATTCTGCCAAGTGATGCAGGGGAAGGTGCTAATATTAAACAGTCATATTCATACTAGTTGGGCAATGGATTCATGTTTGGGTTAATCTGCCACAGGAAACCTAAGGAATAGAATCATAGGATTTTTTTCCCTTTTATAATACAGATGCAGTCCTTAAAGCCTTTCCAGCTACCACTGAAAAAAAATCCTTGTTTCCTTTTTTATCTTTAACAGCTTTAAAATATTCAGTCCTCAAACAAAAATAATTTAATGAAGATTAAAAATATATTATCTGTCTTCAGGATTCTCTGCTTTGGAAGATTCATTTTTCATCAACCACACAGCTCAACTAAGTAGACATTGTCAGGAATATTGCATTGGTTTCTTGGTTTATCCAGTTCATACCTCTTCTGCACTCACAGTCCCTTCTCATATTTGCCTAACTTCTTTCTCAGCCTCTATCCAAAATACCCATTCTGTATTTCAGTCTCTTATTCTGGCTGATTCCAGTCTTGTCTGTAACATATTTCCCACTGACAGGGGAAGTTCTTCCTCTTTTTATTTCTTTGCACCAATCTCTTTCATGAGATCAGTAGTCTTGTTGAATCTGTCACTTCAGATCAATGGGACAGAACTAAAGCATCTGGTTAAAAGGTTTCAAACATTCCTTTAGGTGATCACACATAACATTAATAAATGAGTATAATTTTTCTAAGTTTATTAGAGCAACCTAATCTCTTGAAACAAATGTGATGTTATTGGTACTAATGAAAGTGTAGACCATGTTGCAAGCCAGCAGCAAAGAATGTGCTTTGCAAGACAGTCACTGACTTATTTGAAAGGCATTGGGAGTTTTCTGTATTTTAGGATTAGGATATGCAGTAGACAAAAGCAAATCCAGTTCTATTCAGATTGAAACAAATAATTGATACTTCAACAGCCATCACAAATAATCACGGTTAACAATTTTTTCTTTAAGGGAATTTTATTTCTCTCATGCTATCCCAATGGATAAGTGCTGCAAGAACCTAGAGTAAGAATTGGAAGATTAAACTTCTGTCTTATCTTCCTGTTGATTTCTGACATATCCTCAAGCTGTGTAAGTATTAATTTCCCATTTCCCATCACATGGTCTTCTCACTCTCTCAGAGATGTGACTACAGTCATTGAAGTACCATGTCATCTTCTCAGCCTTGTCCTGCTTTCTCCTACTCACTCCTCCTAGAGTTTTACTATTTATTCACTTTCTTTTTGAGAAGGATCTGTCTCTCTGAATCTACTGTATGAGGCCACCATATATATTAATCACATGAATCACATTAATCACATGCTTGAAGCATTATCTCACCACGATTCACCAAAGTGGTAACATCTGTGCTGTCAGGCAAGCTGACATAGAAATCTGTAAAATAAAAACACTGTGCTGTAAGTACCATTTATTTCTCTCTAGATTCTTTCTCACAGATTTTTCTTCATCTTGTTGGTTAGGGTTTAGGACAGCCTGTACATGAAATGAGAGTTTCTATGGACCTTCTAGATTTCAGTGGAGACAACTGCAGAACTGCATTCCTTTATTTGGCTAACCAAGGCTGCATGAATATTGCTGATTATAAAGGTGGTAGGTTTGTTATCTCTCCTCTCTAAGGATTCAGTGATTGTCCCTTATCCAAATTTAGCTAGATGACTCCTTTGCAGACAGGTATCCTAATGCAGATTTCAGCCTATAAGTACCACTTCCTTTCTGCTTAGTTGGGTGCCATGACTTTACTGTTATATCACAGATTCCCAAGATATTTTCCTAGGTGTTAGAATAACATTTCAGCAGAGTTACATTTCTTGAAAGGTCCTTGACATAATTTTGGTCAGAGCCAAATTGAACACTCCAGATCAATTTTGAATTATGGTTCAGGAACTAAAATGGACAAGTGTCTGTTTCTAGCAGTAACTTAAAAAGTGGTCAACTAGATTTAGGGTTTCAGGGACTAGATTTCATTAGCACACTCATGAATTAGAGAGTGTCCAAATTTTAATCATTACCATAGACACTGCAGATCCAGATCAAGCACCAGTGGAAATTAGAGAGGTGATTTTAGCTGAAGACTGGAAGTGCTGAATAGCAGGAATAGACTAGACCACAGCTATGCAGCAAGCAAGAGCCTTGTCCTCTCCATCTGGCAATTGCATACTTGAAAAATATATAGAAACCAGGAAAGATTTGTATAGTATAGCTACCAGATTCTTCTTCCTTGAAGGCTTGTTCTGCATCATGTCATGATTCCTCTGTTGCACTGGTAAGGAATGTTTTCAGTTTCATATT
Source organism: Cisticola juncidis (assembly GCA_013400215.1). Lineage (NCBI taxonomy): Eukaryota > Metazoa > Chordata > Aves > Passeriformes > Cisticolidae > Cisticola > Cisticola juncidis. The sequence goes on along the minus strand of VXBR01010170.1, from coordinate 484,130 downwards.
TTCTCATCATTGACTTTCAGAGTTAGGGACTACTACCTAGCTGACAACAGGGATTTCCACTGTCTTGCCTTTTCTTCTCACTCAGGTTGCAGAGATGCTGATTTTTCCCTTCTCCTCAGAGCTCATGGGTTGATTTGTGTTACCCTGGCTATTGATTTCTGTTTTGTTGGTAGGGTTTGGGGTTAGGTTTGTTTTGTTTCTTTCCTGGGGGAGGAGGGGGTAGTGTGGGGAGGAGCAGGCAATGCAGACAGTCTCATTTTTCAAGCTTTCTTTCTCGGACTTTCTGAACTTTTTATTTTATTACTTTTCCTAATTTTCACTATTTCAAGTATTTGTCTGAATGTTCTCCATCATTTAATTTACAGCAGTCCTTCAAAACATGAGAGAAATTTTTATACTCTGTCTGAATGCCACAATAAATTTAATCCATCACATGCACTTTAAGACAATTTCAGCTCATGTTCACATTCTCTACCTTACTTGTTGGGCACTCCAGAGCTTGTCTTAGTTCCAGCATATGTTATTAATTTAAATTAGAGCTGCTGTAAGAAATTCATCAACAGACCGATGTCTGATGAAAAAAGCTTCCTCACATTCTTGTATGATTATAGCTTTTCTGAGCTAGAGAAAAAGTGCAGACCAATGGAGGGAAGAAAGAGGGGGAAGTAGGGAGAAAATAAGTTAAAATTAAATTAGAATCATACTAAACAAGTTTGGAAAGACAAGCTGCACCAGTATGAAATTCAATGAATATAAACAGCTGCCTGTATTTGCAATTACAGGCTTATGATGCAATTGCCTGTTAATGGCCAAGTTAAATTGTGAAGTAGATAAAAATATATTAGTTACACAGATAATAACATATATCTCAGGCTATGAATTTGATTTATATGAAGACTGTTTTCCATGACTTCATCAATGCATTAGCATTAAAAGTCTTCACAGAAAATATTTACTGAGCTGATAACTCTGTCATCCATTCTCTATCATTCCATTTGGGCAAGAGCAGGACTTGTTTCTTCTGGGTCACTACTGTGGCATTTATAAATGTAGCAGTGCTTGACTCAATAAATCTATGGATACCTGCAGCTTTCTCATTTTTCCTCTAAGGCTACCATCCTACCAATTTGGCCAGTGCTGGATTGTTTCTTAAGGGTTGGTACACGATACACAAACTCAGACTTCATACAGATACTTATTCCATTGTAAGCATGATTCTAGCTGCATCTCTCATTCTGGGTTAAAAAAGAAATCACATGACTGGACACATCTCCCAGGAGGGCTCTAGAGTATACACCTTCCAAAAGACTGTCCCTACAACACCCAACATTGTATGCTGTTTGCCACACAGCTCTGGGAAACGACTTCTGATGCTCCCAACACATTTGGGCAAGGTGTAAACAAAATCAGGATGGAAAGTTGATGCAAAAGTAAAGCAGCATAGAAGCCTTGTTCCCTTTTCTTGCAGCACCACAAGACCCCTGCAGCTCAGTTAGCTTCAGCCACAGGGAGAAGCCAAAGCTGTGCATCACTGCAGTCAGAGGGCTCTAGACTTGCAGCCATGGGCCAGAGTTCACCTTTATGCTTGCTGATATTTGGGACATTTCCATATGTTCCCACAGTGTTTCACAAGCAGGAGACACTGCAGCAGAAGGAGACCTCTGTATAAATTTGCTGAGACACTGTTCCTGAGGACCAAACAGCCTGGGATTAGCCAGTTTACAGTGCTCAAGCAGGACCAGTACCTGATCCCCTCTTTCTAGGCCTGCTTATCATAGCATAGTCTGCTTCCCATTTCAGGCTTGTTGGAACCTCCCTGAAAAAAATGAAAAGGGACTAGGCTGCTACAGCCATCTTGACAAGACTTCTCTTTCCTTTAATCCAGCACAAAGTGTTCTAAAAATGTCTAAGGTTTGTTAGCTCCATTTTACAGACTGGTTAAATTCCAGAGCTTGAAACAGCAACCTGAAATCTATGCTTAGCCTAAAACTCTAAGACTGTGAGAATGAAAGACTGTGATATTAAGATGAAAGAGCTGACATGGTGAAACTGATATTGATGGTAGATTTCAATAAGTAACTCCAGAATCATATTCAGATGTTTTCCTACAGTCACTATAAGGAATTTATCTTCCAAAAAGTATTCTTCTGAATAAAAAGAGAACAGCATCTTTTATAATACAGGTGTGGAAAGCCATCTACCCAAAGCCTCAAAAAAGCATTAGATATTTCAATAAATTCCAAAATTCTATTTTCCTCTGCCTTCCATCTGTGCACAGCTTGGATGTGTTAGAAAATACTCATCGTTTCCTGACTACTTACTCAAGCATATGTTTAAATACAGTCAATTTCCATTAAATTCCTTGTTTGTGGTTTCTGAACAGAAGTTCTTTTTATTGCTTTTATTTTGTTTTTTGGCTTTGTTTATGTGTTTGCCAAGGAAATGACAAGGTAATGATAAAAAGGAATAAAGAATGTTTATGATCCATCTCAGGGGACCATATTTATTTCTGTGTTTAATTAGTTTAATGGTCTTATTGTAACTGTCACTACACAAGACTCCTACATCTCCAGGTAAGAACATCATGCATGTAGAAGAAGATGAAAAAATTCCGCACTTCATGCTTGTTGTTATTTTTGGAACTTGTAGAGGAATTTGTTTGGCCAACTTCTTCCCTGTTCAAATGCCAATTTATTGGCAGAGCCCCAGGTAGTAGGATCTGTCTGCCTCATCTATTTCAAAACATCTTCATCATAGACATCTCCATATGATCTAGTTTCCTAGAACTCTTCCATAACAAGTAGAAGAAAGAGCTATTGCTGTATCCCATCTCAAGGTAGGCATCTAAAGTATATCAGATGCATCATGCACCTCACATCTTCCTCTCTTTCCAAAAGTGATAAGGCACCGCCTCAGGCATAGATACTCAAAATTACATAAGTCAAATTCTTCCTTCAGATGGTTCTGTTGCAAGGTCAAAATGGAGACTAACAATAATTCTTCCATCTGCACATCATGAGATACATTTTAGCATGCAGATTGTAACTAATATGCCATTCAGAGATAAAACGCTTGGAGCAAGCAGGCCCCTGTAACTAAACTGAGCAAAAAGAGGGGTCTAAGCTGCTGTAGGAAGGAGATCACCAGACTGTCCACCTCTGAAGGCAAGTCATAAAAGAGGCCAGGAGTTATCTGGGTGCAGAAGAAAACTATAAACCACCTAAAATACTGCAGACTCCTTCAGGTAGATGAACAGTGTGAGTGAAGAAGTACAGGAAGTTCTTATTTTACTGCATGTGCTTGTCTTTCTGATGAGCATGTGATATATGTACACACATTTCTCAAGGGAAAGGATTTTTCCTGAACTATAGGATTAGAGGAGCTCAGCAGGGAACTAGATGTTCAGTAGCTTCTATTTGGAGTCTGATCTCCAACTCAGCAGTTCCAGTTTTGCTGCCTAAATTGAAACTGGAGAGGTTTATCAGTAGAGCTTCCAGGAAAATTAATGCCCGGTGTCGCTGTCAGGCAGTCATTTGTGGGACCATCATTGGCATGGGTACAAACACTCCACTAGGCCCACAGCTGGTGAACCCATGAGCTATATTCAGGAGGCACTTTACAACAGCATTACTAAAAAGTCTAAGATACATAAGTGTCGTCATCACTTGGCTCAGAAATTACTGTTTTCCTCACAAGTTCAGTTATGTGCACTCTTCTGTCAAATTACTTCCAAAATCCGATTATACAAATCTCATTTTTCAAACAGCATGGTCAGCATAAACAATGTCAACTCACAAACTATGATACATGGAAGACCTGCATGCCAGGATCCCTATTTACAGACCACCTGCCATGTGAAACATACAACAAAAGCTAAAATGTCAAAGCAAAGTCTCTTCTACCGTTGCATTTGGTTTGCAATAGCCACTTAGTAAATAAAAGAGGACTTTTATCCAGCAAAGATACTTAGAGAAATTGATCATTTTTCTAAGAGTTTCCTGAACACTACATAAAGAATTATCTAAGGAAAAAAACTAAATCCCACTTAGCACATCCCATTCTATCTTGGAACTTGAATATAAAGTCATTAAACAGAGTTGTAAGAAAATGCTGGAAGTAAATCTTCCCAAAACCACATTCCTGAGACTTTAAGCAGCTTCTCAGTCTCATGAAATCAACCAACAGGAGCAAATTCTCCCTAATCCCTGCTGCACTGAACACAGACTGCACGCAAGCTTCTCTGTACTAATTGCAGTGAACACTCCCTGCAACAGAGCCCCGAGCAGCTTTGGCTGCCACACTTGGACAAACGTAGGAGGCTTCACCCAGTGCACCAGAGCTTACCAAGGCATGTAGGTAACTGATAATAGACAACCATTAGTTACCAGCATGGACTGATATATCCAGGCTGTGCATGACAGAAATATCCAGCTGTCAGTGAAAGGCATGACCGAGGAAACAGTCATTCCATCTTCATCTTTGTGGAGATATTTTCATCTCCACAAAGGAAACATAACTAGAAAAACCTCAGAATGCTCTTTATAACATATTATGATGTCTTCCCTCAGCACTGACCTCTCCATATGCCACAAACTATATGCTACGTCTCATTCCCTTAAGTGATGATCTATTCAGCTTTCTCAGCTTCTCTTTCTCTTGCTTTTCATCTCTTTTTCTCACCATTCAGTTCTTTTCACCCTCCAAAGGTTCCTTCTGCTTCCTGTGTAACAATACCTATTTCTTACAGAGATGGTTTAGCTGATGCATTATTAAGTAAATACTGAGTAATTGTTCTTAACATGTATTTTGTTTTGAAAACTGCAACCACATTTTTGAAACCTGAAAGACACTTCCAGCTCATGTCCAAAGTAATTTTTCTTCCTCAAGAATATTGGCAAATCTACTAAAGCACACTAGTTGTGCCTACAAAAGCTTCTCTTGTCTACGGATCCTTAGAAAGTCCTGTCAAAGGGTAAAATAATCCCATGATTAATTTTCCTAAATAGTTAAATTTCCTATTTAATTTTCCTAAATGTTTTTCATCATATACATTTTATGAAGTTATCGTTTGCTCTTGCTTATGCTGTGTAATTCATTGATGATGAAGTAGCGAAGAGATGACATTGAAATACTTTCTGATAGTATTAAGTTATTCAATATAATAAAGATGGGAAATTATTATGAAGAAGAATTTGATTCTGAATAACTGGGCAATAAAACAGTATATGAAATTCAAAGTAGACAAAATTTTATGCACATTTTTAAAAACATCACAGACTCTTCATGGAATACTGGCTCTGATCTGATGCAATTGTGAGGCTGGAATATATACTTGAGTTGAGGAATCTTATTCAATTGTTGTCAAGATAGGAAACTAAATGTTAAGTACAATTAAGAAAGTACAGAACAAAACAGAAAACATTAATTATTAGGCTGTGGTGTAAACCCATGCTGCACCACATTCTGAGATACTGTGTGGGATCCATGTCTCTCCATTAAAAAATATAAATGGAATCTGAAAGGAAAAACCAAGTGGTGTGGACACATAAGGATTTGGAAGGGATTCTGTATCAGGAATGAATAACAAGATTAACTTCTGGCCAAAGGGAAGACAGAGACATGAATGGTGTGCCTATAAAGTCATGTGTGACTTGGAAAAGGTGAGCAGTCAACAGCTCACTCTATCTGCTGGTATAAGAACCAGAAACAGCAAATATGCCTTACAACACAAGCCAAGGAGAAGAGCTGTTCTTTGCAAACAATGCACAGCTAAGCTGTGAAACTCCTTCCCTGAAGAAACAAAAGGTGAAAAATATTGACATTTTCTCTATAAAAGATGGTAGAAAAATCCATTGGTGTATATGGAAAACAGAAATTATCTCCATTCCAGTAACCTCAGTGTCACTGCAGGCTGAGTGTCAGGAGAACGATTTGGAGAACCTGCTGACAGAACAGGATATTGATCTAAATGAACCTTCAATGTGAATCCATGCAGACACTCAATAGCTTTTTCTGGGCCTGAATCACTAAAAAGTTTGTAAGGAATGTCCCTGCAGCTGCAGTATAGCAGATGCATCATGCACCTCACATCTTCCTCTCTAATCCTCAATTGATGGGAGTTGGATGACTTCTCTATCAGAACTAGCTCAGAATAACTATCCTCTGAACAGGTTGCTTGCCAAGGTGACCTTTTTTAAAGATGCAGTCCCCTTTGATGGAAAATGTTCCAGATTAGCCAGAATTATCATATTTCCTCACTGGTGAAGCCCTTAAACAGACAGCCTTTGGGCTGGTAGTTTTATACTGCTTGATTCTAACTCTCCAGCAGTCTAAATCTCTGAGGAGTTTTAACCCAAAAAGTTTTTGAAAAAAGAGATAGCAGAGTAGTGCTGCCTTCTAGCAACATACATATACACAAACCAGATGAATCATGTTTAAAGAGTTTCCAACAAATAACACAAGCCTAGGCATGCCTAACACCTTTAAAAATTATGTATGAGCTATAGGGAGGCCATATCATCTTGCTGTTCAGAATGTTTGCCATGTCTTAAAAAGACAAAATATCCCATGTGCATTTTAACTGATTAAACAGTCCATAATAGCCTCAAATTTAAATTCTCAACTTTCATTAATTCTTGAAATTATTAATGCTATTCATGGGCTCAAAAATATTATTCTACCAAAAAATCCTCAGACTTATGAGCTCATCTGAATTAAAACACACTGTTTGCATTATCCATGTTGAAAACTTCATTTTATTTCAGTGGGATTATTCATTACAGGAAAGATTGTGAGTATAACACTGGACTCCAACTGCAGTTACTGTTCCCCAGTCTGAGCCTATTCCTGTCAATCTGCTTACCCACTCATGGCGCTCTACTATGATACCTGAAAACCTCCTTCTTTGTTATTTGCTAATATTTTCAGATATCTGGTGAAAGATATCATAGTTAAAAAATAAATAAAAAGGTACGATTACAGATAAAATACATTTTCAGTGTTTGTTGTCTTCTGAAAATTTTAGGCATCCTGGTAGCACACCAGGATGCATCAAGTATTGGAGTATCAAGGCTGGATCTATTTTCTTTAGGAGTGTGTTCAACAAGTCTCTAATTTATGTAATCTAAATCTCTGTCACCCTGTGACCCTAATTTAAGCAAGCCTTCTTTCTTTAGGTGTCCTACAACATCCGGTGTCTCCACCTCTTGCCTCTTTTCTGCCCAAATAATATACTTATTATACTACTTACAGATACTCTTGAAAAATACAAATACTTGAAAATGTTTAATTTTCTCAGGAAGATGTCAGTGACAAGAAGAAGCAGCAAATGTTGTCATGTTAGAGAACAAAGATATAAATCCTGCAGTGTCACATACAGTTAGATTTTTTCAGGGACTATCTCGATGATATGTAGTATGAAAGAGTGTAAGAGTAGTATAAGAGTATATATAAGAGTATAATAGTGTATAAGAGTAAAATGTATAATGTATAAGAGTATGTACTTATAAGAGTATTGTCATACAGAGAATTAAAATTTCATGTTTTGAAGGACTGCTGTAAATTAAATGATGGGGAGCATTCAGACAAATACTTAAAAATGTTTCACTTTCTTAGGAAGAGGTCAGTGACAAGAAGAAGCAGCAAATGTTGTCATGTTAGAGAACAAAGATATAAATCCTGCAGTGTCACATACAGTTAGATTTTTTCAGAGAGTATCTCAACCATCATATGTACTCCTTAACCCAGGGGAAAATACAGCTCCTCTGTAGTTCCACCCATGCTGTCTGCCCCATGGTAGGACCATGTCAGGTTCCTGGTCAGTGTGCTCTGAATATGTCCCTTAGCACTGAAGCTGCACACTTGAGAAGCTGAGAATCAGGTCTCCTACACTCATCTGTAATTCCACTTCAGCTGTCTCTTTCCAGTTCGTGGCAGGGTTCACCCTTTATTACTTGGCCTCTGATCAAAACTAGCTAATTACCAAAGCAGCATGAAGCTGGCATGATTGACAGATAACACCCTGTGAGTGAATAAAAAAGCTGCTTTTTGAAAGGATAAAACAATAAAGATGTTACAACAAGAAGATAAACAGCAGGCTTCCAGCAGGGAGTGTTAAAATGTTCCCAGAATATCACACCAGAATGGGTTTTTGTCATCTGGCTTCACAAGGAGTGACAATCTCAGCTCAGGGTGTTTGGCTGACTCTAGCTCATGCATTCAACTTGTGAAGCAACTGATATTCTGAGAACACCACAGGAGAAGGGGACAGGTAGCAGATACATCCAGAATTGCTTGAAAAAATACCTGTAAGTTTTCTGGAGCCAGCTGGAGAAAGGAGACAAGGAGCAGAATTAAGTGTTCAGTGCACATTCTCTTTGTAGCTACGCGGATGTGGGTAAGAAATAAATTTGATCTGAGTTAACTAACACAAACAGCAGTCTCATACCTAAGCCTGTATACAGAAATAAGGCATTGTTAATTTGCATATAGAAGCACTATATTCATTAGGAACAGCTTTTTGTACAGTAAATTAAAGCAAGTTTAGTAATTTTAATAAGAGTTTTTATTTGTCTGGAACACTGATTTTATGAGGAGTTTCTTCATGGTGATTTAGTTGCTATTTATCTTATGTAACAGACAAAATAAACTGAATTTCCCAATTCAAGATGGCAAAGTCATCACAAGTTCATGGTGCCACTCCATTCAAAGCTGTATTTACAGAATCGTTCTATTCCTCCTTAGTTATATGACAAAAAGTAAATTTCAAATAAATTATTAAATCCAAAACCAAGTTCTACCATTACAGTCAGTTTATTTATCTAACATTCTATCCTTAATTATCTGCTCTGCCATAATGTCTGTAAAAATATGTGTCCCTTCCAGATATTCTCTGATTCTATGAAAAATTTTCTGTGATATTTTGTGAATGGAAATTAATACATAAAGGAGTTTCTATATGTGCTTGTCTTGATAAACTTATATCATTATTTGGTCTGACATTAAATTTATCTGCTACCCCATAATGAATATTTTGTGGCTTCCAGGACAGTCTTCTCTGTCAAACTGTAATAGTATCAGACAATCTATCTTTGTTCATTATACTAATTATATTTATCATATTATTACAGCATATTAGAATCATGCAGTAGGCTAGTAATCACATTAAATCACAGTTCAGATTTCATTTTGGAAGATTATTTTCTAATTTTTAAAATGTGTTACAGGAAAACCACAGATCTGAAAACATAGGATCAAATACAGCTCTGGGGAAATAAACACTCTTTAGAAGCCTGGTGGTTTACTCAAGGCAATGTTAAATTTCTATTTAACTTACATCTCTGTGAATACACAGAATTATTTTGATGATTCACAGAGGACTGTAAGTAGTGCTTCAAACACAAATGTGAAATTGGGGCAAATGAAAACAATAAGAAAGAGGAAATATCTTGTGAAAGTAATCAAAATGTTATGTTGGTATACAGCTATCATTTATAACTGTGTATGCAGGACTGAGAAAAAAAAACTCAACTAGATTTCTTCATGTTTATGGTAATTCTGAAAAAAAGTTATAGGCTGCTGCAATATCACAAAGCTCATTTTCTATTAAATGAAGATTTCCAGTTTTGAGGACCACCCAAGTGCAAATATTTGCTTTTCCAAGTGCTTTAAAATGTTGTCATATTGATTCAGCATATAAACAAAAATAATTTTGTTTAAGAATTTTGTCTTTCTGAATAAATAAGATTAAGCTGGATAAATCACTTCATCCAGCCTTAAGAGCAGGTCAAATCCAAAACTGTATTTGATGAGAATTCTCAGTGTTTATTTCAAGTTCTCTGCATGGTCCCAGCATACTCAAGAGGAGTGAAAAAAGCCTCACCACATGTCTCCTATTTGACTTTGAAACTGGAGTAATAATTTACTTGTTAAGAGCTAAATATTATTCTTTGTCCAAAGTATCAAGCTACTAAATCTTAGGCAGTCCTCATGCTGTTTCATAGGTTTCCTGACCAATCTTTAGTCAAAATTCTTGGCTGAAGTATTCTGTATATCAAATTGCTCCTTTTCTCTGACAAGAGAAAAAAGCCAGAAAGTGGCTTCACATATTACCTGAGCACAAAATACATCTTTTTAATAGATATCAAGTTCAAGGATGAGGAACCTCTCAAAACAAGCTCACTTGGATAAGAAGGAAATCTTAACTTTAATTGCAGTTCCTGCTAAATGTATCAGCTGTAACATCTTAATGTTGCCATCCAGATAGTGCTAAAGCAGACATTAAAGAGAACCAAACGAAAACCAGAAGAATAAAATGAGAAAATATAGAGGCTGAAGTAGGAGTATACATCTGATACATACTGATTTATACCAACTGGACGCATCAGCATTTCTAAAAATGAAGGGGTTTGTATGTCAATGACATTTTGAATGCAAATACAAACAGGCTAAGATTTTGTTCCCATTTCCCAATATTTTCCTTTCAAACAAATGAATTTCAAATATATGCTTTTTTAGGCTTTGAATGAAACACTTGTAAATATTAAGTGCCTATATTCATGTGGTGTCTTGGACTGAAAGAAGTATTATTTTATTTGCACATAGTGAACCATGAAATCTCAGCTTAAACTAAAAGATATAAGATTTGTTTTTTAAATTGCAGAATACATAACATTCAGAGTAAGGTGTACAAACAAATTTACCCTATTGTAAAACACAATAAAGTTTTGCACTCTTTTGCTCCTCTACATAGTCACTGATCACTGTCAGCGAGTTAGAATAAAATTTGAAACAACAAATAAAATCAGCTCAACTATTCCCCCCTCTGTCCAAAAAAGAAACAGTTAAACTGATTGATGTTCATATAATTATACTATTCAATTTTATTACCTTGGCTTACATTAGTTCCAGAGGAGGTTTTGAAAGTCCTAAATAAGATTTAGCATATAATACAAGACCTTTTCTTTAAAAGTAGGAGTCCTTATTTCACCTTCCAAGTGTGAAGTTTGGACACAAAAACTTCACAATGGTCATTAGACCATAAATAATTTTCTTTGTTTTCCAGTAAAGCTCATATTAGCTCTGTTCAAGGCTTAGTCAACACGTCTGTTCACTTCTTCCAACTCAAAGACTTCTGAAAGGTTACCAATAGTATTTACAAGAATATGAACAGCAGAAAATATATGTGAATTATTATATCTTCTTAATAACAGGCCTCGAAACCATAACCACAATTATAGTTTTCCATTAGAATTCTCATCCTTTAGAATTCACAGATTTACTCTACCATTTTTCAGCTCTCTTTTAATAGCTGCTAACAATCTATTATTCCAAAGCCCTGTGCCAATTCTACATCTATAAATCACCAATCTAACCAAGACTCACTGGGTCATTGGAAATTGTTTACATGACACAAGAAGCTAAGTGTAGAGTGAATTCTTTGAGAATGTCTTGCTGCAACCACTAAGATTCCAGCTGCTTCTTGTGGTGGTTCCTGCCAGATTCAAGATAACAAATCAAACATCTAGGGCAGGCAACAGAATTTTATTAGTGCAGTCCCATCCTTCCCTTCAAGAGCTATTTGCAGTCCCCTCGTGAGACTGCTAAGCACAGAATTCTTTCTTTCTATGGTACCTTCCATTATTCAAAACTTCCTTGCCTTAGTACTATCTTGTGTTTATCCTCAAAGCAAATCCTAATGCAACTGGTGTACACAATCTTGTACTTTAACACAGTACTCAAAGTTAGACATTTTCATTTCTTTTTTCCTCTTTTTTCTTCCAATACTGTTCACAGTGATTTCTCAGTTGACAAGTCTAAAAATTCTGATATCTATTCCAGCATATCTATGTTCACTGTCTTCAAAGACAGTAAAAAAATCTCTAAGTTATTTTTCAAAAGGATAATTTTTAAAATAAACATTCAAATTGAAACTTCTTTGAGTAAATTAAGATGCTGAACCTTATTCTATCCCTTTTTTGCCTTCAAGAACAGCTTGTTCCAGAACAGCTTGTGTAGAAAACACTTTTCCTTTTCTCTTTTCTTTTAAATGTACATTTTTTCCAAAATAAATACTTTACTTCACAACTGAAATCAGACAAGATATTTCAACTAAGAACACAATGGTTTGAGGAAGTTATAAGAAAGGAAAAATGGGGTCAATGTAGAAAATGGAAACTCACATATAAACAACAGGTCTCTCTTCTGGTGTTGTGTTAGAGCAAAAAACAGGTTTTTATTTCTACTGTGAAATGTGTTACATTTTCTGCCACTACTGGTTTTTCAGCAATTAAACATTATGAATTCAAAATCTCACTCTAACTGTCTGGAAAGCTGTGCTGCAGTCCCATTTTAAAATAAATTTAAAAACTCACAATACTACAGCTGGCCTATTCATTACCTTTTAATATCAATAATGGAAACATAATCAGTGGAAATTATTAGTACCATTTAAACACTTCTCTTTAGAATTTTTTCAAGATAGTTGAGTATAGCACCAAAAAAAAAGATAATTCCTTAAGTCATCTGCTTCACTGAACAAGTGAAGCACATACTGAAGACTTCTGAGGAGGTTTAGCAGCCTGTCTTCAATTTAAGGCATAAGAACTTGGAACTCTATGAAGCATCACTGCCAGAGAAGCTAGGATCACATTAATTAGAATTTCTTACCTCACAATTAATTTAAAAATACTCTCATTCATTAAGCCTTCATGCCAAAGGGATAGTAGAAAAACATATTAAGTAATAATTTTAATGTAAAAAATATTAAATTCCTTCAGTTTGGTCTGGACCAGTAGCTAGAGAGCTATCTAGGACTCATTAATGGGAAAGTATAGCTTCAGCTTCAGTGATTACAGAACTATGAAATACAAATTACCCTCAGTAGCACAGATATTTCTGACTCAAAAGCAGAAACTTTAAAATAAATGCATATAGAAAATATCTCCTTTCAGAAAAAAAAAGCATATTGGTTGTGCAATTCCACATAATGTTCATGTGAGCAATTCACTGGTTCTAGGGGATGCTTGTGAGAAGCTAAGCTTAATAAAATACTTTTAATTTAAATCTTTTTTTGTTCCCAAATTCACAATACCACGTTTCCATAAGGCTGTCATGAGAAAAGGTTGAGTAAATGAAAAACTGTCTGGTAAATAAAAGCAACAAAAGACGTTTCTTAATTACTAAAGGAATCATCCTCTACCCAAGTGTATGCATTTTGCAGTGTATGCATAAAAGTGTTTACTAGTTTTTGAAGGAAAGCACTTGCATAAGGGTTTTTTATGCAATGTTTAATCAGAATTTTTCAGGAAAAATTGCAGAAAATCCAGTATTTACTACTACACTTTGGGGCAGGTGAACCCTTCAGAAAAGAAGGGTTTTTGCCTGAAGACATCCAAGTGTCTGTCCACTAACAGAAATTTTCAGAGAGCAGTGAGAAACGAGAGCTTCCCATGAGTGTAGTTTACAGATTGCAACAGCTATAGATTGCTTCAAAGAACAAGGAGCAGGCACACCATGAGAACTCCGAAGGGGTGGAAGGACAGAATTCCTGCAGAGACAGACTATGCTCTGCTGCCACCTAGAAAGAGACTTGTTTTAGGGTTTCAAAACCAATTCTGGACATAGGATATTTCCTGCAGAGGAATACAAACAGAGATATGTCCATGATGCCCAATTTTTTTGTCTTCTTGAAGTGAATTTTTGCTTTCTGTCTATTAGAAAATCCCATGATCTTTTGTTGAGTAACCCCTGTGTTTTAAAACCTCTTTAGTGTTTTGATGTGTGCACAGTAAGGGATGAATTTAGAGAACTTAGTTTGAAGTACTGTCACAAAACTACTCAACACAAAGTTCACATTATTTTTCTGAAATCCTCCCTCAAATACGTCATTTATTGTCTGTGGGATCACATGATTATCAGCCAGTGGCCTTTTAGGTCTCCAGCTCTCTGCCTTGTCCTTCCCCCAAAGTTTGTGATGAACTGTACAGTTAGAAAGCCAAGAGAATATTCCATCCACATCTAAGAAATGAAAAGCGCTTCCAACATCGCTATAACAAACTCAGTAATTCTCGTACAAAAGGCAAAATCTTTGAAGAGCTAAGGTACCCTGGGGAAGTGCTGAAGAGATCAGAGGCAGCTGGTGTGTCCTGGGTTAACTGCTAAGTGACAGTTCTGCAGCTACATTTCTGATAATAGAAAAACAAAGTCCCACAGTGACCTGCAGGTAAAAAAAAAAAAAGAAAGAAAAAAAAAAGGAAAAAAAAAAAGAAAAAAAAAAAGAAAGAAAAAAGGATTAAATCCTTCTTGAACTCATGATTGCAGATTTGAAAGGGAAAGTTCTCATACCTGCTGGCAATCATTGTTACATCAACTAAGGGACACCTCTGCATAGTTAAAAGACATGTTCATTATTTGATTGTACAGGATGCTGAGTTACAGGATTTAGCTTTGAAGTTAAAATCTGCCCTTCCTTCCTTCCCTGATCCTCAATCCAGGTGAAGCCACAGCCTACAGCTCCTAAAATGGCCAGGATCAGGCTGAGAAGAGCCTTCCAGCCTTTTCCTGTGCCCCTTCAGGACCTGTTAAGACCAACAACTCCTGGAAAGTGCCACTCCAGCAGAGCAAGAGCTCTCAGGTCGGCAGCATCACTGCTGCCTGCACGAAGGGGAGGCTCAGGCACCTGGTGGGGCTGACAGCAGCCCCAGGGATGCCCCGTGGTGGGCACGTCCACAGCTGCCCTGGCAGTGCCACAGCACGGCCAACAACCTCCCTCTGTGCCCCTTCCCCCGTGTTCCTCCTCCCCAGCACAGCTCCTGCCCACTCGCCCCCTCCCCATGTCCCAGCTGCTCCAAGGGTGGATTCACAACTCAGGGAAGACGACCTCAGTGCAGAGCTGAGTTCAACACACCTTAAGAAAGCTCACAGGCTCACAGGTTCTTGCTGAATCATTTTTAAGTTGTTTATTGTTATTATTATTGTTATTATTATTATTATTGCTGTTTACTTTCAAGTGCTTGAATTAATAAATATAAGAATTATCATGAAAAAGCGGGCATTTTGTCCCAGCTCTTAGTTTTTAACATTTCTCATTAAAAAAAGCAAAGAAGGAAAATAATGACTATTAAGGAAAATCAAACTACTAAGAGGTGGAAAAGGTTATGATTTTGAAAATAAAATTATTAGGCAAACAGTGTTCATGAGTTCAACACTGACACAAATTCAAAAGATGATGTATGCATTTATTTGGCACCCAGCAGGAAGAAGATAACAGGGGCAGACATAGTAAAGATCGGTTTATGGATAATCTCATTACAAGGTGTCCTTCAAAAAGAGAAAATGAAATTTACATTTAATCAAGGCAGATAGTACAGAATTAAAATCTGACTTAGGCCAAGAAATGAGTCCATGTAAATAACCGTATTGAAACAAAATATCTGCAAAATTGCACTCTCCTTATAAAGTTCTTTTTTCTTCTTAGAAAACCAGGCATCATGTGACAGACAGATTTTTGCATTTTTAAATTTCCTGTGTGCCAGGGAGGAATGGAAGGGTGGGTACTTAAAGAAGGTCCAGGGTGATCATGACTTCCTCATGGGAATGTTGAGGCAAATGCTGCAGTTTTCTCTGCTGGAAACCCTGCTACCTGCAACAAAACAAATGTAATGAATGCTTGTAACAAATTTAGTTAGGTTCTCATAAGTTCTGCCATCATCTCAACCTTTCTTGCCTCATGTTGGATGCTAAAAAGGACATTTTTGGTTTAAGCCAGCAGGAAGATAAACAGGACACAGCCTCTCGCTTGCTCAGCCTTCTTCCAACTGCCTCCACTTGTCCTCCAGGGGAATGGGAGAGAGAACTGGCAGGGGGGAAAGTAAAATTTATGGCTTGAGATGAAGATAATTTAGAAGGAGGGAAAAGGAAGAGGGAAAATAATAGCAATAACAATAAGAACAACAACAACAATAATAATAGTAATACAAAGAGTTAGAAAATATGAAACAAGTGATATACTATGGAGTGGGTCACCACTCACCAACTGGTGCCAAGCCAGTGACAAGCAGCAGCCCCCCAGACAGCTTTCTCACTAGTTTATAAACTAGGCGTATGGTATGGAATATTCCTTTCTTCAGTTTGGGTCAGCTATCCTGATGGTTCCAACTTTTAACTTCCTGTGCTCCCCAGCCTCCTCACTAGCAGAGTGATGTGAGAAGCTGAAAAGCCTTTGATTTTGTTTTAGCACTATGTAGAAACAATTAAAACATAAGTGTTTTATCAACATTATCCTCATCCTGAATCCAAAACACCGCACTATATGAGATACGAGGAATAAATTTATACTAGACAAAACCAGGACATTATTGTAATTAAGGACTTCCATTCATCCATGATTACTGAAAACAAAAAGGTTAATATAATTCAGTTGGAGAATTATCTGTTTAACAGTATTCTGTCTCCTGAAACATTTACCTTTGTGTGGCCATAACTACAATCTTAATTTCAATCAAGACTGCTATTCAACAATTAATTCTCATGTCCTTTCAAGGGTAGAAAAGAAAGAAAATTAACATTTGGTGAAGAAATTAAATGTACCCTTTACTTGAGGTGATTTCTAAGCCTTAGCTGATGGTGTCTATATTCCCTGTCTGTCTCCTCAGGAAACCACAATACCACAATACAACACTGATAGAAGCCCTTAGAAGCCCAATACCCAGTAGTATTTCAACCCTGAGTATTATGAATTTTTTTTTTTTTTAACAGACTCTTTTCTTTCATCAACAAAATGCTGTTTTTTTGGAAGTAGGATATGAGATTTTGTTGTTAGTGCTATAAACTGTATTTAAGAAACGATCTTCATAAAAACTAATTACAAAAATGCTTAACTTACAGTAATTTAACTAAAGTTACTATTTCATTAATAATATGGAGACAAATTTTTTAGCAGGCTCAAGGAAAAATGAAAATCATTTCTGTTAACACCTAAGTTTTCCCTAATGGATTCACTTGATGTTGGTCATATTCAAACTGACATTGCAGCCCAAGTGGATATGCCTATAAGCATTAGATGCTAAAAATCTAACAAACTGTATTACCACAATTACCTCTACAGAAATCATAAAGTCATCATGCTCTCTAATTAGCCAAGGGTCAGCTCTACAGAGAACTAGGTGTGTGGGTTTGGGGCTTTTTTAAATCAGGTTTTTCACATATTGGAAAATATTGATCTATCAGAAATAGAGCAACAGTTAATAATTGCACAGTTTGTGGTTTAGATCATCCACCTAAGTCAAAGTTGAACTAGATCAGAGCCTCTGCTGTAGTTAAGGAGATATTGAATATATATTAAAAAAAAAAACCCAAACCCAAAAAAAAAAACCCCACAAAAAACAAACAAACAACAACAAAAAAAAACCCTCCAAATTAAGCTAGGAATACATAAAAGACACAAGAAAGTAAACAGCCTTGGCTGCCCAATACTGACACGACTGGGTCTTCTCCATAAGAAGAACATCTAGATCTCAGACTAAAGATCAAATTTGACAAAACAGAATTCCAAACCAGCAGATCACATTCCAACTGAGACTTTTCTTCTGAAGCTCATCAGGTCTTCTGCATTGTCTGACTCATTTTTGGAGTCCTTGCTAGGTCTTGGCTCAGCTTACTCCACAGTGGAAAAATCCTTGAAACTTCAGCAAAGTTACATAAAATGGTAAAAACTGTTCCTTTTGTGGCACTAGTTCCAAATATGTACTTATAATCCCATCATGAATTAGTAAACCCTTAAATGGATTAGGTAAATCATATTTTATACTACTCTTTACCAAGGCATGTTTCTGGCAGCATTCGTATAAGAGTAGTTTGATGTATTTTCTCTACTAAAATGGAGAAACCCTCCATATCAACACACTTCCCACTTACAAATCATATAAATTTATTTTCCATCACAGAATGTGTCACTGGGGATTGAAAAATTAAATTTAAATCCACTTTCCTCAGAAAAAGGACCAAAAGGTGCTTTACCATGTCCCTTGGTTACTTAAAAAATTCTTAGTTTTGAGAGGGAATGTTTATGGAAATTAATCTTTAAGATGCCAGAGATCAAAATGTTAAAAAAAAATCACATAAAATCCCTAAAAATTTAAGCTTTGGTTTTGGATTGTTACTATATCTCTGAGCAGATGCTTAAAACTATGCTGACTGACTGTTTTCACATCAGATATACTTATTTCTTCAGAAAAGTCCTAAAGACATGACAGAAAGAAATAGGTTCAGTGAGCTATTTTTACTAAAATCACAGTTCCTGTGATTCTCAAAAGCACGAAGTTCTGGATCATTTACTTGAAGCTCAGTTTTATCCTATGAAGATATTAATACAAAGGTTGATTAATATGAAAGGGTTTATCAAAATGGTAGTTCAATGCAATTCCAGTGTTGGAAGAAATTTGGGTTGTGTTTGATGTTTTGACAGCTGACAAAGGCAAGAAAAAAAAGATTGTTATGTTTAATTTGGTAAAGCTATTAATCTCTTTAGTCTTGTGCAATATAATGGTTTATTATATTTTTCTTTTCCAAATGGTCTACATTATAATAATAGATCACTACTAAACTGTTTCTATCTACAACCCTGACAAGGGTAATAAGTCACTTACCAGTTTAAAGTTAGTCACTCTCTAATTTGCCTTTTTTTTAGAGACTGACATTTACTTTAAAGAAATATATCTTTACTGCCACAAAATAGTTTCCTGCTTCTGATCATGAACTTGCTGAGACTATGGGAATAGACACTAAATAGACACAAAAGACAAAATTCATTATAAAATTCCTCTCTCATTATTTAAATTAAAAAAATTATTGTTATTCCAGTATATTTGAGAGACTTGCTTTTGTCATTTGTATTTTTTCATGGCAGATTCTTAAACTAAAAGATCAGAGGATGAACTAGCCTTAGTCAGCAGTGCTCGAGAGATTCCTTTTGTAAAATCTTTCCTTTTCTCCCATCCTTCCAGAAACATTCTCATTATATTCGCTTTCAATCTCATTCCTCAGAAAAGATTCTATATTGTTTCTGAGACAAGTCTGGAAAACCTCTAGGGATGGAGATTCTACCACACTTCTCTGTGTGTTCTTGGAAGAAATGTCCAATTCACCTTGCAGGTTTTGTCTCTTACCTTGCCTGCCACAGCCAAGAAGAGTGTGTTTAAAAATGCCCTTCAAGCAGTTTTAGGCTGCTGTGAGGCTATTTACCATTTAACTTCTTTCCAAACTAAACAAGCCCAGCTCTGTTAACCACTCCTCACAACTTTAGTGCACGGGGCCCTGACTCTCCTGTCCTCCGCTGGACCCTCTGCAGCTTGCTGACATCCTCTTGAAAGGGGTTGAGTCCCAAACCCTCCCATCTGCTGCACTCTGCTGCAGATGAGCTGCTCAGAAGGGGCTGAAGGAAACCTTTTAAATGTGCCTGACACCACAGGCTCAGTCACTGCTTACTGAAGGAATGCAGTTTTGGGAGTTAGAATTGATTTCAGGATGTGACAGAGATAAAATGAAATATATAAACAACATACACAGAGACAATAAAACACAGAGAAAATAAAATTAAAAAAAAGGGTTAAAGACAGTCACTGTGCTCATAAGAACAGGAACAAAGGAAGAACAAATAGCCAGGATATTTTCCATTGTACCACTCATTAAGCCTCAAAAACTTCCTTTCCCTTTGGCAGAGTGAAAACGCTGCTTTTTGAGGAGTCATTTGTTGCATTTCATGACTGTAGTCTCAGCAATCTTCTTTTTTTCTGCATAATTTGGATTAGTAAACAAGATTTTTTAAAAGCACCATGTCTGTGTGCTTTTCTGCCACCCCCTTTTTGCATGACCAAGTAGGTGATGCTGCAGTACTGAGTCAGCACAAACTCAGAGCCACACCAGGAGCCCTCCTTTAGTACTCAGTGTGAAAACCCCCAGTCTGTGAGTGCTGCTCCTGGGCCTTCAGGTGCCACTGCTTCTTGCCTTTGTGCTCCTACCTGAGAAGCAAAAAATCATCAAAGGCCCATCACTGGGTTTGATTTTCCTGCAGTAGCAAGCTAGGTGTCATTATGACTCTGATATTTGACATTCCCAACAGTCAGTGGGAGGCTCCCTGAAGTCCTGCACTATGTTGAGAAATGCCTTACGTTGTTGACATCAAGCTTTCCTTGGGAATTGTACTCTAGCTAGAGACAGACACAGAATGTAAATTGGAGATGGTAAGAAAACTAAATTTCCCAGAAAGTTAAAAAAAGTGATTGATAAAATCATATCTTACAAAATTTAGTTGCAAGTAAATCATAGTTCATGAAAGACATTTCTAATATATTTTTTTATAAGTCTCGTTATAACAAAACATTAGCAGAAATCATCACTTCTGCATATGAAAGGCACATTAAAATATTTCAACTTGTCAATTTTTATACTAACTCTATAGGTATGGAAAAGAAACACTGTATCATAAAATCACCTTCTTGGCTTTTCAAATGTATTTTTACCAAAAAGATTTTTCTTCTTTAACACCTTGGATTATCCTCCTTTATTATGTCAGAGAATTGTGTGATTGTGCTCTGTGCAGCACACACCTGATTCAAATGCTGGGAAGATGTGAATTTATTTCATTCAAGACTGAAAAAAAAAATTCATAAAAGTACATATAAATAATTCAAGTAATGGAAAAAAAGAATATTTCTGTGAGAGTTTGCATATAATACTGTTATGCATACCTGTGCTTTATTGCTCTAGAAACAGTTTGGAGAGGAAAAGGTAGAAAAGGTAATGACAGAAATGGCAGGGAAAACACAGTAACTGCAAAGAATTTGTCTATCTTATTAACTCCTTATGCTGAGTCTGTTTTCTCTGACTGTGGCTTGATTGTTTCTTTTCAATGCAAGGTCCAAAAGAGTATTATTTCAACAACTCCTTATCAAAGGCTTGTTTACCTATTATAAATAAATAAAGAGCACTTAGTTGCTATTCAGCTTTGCTGTCACTAACTTTTTCCCAGGTAGGAAACTGGCATGAAAAGCTCGACAAGCACCCAGCTGTTTAAATTCTAGAGGCAGTGACATACAGGCTGTACAACAGCTGCAGATAAGTTGTCCTTCCCATGCTGAAATCTTGAACACCGTGGCTGCCTTTTGGCCTTGTTCACTAATCTTGAAATATTGATTTGACTAGAAATGTGAAGCAGCTTTACAAATGCTCCATAGGAAGAATAGAGACCCCCTGAGGAGGAGGTTTCCCTTTGTAGCAACGAGCAGTTGGAACAGATGCAGCTGTGACTGGGGACAGATGATGGGAGCTTTCACTGGAATATCACCAAACTGGGAAGTGAGAGGAATGTCTGAGTGTTGAATTGGATAGAAGCACTGGTGACAAGGGGCAAGGAAAACACTGAAGTACTGAATGTCTCCTTCATCTTCATTATTTTTGGCTAGATTTGTCCTCAGGGATACGAGGACCCTCCAGCCCATGAGAAAGTTTGGGAAAATGTAGATATACCCTCAATAGAGCAAGGTAAACTTCTGAGTGAAACATTTGAGTGAACTGAACATGCACAAGTGCAAGGTACCTGAGAGGACCACCCCAGAGTATTAAGGGAGTTGGCATTGTGAGGCCACTCATTACCATATCTGAAAGGTTGTGGGAATGGAGAAAGTTTCGTGGTTATTGGAACAAAAAAAGCAACATCAGTCCTGTCTTCAAGAACAAGAAGTAAAATGAGGAGAGCTGCAGTCCAGCCAGCCTTACTGCATTCCCTGGGGCGTGTGATGCATGAAAACCTCCTGGAACCCATTTCCAACAATATTAAGCAAAAGTCAGTAATTGGAATTGTTCAGCCTGTGCTTGTGAAGTTGAAATGCCTGACAAACTGCTCATCTATGATGAGGTGCCTGGTTCAGTGGAGAAGTTAAAACCAGTGGAAGTTCTTTGTCTTGATTATGGGGAGATTTCTGACACTATCTCTCATGACACTCATAAGAAATTCTTCCTTTTCTCCAGATTCCTTCTCACTCTCTCAAAGATACAGTGATGTGTTAAGATTTTATCCAAAATTTGTAGGAATGTGGAGAAGTTATTTCCTGTCAAAGTGATTTTGTATATTTTGTTTAGCTCCTCCCTTGCCCTCATATTCATCTATGAGCATATTTAAAATGGACATTGACAGATGCGATAGACTATGCATTTATTTTGTCCATAGCTTCTGTGTGACTTTTAGCTTGTATTTGTAGTTGTTGTACACATATAGCATGCATCAGAAGACCTGAGAATTGGGATGGCACAATAGAGTTGACAGCAGAAAGATAATCAAGAAAACAGATATTTTTCAACAGGCACTAGAGTACTGTGAGTTTGTCAATAAAATCCAAAGTCAGAGCAAGGCTGACATATCATACAGAATTACTGATACTGAAATATCAATGAAGCAGCAGCAATGTTTTAAGAAATACCCCAGATTTTTTAAATGAAAAATATATACCTAATATGTTTTATCTGTAAAATAAAAGCTGCATTAATTTTGAAAATAGAGGAAGTCTTTTGTGTTCAAACATTACAGTTTTTTTCTTTGTATTAGAGAGGCTGACTTGTGCTCAGTCACATCACAGATGTTGAGCTCATATAATGATCCCACAAGCCACATTATGCAGATCACTTTGTTACACTTAACACCCTGATTGAACCATATGCATCCCAGAAAATCTCAGAAGAAACACTTTTTTCATTTGGAAGCTCCTGAAAGTGGGTGGCATTATAATCAATGGAGTGAAAAATGTAGAAGAAGCATAGAAATATTGGAAAGTTTCAAGAGGCCGGTGCTTTTAAGATAGTAGAAAATAGTCTAGTTTTTGTCAGCTTCATCTTAAAAGTTGTAAGGAGATCAGTGGTGCAGAATAATAAAGTCCTATGTAAACCACTCCCCAAAGTAAATGGGTTATGGAAGATCTCCTTGAAGTTTTTCCAGATTCATCTGGACAAAGCTATGACTGGCCTGGCCTTATGCTGGCCACAGCCCTGATGTAAGAAATTGGATGAGGTGGCTCCAGTGGTACCTTCCAGCCATGCAACATCTGTGATTCAATGAAATATGCCTGACCACTGTAAGCCATTGGCACTATCTAGGAAAAAATAAAACGAGAAGTGGCAATGACTGGAAGGAGCACAAGGGTGGGAATAGCCTTCAAAATACTTCAAACATATCTCTTTGTTTTCCTAATTGTTCTCCTACTGCTCAAACTTCCTGTCTTATTAAATCAGAGAGAAACATGCCTGCAATTACTGAGTGCTTTACATAACTTCATTACCAAACCCAACAGAAACAAGGTAATTTTACTTTGATGAACAGAGCTGTTGTCCAGTTGTTCATGTTTTGGTTAAAGAAAAAGAAAAAAATGCATCCTGCTGCATTCTGAATAGCAAGTCTTCAGACTTTAACTTCCTGTGTTCCATCCTACAATTACAATATATATATGACAAACGTAATTTCAACTATAGTATATCCTGAATTGAATTTTCAATAGCGTCTTCTGAACAAAATGATGAGTTTTGTCACAAGTATTAATTAAATTCAGCCCAATAACACAAATTCCTTTTGGAATTTGTCTGATAACACAGCATATACACAACAGGGTGATTCTCACCTAAATATGGGATGTTTAAAAATATTTTCAGCCTTTCCCTTCTGATGGAGACTAGTGCTTATTTACTTTAAAACGTACCTAAGCTGCTGGTGAAAATCAAAACTGTAGCCTTTCAGGAATATTTAATACTCCAGGAGCACAGCAAAAAGTAACTGCTGACACTCTTGCCACTTTTAGAACAGCCTTTAAGAAAAGGCATGTTTGTCAGTACTTTCAACATCCAATCTACCCAACAAAATGCAAATTCTATACTTTCTTGTCTCCTCTGCCTGCTGTCTATAACTTCTAAAGGTGAAATTTAAATCATCGGTGGTTTCCAATCAAATTAAAAATATTATCTTACATTATGCTAGAAGATCAAGAACTGCTACTTCTCCTATTTATGGAAATGCAGCTTGTCACTCAGAAACGTTCCAAGACCTGATCTAGAAAAGAAAAAGTGTTTAAAGTGTGATCCAAAGCCTACTGAAGTTCCACAGAAGTATCTGGAAATATTTTACTTCTGGGCCTAATTTGCATAAACTGACATTTTATTTCTGGCAGATATTGTATCTGTAAATGTAAACCGTACAATTTAGCCAGTTGCAGGTGCAGTTTTCTATAGCCACTAGGTACTAGTGATAATTACCCCTGAAAATAGTTCTACAGTGACTTCTCATTAGTACCTTTGAAAGGTAATGTCTCAAAGCACAAAGATAAAGATTTAAAGACATGATCAGCTGTAGAGAAGTGAGCTTCCCCCCTCCCCTTTCATCCAATGAGTCTCTGTGCAGTGAATTTCTCAAGGCATGAGCACCAGACAATCAGATAGTATCCTCTGCAAATATTTATTCTTTTTATGAAACAAATTTCTGAATAACCCAAATTCATGTTTAAAGCCAGTAAATTTTCCTACACATCTCACCTCAGAACAGTGACCATACTAGCTTTCTTCCTATGTACATAATTTTGCCATATCTTACATTTGAAAATGATAAGAGTAAATACAGTTCTGTATTTTCCACAATTTGAGTACTTTGTTCTTTAAAGTATCAAGTGTCTCAAATATTTTCTTGGCATTACTTCCAAATTCAATACATTCTTCTAAACACCCTATCTTCTTATTTTTTTTTTTTAAGTTTCACAAAATTTAAAGCACTTTTAAGAGTGATAAGAGATATGACTACACTCCATAAATACAAAATCAGAAACATGAATTCTGGGAGGAAAAATACTTAAGTTAAAGGATGTTTTTTGTCACAGGAACAAATGGTTCTCTGTTAATGAATAAATGTGTGCTTGAACCTAGAGGTTTAATGCTACTTGAGTGAGCTCTGGAATATCTTTTTGAGTGATACAAGGGAGAAAACACATACTTGGTGTTAAAAATTGAGTTTCTATCAATGTATGAAAAAGATCAAGTAGTTTGGCTGTCTGCAACAGCAGGAAAATGTTCTCAGTGAGTCAAGTGACCCTTCCCAGTGTATATTCCTACTCATTTTTACAATAAATATAGTCAAGAAAACTTCAGCCACTGAAGTAGTAGCACTGTAAAACTTGGAAAACTTGGCAAACTCTTCATAATGGGAGACAATTATATATTTGCCCAGTAAAAACTGCTTTATTAAACAGAATTTCATCTCATACATAGTAAAAATACTACCTCCTGGCATTTTCTCTCCCAAATGACACTAAACGACATCTGTAGAATCAAGATGGAAAATATTTTTCTTTACTGTTCACCTATTTACATGAAATGTGTATTAGAACCGCATACATTTATCACTGAATTAAACAAGCATCCGAGAGAAAGAAAAAGTCTTTATCTAATTTAAAATTTTTGTGCTAAATAGCTTCCCTAAAGGGAAGAAGAATGGTCTCAAATTACCAGGTGTTGTTGGGTTATAGAAATAGCACTACAAATCACCTGGGAAACCTAGGATGGAACTTCAGAAGAAATTCTCTTCTGAGCCTTGTGTTCCAAAAGATTTTACTTGATTAATTTAACTAATTTAATTTTGGATGAGCCCTCCTCTGCAGTGAGGATCAGGAGTTTTGTGAGGAAAGATGCTTTACCTCTTACTCTGCCTTTCAGCCTCTTTAACCTGTCTACTCTTTCCTATTTAGGAATACCTTGATTGGGAACTTGCGGAACACAGGTCCTTTTCCATCGCATACATCCCCACTGGTTGCTTTAATTACTTAGGGTATAGTTATTTTTATATAGTGCTATTTGATATGAGAAACCCTTCAGGATGCTCTACACAAAGTTTTCTTTTTGTTCATGTGGTCCAGCTTCTCAGAAGTATGTCTTAAGAAAAGGAGGCTGCTCTGTGGCCAAGAGAGAAACACCTACACAATACTGTTGTTTACATCTGTGGTTTCCTCACAGATGATGAAACTTGACAGTGCTGTGATCACTACTAAATACTCTAATCTAGAAAATCATTCTGTTAATTCACTGCACCAGAGATGCTGTTGAAACCTTTTCATGCTGTTAGACTCTGTACTGCTGGGTGTAACAAACAAATCAAAGAGAAGTTGCACATTTGATCTGTGAGGTATTTTAAGTCAATATAAGCCTCCAAGCAGAGAAGTTAATTCCATGCTTCTAAACAGTCAATCACACAAGAATTCATTACAAGTCTGGGTAAGAACCACATGATTTCTAGGATGTTCTTCCTTTCATTATCTTTGCAACAAACACACTGCCACTAATGGGAAGAAAAAATAGGTGAGAAGCAGATTTAGAGTAAGGAATCTTCAGAGAACATCTGGTAGGCTCTTTGATAGTTAATGGTTACTGGAAATTGTTGACTTGGTTGCCCTGTATTTCCTGTCTTAAAATTCAGATGTCTTCTGCTCATGGACTTAAAAATACTGATTCATTCTTAAAAATACTGATGCATTCTTAATAGATTGCCTTTGTCTATTATGGTAGAGAGTACACTGGTTTTTGCTTAAAACTCTGCTTCCACCCATTATCCTTCACCAGAGCAGTTAATTAGCTGCTTCATTTACAAATGCTTACATCTGGCTTCAAACTGCACTTAAGGAAGCAATACTTTGTGGGCAGGAATTTGATGTCACTGGAGGCCCTCCTTATTTAATCTTTTCTTGGTTTGCTTTTTAACTAAATTAGCTGTTAGTTGGCATGTACGTGTAAGGACATGAGTGTGTCTGGAGACATTTCCCTGTGCATCTGAGAGCTACTACCAACTCTACCCTGATAATTTTACCATAGATGGAGTTAATAGTAAATGCAGCATCTGTAACTCATTAATCTGAACAAGGAAAACAAATTTCTTGATCATGTGAGAATACTGAAGAGGTAATGTTTTGTTGGTATGCAGCATTTCTGAAAGAGTGAAAAGGAGGGTAGAATAGCATAACTTGTTGCCTTTGCAACAAGTTTGCCTGGATATTTTGGTATCCAGCTTCCTGGTACTTGAATGACTAGGTCACAAGCTCTGAATTTCAGTTCATGAAGGAACACGGCTGCTATTATTTCAGGTGAATTAAGGAATTAATGTCTGTATTCACAATTGCTTTGAGTTGTTTCTTCTGCAGGGACACAGGTGGTTTCTTTCTTCAGGCAGCCGTGCACAACACTCTGTGGTGCCAGAGCAATTGTGCTCTGGGACCAGTTGTGCTTGGGAGACTGATGTTTCCAGTCCAGTAAGACAGAGGAAGAGACAGGGTAGAAAGGATCTGCTAGCTGGGAGCCTTCTACAGAGCCCAGGACCTCCAGGTAGCAGAGGAGAGAAGAATACATATATCATACCAAGGTGGCAGAAGCCAGGTAGGGTCAGGATTGAATAGAGACCATTTGATACAGTCTCTGAATTGGCCTGAGGGAAAACCTGACAGAAAAAGCCATTTGAATTCAAAGCTCCTTTCAAAGATGTTCACTACAGAGAAAGGGACAGCCTGGGCAGCCCAGCCCAAGCAGTCAGCACTGACCTATGGTCCCACCACGCTGCCAGTGAAGAAATACAGCATGGTTGCGAGACAGTGCTCAGCAAGCAGATTCCAAGGAGTGTGGTACTGTTGTTGCTTACACCTTCATCTGTCCTTCTTCCTTCAAGGAACTGTATCAGCCTTCCCTAATGCATCTGGAGTTGAGCACTGTACAGCCTGACATTATTAACATCCACAGCTCCCTTACTTGGTGTGTTTGGCATGTGTATTTTCAAAGTGCTAAATGCAGTTGCAAGTCAATGCCATTTTTACACCACCACAGAGTTAATTCACCTAGAGAAGCAATGTTAATTTATCTAGAGAAGCCACACAGGCTGTGAAGCAATAACCCAGCAGGCAACCTGTATGCTTGTCTAAAGTATCATTTTTGTCTCCCACAGATGCAGCCTTCAGCCATCATTTAACTTACCGGGATTCGTTTACGGAGAAAAACCTGGTATTTTGTGTCGCTATCAAAAATAGCCCTTATTATTTTTCTGAATGCTTGGACATCAGAGCTCCCTCCCTTATGATTTGTAGTGTTATAGTTCATCAGCAAATGAGATTCTCTTTGGCCCCTTTCCCCTTGCACTTTATGCTGTTAAAAAGAAGGAAAAAACTTAGATGCAAAGGGGAAAATCTACTCCAAAGCTTATTAATGGTATTTATATTTGTTTCATACATGGCCCAGATTAAGTCACATGGCACATTTAATATCTGGCTGTGAAAATGTTAATTTGTATTTATTCCATTTAGGTGTTCCTTTGTATCAGCAGTGTGCCTCTGCTGTGATTGAAATACCAGGTTCTAATATAGCAGTACTCATGTGCTGGGTGTGGGGAGGGGAGAATGGGGTCCTCTATCAGATAGCCTCATTTGTATTTGTTTATTATTTCAAATATTCATTCAAATATCAATTATTTCTGAGTTCAGTTCTGGGGATGAAAAAATATGAAAAGGGCTTGCCATGACATAGATCCTGAAAAGATTTCACTTTCAAATTTTGCAGAAATAACTTGTATTCATCAACGCCCCCTTATGAATGATCAACCTTTAAAACCCATGAAGGTGGTTTCAAGCTTCACTGTTTTGTAAATGTCAGCCACAGAGTCATTAGTGAGCAGATAAAAGGGATGCACTTAGTTAGATTTGAAGGTCTCAGGATTGAAAGGTATGAAATAAAAATCATAAATGCTGCAGCTGGAGTTATCAAAAATAGGAGTTGCCATCATTTTGAAGTACAAGATGAAAATGGAGAATGTGATAACATTGGGAATGATCATATTTATGACATTCTTTTGATCTTCAAAGCACAAAGGGTTGAAATTTTGCCAATGAATCTTGTTAAAATCATTTCATGTCATTCAAACTCTGTGTGGCACAACACTGGAGAAAGGTTCAGGTGATACTGTTATGGAAAAGGGAGGCTTGTTAGCCTTCTGATGATCTTTGCATCCCAGATGACAGGAAAAACAAGCTGCAGCTGATGGGATTTGCACTGACAAGTAGGTTTTTATTGTTTCTCATGAACTTGGTATCTCTTGGGGTTTCAAGAAGCCTTTGGAAATAAGGCTCATGTATCTTTCAGAAATATTGCCTTTCAGAGAGATTTAACTTCTCCAGTGCAGTGAGGAAAACATGAATTCTCTGGTATTAAGTAAATTCTACTGCTAGATTTTAAGGACTTTGTTGATTTGCTGCAGTGATCTGACTTATATCTTCTAATCTTCTTTGTTGTTCTTTGTTGAAGTATAACTTCAAACCAGCGCTTAGAGTAAGCAGAGGAACACGAGAATTGGCCCTTCCCCACAAAACGCTAAAGCAGGGATTTCTGCCTGTGACACTTGTGATCACAAGTCCTGCTCAGAGCCCCTTCCACCAGCTCTGCTTTGGTGCCTGTTTGTATGGGGCAGTCGAATGCTGCTGGCTGCAGAGGGCAGGGAGGGCAGAGGGGCTGAGCAGTAACCCAAGAACAGACGCCTCTGGCATCACAACCCAGCTCATGCAGCACCACCTGCACCCTCTCAAGAGAGGGCTGTCTGAAATGGGCTCAAACAAGGCAATACAGGGGTTCCTCTGCCTCTCTGGCAAAAAGCAGAGTGCTGAAAAGCCAGTCCCTACTATCCTGAGGATTGCCTCCTGCCAAAAAGGGAGAAGCATCCTGCATATACTCCATATACTACACTCTCAGCGAAGAGGAAGGAGAGAGATCTGGAGTGAGGAAGGGGAGCCATAACCACACCATGGGGTTAGGGGGACTTGGGATAACTGCAATTAAATGCAAGATAGTATATCTTTTCAAGGATAAATGAAACAATCTGAAGAAAATTGCTTCCAGCAGATGGGAAATACAAGTCACAAAGCATGAATGCACATAGCTGCTGTATGCTGGCAGGTTAGGTTTCAAGGCACTCTGAATTCAGGAGAAGGTAAGGAAGAAATATTTTTTTTTAAAGTCCTGCATCTAAGTTGAATTCTGCATATTCTTGACCTATTTATTTCTAATGAGAATTTTTAGAAAGAGAAATTTTCAAAATTAAGAGCTTCTGTGAGTCAGAGACACACCAGAACTACTGTTCAAGAAGTTTTATCATCATTGTACAACAAAGGAAAATGAACTTACATTCTTCCAGTGCATGATAAGACAACCTTTCTGTGACTGAGACAGAGAGGGAATAAAGAGCAAACACAGCATCTCTGCTATTATTCATTCCCAGCAGCACCAGTAGCCAGTTCTTCTGGATGAAAACAAAAGCATTCAGTCTTAAAGACCCAAATAAATAAAGCCCTTATTAACTAGGGGTACTCTGAAAAACCCAGCCTCTGGAAATAGTAGTTTATGTGGAAAAAAAATATTGTGTATTTTTATTTGATGTAAGTTTTTCTGTCACAGAATCATATGGTAAATATATAAATGATTATTGAGAAATTTTCTAACTGGTGTCATATTTATCAGCCATATTTTTTTTCTACACTAAAAACAAGATTTTACTGAAATTTATCTGTAATTATTACCCCAGGTCCTGTAAGAATTCTTTTAAACTTTTTGCTTCAGAACTCTCAATATCACCAGAAGACAGCAAAGGACACAGTGACTGAAAACACCTACAAAGAGAAACCTTTTTTATCAATAGTTCTCTTTAACAGATCTCATGCATCAATAGAAAATTCTGTTTCCACCTGTCAGTCTTGATGAGAATTCTTGTCTTAGATGTTGCCTAATAATTATTTGTCCATAAACAAATTTTTTAAGTCATAAAACTTTATAATGAAAAAGGTTACTTCATTTGTACTGTTTCTAGTGCCTTCAGGTAGGGCAGGGAAGGGCTTATCCAAGCCTCAACAAGTTGCACTAAGCTGTGGCAGCGTTTCACAGACTTTTCACTCATCAAACGGGTCAGCAAAAGTCCATTCAAACACAAAAATGAAGATATAAAACGCCTCCTTTCACTGATAAAAAAACCAAGGATCTCTTGAGTAGATGATGAGAGAAAATAAGGTATGGCAAGGCAGGAGGACCTCCTAAGAAGTAAGAGCTGCAGGATCAAGCCCAGCTGAGTGAATGAATTGTGCAGGAGAGGGCAGAAAGCTGGAATAACACCCCCAACTCTTGGCTGAAAGCCTCGAGCCTCTGATGCCAAATGTCTGAATTTTTTGAAAATCCCTAATCCAGAATCCCAGCTGATACAAAAATCACATGGTTGGATTTGACTGCAAATTCCCAACTGCTTTATTAACCTGTGCTCATTTGACCTTTAGCATCTAAACAGCAGGTTACAACAAATGGAAGGTTTCCTATTTGGCAGTGCAAATCAATATTTCCTGGCAGTGCTGGTGACTGGGAATTGTTTGGACAGGAACATATTCAGAAACACAGCACAGGAGGCAAAGCCACTTGCAGTGGGACATTAACCCTAACAATACCTGAGTAAGAGCAAGACAATGCCCACAGCAATATTATGTTACTGTATTAGTGATCACATAGTGGAATGAAGTGAGTTAAAATACCAGAGACCCATAATGTGTTGGAGAGACTGCAGAATCCACAGTTCATGATCAATCAGGCAGCTAGAGCTGGAAAATTAGAATGTGACTTGTAATAACTCAGCAAACTGAAATGTGCAAAATCCACAAGAATTTTAAATTGATTGATTGATTTTTTACTGCATTGGTCATTTATTTAAATTTTTTTCTCTTTATATATGTTTTATTATATTTTTTGTGAATGCGCTCTATTTATATTTGAGTTATTTGAAGAATAGGCAAGAGAAATAGTTGTATGCCAGTGCTCTTAACATCTGTTAAAGTGCTCTGTAACAACTACAGTTTTGAGTGGTCTCAGTAATGAGCATACAGTGAACTTTTGTAAGAATGGCACATTTTAAAATTAGATCAACAAAAGTTAAGAAAAAAAGAAAGAAAAATAAAGGAATGTAGGTTTTATCTTTTATCTAAGAATGTAGAATACTTTACTTTCTAAACAGAGAAAATAAAAGGTGGCAAAAAAAAAAAATTATGAAACTGGGCAAACTAGAAAATTTAGAACCATAAATCACATCCCTGCTATCTAATGTAATGTTTCTCTCAGTGAAATCAAGAACTTTCTGGACTGCAGGAAACTGCACAATCATCTTGAGCTTTTGGGGTTTCCCTGCCATACCTCAGGTGTGGGTTTTATCTGCTGTCTCTAGTGTCTCCTGTGGAATGCAGGCTCCAGTTCTTTGCCTCTGTCTGCAGTCTGTGGGTTGCAAGAGCCCTCCAGAAACAGTGTCAGCTACTTCCAAGAGAAAGGACAATCTGAATTGGAGGGTCTGATCCACTTATTTGCTTTTTGAAGGCACATAACACAAAAACTGAAAAAAAATCCTAAAAAAAATGGATGCTCTCCATTACATCCTGAAATCCCTTGGATACTATTTGTATTGTGGTCCAACATAAGTAATTCTTGTAATTCTCTATTATTCATGCACACAAAGACCTTAAAAAAAAATATGTGTCTTCTTCCTTACAGTAAAACTTCATAGGAAAAATTCTAAGATAAGAAATAATAACTATTTACTGAGAGGATGTTTTGTCTAAAATGAATATTTTACTCCTACTCCCTGCTGATGATAATTTATACAATAAACTGACTGAGCTGAATTGCTTTATTTCCATGATATGCATCTGATAAATTATTTTTTATTTTTCACACAGATTGTTATCTTTTGAAAAGGCAGCATATGCCTAGGAGCAAAGAAAATGAATGTAGTAAAGCTTAATATAACAATTGAACCCTTTTTGTATAATAAAGTATTCTATTCTTGGATCAAATATTCTGTAAATCACTGGTACTTCTTCTGGACATTATTGTTATGCATGGTCAAGATAAGAAATAATAACTGGAAAATTTAGCAGGGCTTAGGGGTAAAGCAGCCTGAAGGGTATCTACTCTTTTGCCTTGACTTTTGTTTTCATTTAATAGTGGAATACCTGCAGAAACTGCACAATGTTGTCTTTAAGAACTGGATTGTTTGGAACCGGAGATTAAGTTTTGCAAGGAAGTGGGGAAGAAGAATCCACTCTCATAGCTGGGAGAATGTCTCAGATGCCTTTTCCCTCCTTTCAGATTTTATTAAAGCGATTTCAACTCTAACTAAGGGACATTTAATCAAAATTAGTTTTGACAGGCTCTTAGTAACAGCACTTACAAATACCCTGAAATGTGTCATTTCCAATGAAGGACTCTGAGATTCTAGCACATCCAAGTTATTGGCACAGCACACTACCTCTCCCAGCAGAGCCATCACCCTCCAGCGTGAAGATAACCCTGATAGGACTAGGAAGGAAATGCAGAGGGGTGCATCTTGAATGCAGTTTCTGTTCTCCAGGCTGCCTTGGTTTTCACTGCTGCCTACAATCTCACCCATTGCAAGCCCATGCAAGTCAAGCATCAGGTACACAGCAGGATAAATGAGTGATGGGAAGACGTGCAAGATGTGCTGAGGGACAGTGGAAGGTATTGGGGAATGGTTGCAGTACAGGAGACATTGTAGTACATGTGAACAATAAGATGGGAATACCTGGAAAGGCATGCACAACTGTAAATGCTCCAGGCAAGCAAGAAGAATGGATGGAGTTGGAAAAGGAAGACTCATGAAAGCAGCTTATCAAGGAACAGCAGGAGGACTGTAACAACACAGTAAAGAATAAAGAAGAAACATGAGGTTAAATAAAGACTAAAGCTAGAATGAACTGTTCTGAACTAGTCTGTAAAGCAGCAGAAGAGACATTTCAGATATGGTAGATAGGCATAGAATATTTATGTCAAAGGATAACACCTAATAACCTTTATTTTCCTTTGTACTACTTTTGCAGCTTCCTTGAAAACTTTTTTCTCTGTTCCAAAGACCACAAGTGAGAAATTGTCCAATATGACTCTACATGTTGGTTCAGTAGGTGTTATTCTTGATGCTGGGGCTACTTCAGCTCCTGTCAATGCAATATCTGCTCCTAAAGTTCAGGCTGATGCCTTAAATCCTTGTGCTTTGTAATTCCTTGCTTCATCTCCTCTCTGTCCCCTGCAACAGATGCCAGAAGTTTTCTCAGAGTAGATTTCTCTAGTAAGATTTCTGCTCCAGATGACCTCAAAAAGTCAGAACCAGAGGAACTCCAATGATATCCATGCATGATTTGACAAACACATACTTCAGCATCTCTTTTGCTATCTATCTCCTTCAGTGGCAAAAAAAGAATCTCAAGAATGTAAACAAACCTTTGAAAAGTAGAATCTCAAATCATTTTGCTACACCATGAGCTCTCTTAGCAGGAAAAGAAAAAATTCTCTGGCAGCTTCCCTGATGATCTTCAGTAATGACGACATGAATTCTTGAATATTGCACCATTAAGAGTTGCAAGTTTTGAATCAGATTGATGAGTGCTTCAGCCTTCATTCTAACATGACTTAGTGTACAGAATCTCCTTCAGGAACCACCCAGCCTCAGGTCCTGTCTGGTTAATGATTAGTTGCACAAAGTGCTGCCAAATTTTGAAAATTCTATGACACCTTTCAACAGTCCAAGCCAGGGGAGCAGTTGTCAGCCCTCCACATGGGCTGCCTGGTGGAAAATTAAACTAACTTGAGCACTTGTTTCTGGTCTGCTCTTGTCAAAATTGATTTGTGTATGAAACTCCCCAGTTTCATACAGCTGCCTGTATGTGTAACACATTTCTCCAACTGCTTTGAATGCTCTGCTTCACAAACAGCTGTAGGGGTTTCTTCAGATTCAGGGAGAGCAGCAAGAAGCCTCACCTTCTGGAGAAATTGGGCAAAATCCCAGTGATTGTTACCAGGGTTTGTGAAATAAATCCTCCTGTAGCCCCTCCATATTCCAAGGCTAGGTCAGTCCTTGAGGGACTTTGGAGGAATATTTCATGGACAGGACAAAGGATTCCAAAAGAGGCTCTGATCCCCAGCTGTGGTTCAAGACGTTTATTCCAGGTGGTAACCAGAGGGAAAAGAGGATGAGTGCAGAAGAAGAGGGTCTTTTCTAGCTTCTGCCAGGGAGGGGCAGTTGGGACATAGCCAATAGGATCAGAAAGGGGAGGAAGGGTTAAACTACATGGTTACAGGCTCTAGGGGTCCCTGAGGGGGAAGAAACCACTCCCCAGGGGAATGTAACAGGTTTGTGAGTACCTAAACAAAGGATGCAGGGATTTTACTTCAGGTGCTAACTTTTCACAGAGGCCAGGACAGGATATTCTACCCAACAGTAGGTAGTATAGGGAACGNCCGTTAAACAGAGAGAGCTCCCAGAGGGAGTTACCTTTGCGTCAT
The DNA here is from genome assembly GCA_013400215.1 of Cisticola juncidis. Taxonomy (NCBI): domain Eukaryota; kingdom Metazoa; phylum Chordata; class Aves; order Passeriformes; family Cisticolidae; genus Cisticola; species Cisticola juncidis. Next base: position 448,715 of record VXBR01010170.1, on the reverse strand, counting down.
GGGCGAGGCCTTGGTGTCCCATTAACAGGAGATAGTCCAGAGGGAGGGGGCAAGGGAAACACTGCCCCACCTGGTTCCAACAGCTTGTAAAGGTGGTGATAGAATACACACTTTGGGCACATCTTACATTGTAACCTAGGACAGGATGATATAACAGTCCAGTCTTTTTATTACTTTTCTGGAAATTAGCTTGTGGCAGCGCTGGATTCTGAGTATATGACAGTCAAATTAAGTATTTCAAAGTAACTTGAAGGCAAAATTATTCCATCAGTTCCTCTTTGAATTTGGAGAGCTTTCCCTGGGAAGTCAGGAATTACATTTTGAGTGTAAATCCATGAGTTTCTCATGACAGAAATACAATTTTATTCACATCTATTAAGGAAAAAATAAAGATATGAAATGTTATTCAATTTCATTTTGAAGCTTCAGATGAAATTAATACAGATAGATATTAGATACTTTAATTCCTGGAGGAATTCTATGTAATTATTAATAAACCTGATCATTTTTGTAACTTGCATTTCTGACATTGGACAAAATTTTCATTAAATGCATGTAAACCTTTTAAAAGCTCTCTCCAAACTGGTGCACCAGGGACTCATGTCAGCCTTCCACTCCTTCCATACACTTATAGCACTGTCCTGTCCAGGGGCAGCACGTTGTCCCTGATGAAGAGTTAATAAAGGATTGCCAGTTCAGGTAGAGATCTATTACACTAATATTTATGAGGTATTGAGTCTGATGAAGAAAACTTTTCTTCACTGTCTTCTTTATATTCTTATCCCTGGATAAATGACAGGAAATTAGAAATAGCTGGTGTGTATGACTATACAAGACATAAATGCCACAAGTACAGGGTAAGTCTTGGCAGGTCCAGTTACTGTTTTTCATTGAATATATTTGTACAGAGATGATTTTCTATTTCTAACACAATCCTTTGTGTTACTGTGGACCTAAAGGAGCCCACAGGCTACTGTTCTACATAGTACAAATGCAGTAAAACTTACAGCATTTTCTGAAGGCGTTGTAAAGTAGGAGCAAGGTTAACACTAAGTGGAAGAATTATCACTATCATGTTTACACAGCTTAGATTCTGAGCCTACACAATTCTCCAGAGGCCACAAAAGAAATTTGTGGCAAAACCACAAATTAAAACAGGTTTTCTGAACCCTCTACAAAATCCTTACTCACAAGGCAATTCTTTCAGGTTTTCTGTTTTTCATCAACAGTTGATGGCTTGTAAGTACTGAAGACCTGTGCAGTTTACAAGTCAGGATTTTCCTGGATAACACTTAATAATGAAAGGTGATGCTTACAAAAGGTCAGCCAAAAAATGAATAAGTAAAGCATGTGATGACAGAAATAATCACTGGAGATAGAGAACTCTGGCACTAGACAGAAAATTCTGCCAGTGAATCATCCCATTAATACAAATACACATGCTTTGATGAAGCCTTGTGTGTAGGAATAACCTTATTCCAAAACATATATCATTCAAACAAATTATTTAGATATAAGGAAAAAGGCAACTGAATACAAAATTAAATGTGAGGGATTTTGTGGTTTTTGATTTTTAGGCTGCCAGGTAAACTAGATTGTCTCCAACAACCATCAGATTATATTATTTGAGAAAAGGTGGCATATGGGTAAATATAGTTTTATGAATTTCCTCTATACATTAAGTAAACAATTATGTTAAAAATATTCTGCCATAGCTCCTGCTTTTATTCTGACATCTCCATCTTCCTCTTGCTTTGAAGCTTCTTTCACTTCGTCACCTCTGGGACAGATGTGAAAAACTAGCACGGAAGAGATAGTGTTTGTGAGGTGAAGCATAAGCTTCGGTAATTTTCTCCAGGAAAATGAGGGAGACCTGAAGAACTGAAAGAAACCTCAAAAGGTGAAACAGGCTTAGGCAGCAACCATAGGCCTCTTCTGGTTGGTTGATTATGGAAGATATTGCTAAATAAACAACACCCTTCCAGAAATTCAAGAATGTGTAATGCATTGCTTAGTACACATAAGTCAGTAGCAGCCTAAGACAGAGACCTCTGCAGTCTTTTCACCCACACTCAGCCTCTTGAGTGTTTTTGAGCCTTTGCTGTCCTTCATTATGTTTTTGCTATGTATATTTTTCTCCTTGTGCTTTATTTGTACCCTTACAAAACTTTTTTTTTTTTTTTCCCTGAAGGAATTCAGCTAACATTCTAGCACTGAGATGAGGCATAATCAAACAGACCTACCTGGTCTTCCTTACCATCCTGAGGCCTGACTATGTGGTACCAATTCCCTCTAAACCAAGCTCACAAGGACTTGTGTGAAACCAGACAGCTGAGAAGATACAAGTAGCCTACTGGGAGAGGAATTGAATTCAAAATGCTGGCATGTCACAGCTCAGCTCTAGTTTCCAAATCCTGATTCTATGGTGACTTGGTTGGGGTCTCAGAGAGGATCCCTTCTTTCTTTCTGGCTTCCTTTGTAACCCGTATCCAGGAGTGGTACTTGCACAAATGAAGGTGGAAGCACAATTGCATTCACCACCTGCTCCCCACTATCCCCATTAAACAGCAGCAATTTTTGCACAGACTTTAGAGGGGGCAATCAACCTAGTCCACAGGCATCCAGAGAGGGAGAGAAAACAATTCTCAGAGATCATGAGGCTGTCTATTTCCAGAAAAATAAAAGTCTCATTTATTTTTTGTCTGCTTATCATGAAGAAGTGGCAGACTGCAAATCTGAGTACCGCAACAGGGTCCTCAAACACCTGCCAGGTCAGGTCTTTCTAGTATATAATGAAGAGAACTTTGATGGCAATTTAATTTTGCTTCATTTTTTGTATAAACATACAGCTGTAAAGGGGCCAGTCTGCAGCAATTCATCACAAATGAAAAAAAACAGAATGTTTCTTTACGACAAGGTTCTTCACACAGTTTATAAAACATTTATGTTTGGACCTTTTAATTCAAACATTTTCAGTAGGGCGTGATCCTAAGACAGTGAGTATTGCCAGAAGCAGGTCACTTAGCTTAGAATTCACTTTATTTATTGACCTGGGGTGAGACAGAGGAGGACAAGGAATCACTTTTGATAAGCTTGAGCTGTGCCTGTAGGATCTTGCCTTAAAACTGTGCTGCTTCTTTTTAGCTGCCATCTGAGGGAAAACTTAAAGCTTAACACTTAGCTTTAGGGCACAACAAACTTGGGGTTTATTTGCTTAGTGTGGAAAGTACATTTAGGAGCCTGCACACTGCTCATTTTCCTAACTCTACATCCTGTCTTTCCCTGAAATGCCTCAACACAGACACCCAGGAAAACAATATTTTTATATGATTTAAAATTATTCTTAGACTATATATCAAAAATATGAAATATCCACTTCCATTATTATTGTATTATGAGCTCAATCTTGGTATAATAACACCTCATTCTAAAATCAAATTTGGTGTCATATGCTTTGGATTTTACAGATTATGTGGCAGTAATTCTTAAGGCAGGCCAACCCTCTTCACTTTTCAAAACATTGAAGTCTTTCATCATTTTTTGAATAAAAAAAAAAAAAATAAAAAAAAGAGGGCATATAATGCATCTCAGCCAAAATAAGTCTCAAAAGGACAGAGGTTAAAACCAAAATCAATTATTTCTACTTATACGTCTTGCTTTGGCTTGAGATGCTATTGTTTTACATAACAAAAATTTATTTTGCAAGATAAATTATAAAGTAAATAAATAGATCAAAACAAGTAATAAATAAAAACCAGTTCACAAAATCAAACAAAACAAACAAAATAAATATTATTTAAATCAACTTTTTTTGTTGTTGTTACAACAAATGCTCCATGACCATTTGCTGGATGTGCTACCGTTTGTCCATGCCCTTTGTACACCGAAGAGATCAAAACCAGGCAGATCAGACCTGATCTGTCTCACCCTTGACCTTCTGGAAATGGGTCAGGCACAAGGGGTTACAGTGAATTGGGTGACACCAGATTGGTGGCCTGTCACTTAGTGGCGTTCCACAGGGCTCCACCCCCCGCCCTGTGGTCTTCAGCATCTTCATTATGGATGCAGGACTGGAAAGAACAGAAGATACAAAATGGGGAGGAGCTGCCAACTCTCTCAAAGGCAGAGAAGCCCTGCAGAGAGATCTCAACAAATTAGAGGGCTGAGCAATCACCAACCATAGGAAGTAGAACAAAAGAAAACCCCAGGTCAACCCTGGATGTAGGTACAGACTGGGGAAGGAGATGCTAGAAAGCAGGAAGGGACCTGGGCATCCTGGTCTATGGCAAGCTGAAGATGAGCCAGCAGTGCCCTGGCAGCCCGGAGGGCCAAGCCTGTGCTGGGGTTCATCAGGCACAGCATCACCAGCTGGGCAAGGGAAGGGATTGTTCTGTTCTGCTCTGCACTGGGGCCCCCTCACCTCGACTCCTGTGTGCAGTTTTGGGTGTTACAGCATAAGAAAGACACTGAATTACTAGAGAGCATCCAAAGGAAGGCAACAAAAGATGGTGAAGAGCCTTGAGGGGAAGCCGTGTGAGGAGCAGATGAGAGTACTTGGTCTGTTCAACCTGAAGAAGAAGAGACTTAGGGAAGATCTCATTGCATTTACAACCTCCTCATGAGGAGGAGAGACAGGCACTGATCTCTTGTCTCTGGTGATCAATGACAGGACCTGAGGGAAAGGCCTGAAGTTGTGCCAGGGGAGATTTAGCTTGGATATAAAAAAAAGTTTCTTCACCCAGCAGGTGGTGGGGCACTGGAACAGCCCCCCAGGGAAGAGGTCACAGCACCAGCCTGACAGAGTTCAAGAAGCTTCTGGACAATGCTGTCAGGCACATGGTGTGACTTTTGGAGATGGTCTTGTGGAGTGCCAGGAGCTGGACCGGATGATCCCTTCCAACCCAAAATTCTGTGATTCTGTGAAACAGCTTTCCCATTGCAGCCCGTGCAGCATGGGCACACTGCTGTCTCATGTTCATCTTGTTCTCCTTCAGGACTGCCAGGTCCTTGTCTGCAGAGCTGGTCACCAACCACTCAGCCCTGAGCTTATGCAGGTGCATGGGGTTGTTCCTCCTTTTGTACCTCCTCCATGGGGTATTCAAGACTGTATTTCCTGTTGTTAAAATTTGTGAGACTATTCCTCCCACTATGCAGGACTCAGCATTCCCCATTGCTAAACTCCATGAGACTCCTTCTGGATTCATGCTCCAGCCTGTCAAGCTCCCTGTGAAGGACAGGACATTCAGCTTGTTTAGCTAATCACTAACCTCCCTGCCCTGGCTCTGCATTATCAATCAGTGCAGTGAGAGTGCACCGCCCCCTGGTCCAGGTCATTCAGGATGTTAAGCATGATCAGACCCAGGATTGGCCCCTGGGGCACACCACTAATGCCTGACCTCCAGCTGGGCTTTGTGCAGTTTTTGACAACAGTCTGAGCCCAGCAGTTCAGCCATTTTTCAGTCACTGTCTACTCCTCTACCCTATACTTCATCAGCTTCCCTAAGAGGGAGGTGATAAGAGGCAATGTTGAAAGCCTTTCTAAATTCAAGATGAACAACAGCCAGTGCTTTGTCCTCACCTGCCAAGCCAGTCATCAAATTATGTCAGACTGTCAGACCCAATTTCCCCTTCATAAATCTATGCTGACTACTCCCAAACACCTTTAGAGTGCTGTCGTAGTCTTTTTGATTTTAAGACCCCATATCTCTGCCCGTAACTGCAGCCACAGAATCTCTGCTTCTTTCCCATGTGATGTTTCCCTGTAAACTTTTTCAGATAATAAGACATGAAAACTTGAAAAGAAATCTGTTGTGAAAGGGAGATCCTGGGATAAACTGGAATTTATCAAGTTGTCCAATGACTTAGAAGAAACCTGCTTTTGGTTAAAGCAGAAAAGTTACATCTACATACAGTACCAAGAGTAAATTCCTTTAAGAAAATCACATTGTCTTAATACCAGAGACAAATCTGCAAGTTTTGAAATTCTAATAACAGGCCCTCACAAAATTTGTGGTCATGCATCTCCCTCATCTTACTACCAAAATAAACAATTATCCCATCCATTTCAAAAACTTCACTTGTATCAGTTTAATATATTTAATATTTGCCCTTTGTGGTGGAGTAAAAGGGGGAATTTCTGAACCACCATGTTCCCTGTTAATGTTTTCTAGTTCAGTAAGAGATGGTAACAGTTGATTATTCTCCAACAACTACAATTCTTTAAGTGGAGAAAATGCATGATTATGCAGTAAAAACACCAGTACAAATTAAGAATGGTATACTACAAAATTTAAAGTAATGTTCTCAGAAAGCAATAGAAATCAGAAGATACAATGGATACTAAGGAAAACTGCTTAAAAGAATAAGCAATACTTTTAAGACCAGTTCTTCACATAAATCAAGACAATGCAGAGATGTTTAAATATTAAAAGTATAGAGGTTCAATAATATATTATGAGATCTTCAGCCATGAAACTTTCTTCTCATTTTTAAGACAGGCAAGAAATCACACATAAGAAGTAGTGTAGACACACTGAAATATTACAGACTCTCATAAATTAGTTTATTTCTTGTTTACCAACTAAATAACATGCCTAAAATCACACTTTTTCTTTATGTTCAAAAACGTCTCCTATTTCAGAGGTTTAGAATTATGCTCTAAAAAGTACCTATATCCTGACTGGCTTATTATACTCAAGTTTCATTCCACATGCCATCTTGAACATTTTTTACAATGCTTATTCCATACCTGAGAACAGGCAGAACACCACAAACTATGGGAACACAGCTCCTCTCCCCCTTTCTATTGATTTCACGGGTGCTGTAGAGTAGATCTGCCCACAGAAGCTCTGATCAAGGCCTGCTCCAGAAAGCAATCACTGCTTGCCTGCAAGCCCTGAGACAAATCTGTCCAGCAGAGAGGAGGAAATGTCAAGGGGCTAAAAAACAAAAATCTAACCCAAGTGAAACACTTGTACGTGTCCTTTTGGTTCCAAAGGGAATCTGGAAGCCCTTCATTACAATAGCCTGTGAGTGATCTGCTGAGGAGGAAAGAGGCTGGCAGCCAAACCAGCCCAAAAGGAAGAAAGATATTTAATATTCTTCGAAAGCTTTATTAGTGTTGACACATTTCCACAGGGTGTTTCACCTTCAGTGCATCAGCACTCTGTGATAGAAATGTGCTTGTATGGAAAATTTCTGCTGATGCTAAAGCAGGTGGCTCTGACAGCATCTAAATCTGCTCTTTTCCTCTGCTTTCAAAAGGATTTAGAACAGATCTTGAACAATTTGTTAGAAGACCATCATCAAAACTGTGAAACTTTCTAAAATTAAAAGAGAATTTATTAGATACCATGTTCACTCTGCTACATTAATTATCTCTGTATAACTGCAATACTTTCAGAATTTTAAATGGAAATCAAAATCTAATATGAAATGGAAATCTAAATTTTGAAATATTATACTGATGTATGTACAGCTACATGTCCTCCCCTACCCTTGGCAGATTTAAGACTGCAGGACAGCAGGACAGTGTCACAGTTAACCCAAAATAGTGCTGACTGTAGTAGGAGTGCTCTGAGCAGGAGGCTGGACAAGAGACTTCCAGAAAAGGAGGGTTTTTAACTAGGAATTCCAAATGCTGCCTTATTTTCACTGTGGAAAAAAGTAAAGTTAGAAAGGGATCCAGTAGTTTAAAAACCTTTGAATGCTTCTAGAAGAACATATTGTGAAATAATATCTCCTGAACAGTAAGGCCTCATTATAATCAAACATTTTACTGAACTTTAGCTATAAATATAAAAGAATTGCATTCAAATATAGTATAAAATTAAACTCATATTATTTTCTTTGTAACATAAAATCAAACTGATTTCATAGTTCCACTTGAGTAGAATTAAAAATTATTATGTATATTTCCTTTTAATGCCCATGGAATCTATCTTTATCTGTACTTTTCTGGTTAGTACATACTTAAATAACATAACAAAANCCTCTGTATGGTGGATCCCAAAAGAACCTACCATGTATTGGACCCAAAAAAAAAAAAAAAAAAAAAAAAAAAAAAAATTGCAATTGCACATTTAAATCCAGGAATATTTTTTCAAAGCTGAATTTGCCACAGGTACAAAGAAATCAGGCAGTGTTTCAATTTTATGATTTATCAGCATCAAAACTCCCATGGCATGTAATTTGACTGAGAGAAAAGTGGGCTGTACAGGCTAGATAAAGTAACATGCTACAGGGAGAGAGATCATGATCTCAGTCATTTTAAATTGAATAATGCTAACACCTAGCATGCAAGCTGAAAAAACAAAGACTTGACAGCCAGTATTTGTTAATCATTTGAATACGCTAAATCCCTTATGCTTTGGGAGAAATACAGAATAAAATTGAAGAATACATTTAAATACACAGAATTTTCAAGACCAAAGGGTGAGCTTCAAAAACATTCTAGAGTGCACCACACTGCCAAAAAAAAACCCCAAACCTATGAACTATATATTTCCATGTAACTCATGGTGGAAATGGACTCAAACTGTGAAAGAATAAAAAAAGAATTGATAAGAAAAACAGGCCCTTTATTTGTTGGAAACAGCAGTGCTTTCTTTCTATTTCCTCACTATAGCAGATAGACTGTTGAAACCCTGACAGAGTCGTCTTAGTCAGCCTCAGCCACATTTCCTGCAGCAGTGATGACAGTTGATAAGAAATACTCTTAGTCATACATATTCTCTCTATTTCTACATTATCTCTTAGCCTCTTGATCACGTTGTTTAAGATCTAGTTCAAGCACATTCCAAAAAACCTTCAAAAGCAGAGATTCCACCACTGCTCTGCAGCGCTTGAAATGCTCCACTTGCAGTAGTGTTTTCCTTGCCCAAGCAGATTTACAGAAGTTGGCAGCAAGAGATCTATATCTCCTAAATTGCAAACTTCTCCCACATCAACATTTCATGGTTCTGATTGAATATAATGTTCCACAAAGGCCAAAGAAGCAGCAGCACCTGAGACAGGAAAATGAAAATTTGGGAGATTATGCACAGGAACTATGATCTCTCTCTGAGAGATAAAATGCAGATGATAGCTTATTCTCAAGGAGTATGTCCAACTGGAAATCATCAAGAATTCAAATCTTAGAATGATTTGGGTTTGAAGAGATCTTAAAGATCATCTAATTCTAACCTCCCTACCATGGGCAAGGAGACCTCCCACTAGGTCCATCCAACTTAGCCTTTGATATTTCCAAGGCTGAAGCAACTACGAGCAAGCTCTTCCAGTGCCTCACCAACCTTACAATAAAGAATTTCTTCCTAGTGTCTAATCTAAATCCATACTCTTCCAGTTTAAAACCATTCTCTCTTGCCTTATTACTACATTTGCCTGTAAAAATCCCTCTTCAGCTTTCTTGTAGGCCCCCTTTAGGTACTGAAAGGCTGGAACAAGATCTCCCTGGAGTCTCTTGCACTTCAGGCCAAACAAAAATGAGACCCCATCTGCAGGCCCTGCTGGCCACTCTGCTTTGGATGCAGCCCAGCCTACTGGGCATTGGCTTGTCTTAGGACTGCCTTCCACAGTTCCCTTCCTTGGCAGCACAGATTCTCAATAAGCCCCACGTCCTGCCTGCTTTGAGACTTTCCTGGCCCTGAGAGGGGTTCCAGGCATGCCCTGCAGCTTGAGACCTGCAGAGAGGCATCCTCCTTCCAAAGCAAAGTAAAAACACCAATCTGTGGGTGTAAACTTTAGTAGTTATTCCAGAATTTTCTAATGAACATTTCAAATTAAAGAGCAATTGTTTTGCCATCAAAGAAGCTTTTGTGGTCAGGAGGATCAGTGCAGGGATGGATTAAGACACTTTACCGGGATGGAAAAGGAGCACCCAGATGGATGAAGGAAGAATCCTGTGCCAGTTTCTATCCCAGGCCTGAAGGAAATGGTCAATAATCTCCACTTAACAACAGCATTCAACTTAAATTTCCCTTTATTATCTTGTAAAGATTTTCAGTCACTTTGCAAATGAAAAGGCTGCTTAATGCAGACTTGGCAAAATGACTGAAAGCAATAAACAGAGATTATGCTGTGATAAATTTGCAGCATGGCATTGAATTGGACCCGTTATTAACTGGGAATATGTTATGCTGAGGTAAATATTGGCAAATTCTCCCTTTCCAGAGAAAACTGGTTGAACAGAATGAAATGTAGTGATGGAGAGATCTCTCCTTGAGTCATAGAGAATAGGTGGTTATCTATGGCTGCAGCAAGCACAGACACAACATCTGTCAGATTTGTCGATTCAGTAGGCTGATAACACTGAACACTAAACCTAAACAAACTAAACAGCAGTAAAGGCAGCTGATAATCACTGACAGCAGCAAGTTGACACTTGAGATCAGTACAGAAGAGCAGGCTTATTGCAGAATTTTAATCCAGAAAAATGGTTTGTAAATTCTTTGTAAACAGATGAGAGGGAATTCCCACAATCCATTCCTGTGAATTCCTGCTATCAATATCATAAATACTCACATAATATTTTCAGTGCAGTAATCACCTACAAACTTTCTTTGAAGAAGTCTTAAGATAATCACAAGCCACAGCTGTAAAAGTTTTCATTCTTGGATATTTTATGATTTATTTTATTCAGTTTTGGTGTTTCTCTGCAGTATGGAGAAATCAAAAAGATATCACGAGCTGAAAGCACACAGTCCCCATGAATCCATTGCTGTGAGTCTGGCAATGCAAAATTGTGAGATATGTTTCTTGGATGAGCTATCATATGCATGGTTAGCATGGAAATGAAAGAAGCAGCAGGCTGCCAGCACTCAAGCTACCAGATTTATTGCAGCTGTTTGTGTCTAAAGATTTCTTGCAGAGTTATTTTGTGAAACCTGCCTGACTCAGGTAGCACACAGTTACCAATAGCTCTTACCAACATCCAGGACCCAAGTTAAGTGATTGTGAAGTGATTATGACAGTCTTCAAACAGTAATTCTGAGTAGCAGAAAGCTCCTGGAAGAAATGACAAGCTCAACACTTACAAGCTGAAGCCTTGCATTTAACAGTTGCATTTGTTCACTGCTCCTCTGAGTGAAAGAAAAACTGCAGAAAATTCACTTTTCATTACATACTCAACTTTTTTTTCACAAGAATAGTATGACTGAATGGCCAAGAGGCCCTTTTCCACACTAGAACTGCTAAAGTGAAGACTAATTTCAATTCTGTCTGAAGCTTCCCAGCTTTTTGTGGAGTACTTGAGGAACATTTGAGGAGAACAGAGAGGTACTAAAGGTTTGGCTCAGTTAGCAAAACATGTCTGCTTTCAGAATCACTGCAACATAACAGGTGCATGGGTTCATGGGTTCATCTGCCATTCAGTTGCAGATTTTATATTTTAATGTATAGAAAATGTTATTATTTCATTTATCAGGTTTTGCACACAGACTTGAGCTTTATATTGCTAATACTACAACGGTGTGCAAAGTACTTTTCATTATTTCATTGATAGATCAAAATGCTTATTTAAACAGTGATGACTCAAAGTCTGGAAAGCATAATGAGAAAAAAAGAAAGGAGAAAATTTCATTCACTAATACAATTGCTGTAAAAAAACCAGAAACAAGCAAGAAATGCCAAATAAATACAAAGTTGATGGATATGTTCAGATTATTATATGTCAAGACTCAAATTTTGAATTTTAGCTGATTTTTATTATATTTTAAGGCAGTGCAATCATTTCACTGCAATACACACACAAATATTTAGCCCTCCTTACCCTTGCAGAACTCAAAATTATTTTTTCCAAATATTAAACACATTTGTTTCCTATCCTAAATGTGAATGAAAACAGCTATATAAGCTTTACCACAAGAACTATGCTTAGCACCTCCAACCCTTATTTTTGTAAGTAATTGAGAACACCTAACATCCCAAGCCATATTTAAATCAATATGGAATATGTAAGTTCTTCCGAGTTTTCAGGATAATTTTCCTTCAGGCTCTGAGCCCAACCTCTTACACTTCCAGGAAGCAAAAAGAAGCATACATAAAGGTAAAACTTCTTTCTGATCAATATTGAAACCTACAAAATTATACACTGTTGACTAAGCAGATGAGCCTTAACAATTATAGTTGGCAATAAAATAGATTGATCTATTTAAATAGGTTGATCTAATAAAAGTAGAACACATTTTAAATCTAGAATTTTCTTTCCCAGTACTCCAACTGTAGGAACACCTTAAGAAAGTACTGCTCTCTCTAAACTACCCATAGATGTTCTGGTATCCCCTGTTTCTTCTTCTTGCATTACCCAAAACCATGTCTGAGGAGATAATGGGATCCATTGTAACTGAGTATTTTCATTTGTGTTGCTTTTTCCTGTTTGTTTTTGTTGTTGGGTGGTGGTAGGATTTTTTATTTTTATTTTATTTTTTTCACACGTAGAAAGCATATGATTTTGCCATGCAAAGAAATAGGACCATAAACTATTCCTCTGATGTTATTCTGCAGAAACATCTCCCACAACGTAGTGGTTGATTTTAACATCCTTGTTTGCAAAAGATTGCAGTCCTTTTAAGAGCTAAGATGGAGCTCTTAAAATGTTACTGAAGGCACACAAAACAGCCATGCCCAACAGTGGAGGAAGATTCAGTAATCTCATGCAGACCAAACTTCCTCATTACTCAAAATGTGGAAATAGACATTGTGGGTAAATCTGTTCTCTTTTGTGTGGGAACAGGAGAGGTTCCCATGGTTCTTTTACCAAATGAAGGTGGGTGACTGATGGTTGGCTTCTTTCCCCCTCTGTTTCTGAAGTAATCTCTCTGAAAATGACAATCTTGCCAAGTGAAAAGGCTGCACCCTTGTATTCACCTTAGGTAAGTCAGAGCAGACTAGTTTAGCCCTGAGGGAACTCCAGGCAGCTTTATGCAGAGCTTTATGCAGTAGCATGCCTGACTGACAGGGGTCTCTCATACAGCCTGGGCAGTCTGGGGGAAAATCTGTGTACAGCTCCTGAAGCATCTCATGCTGAAGATGGAATAAGCAACATTTTTGCTCCCTGAAGACTTAATCCAAACTCACTGAGTCCATACCACAGAGGTTTGATTTTTGCACATTTATTTCTGTGGGGTTATACCTAATGGGCTCCTAATACCTAGGACCTAGAGCAAGCATTTCATGGAGTAATAATGTTAACAGGCAAGTACAGATGTGAAGAAAGAATTATACCCTCCTCAAACCCCAAACAAACAAAGAATTACAATTGTCAGAAAACATGTTTATTCATTACTTTTTTCACTTGAAATAAGAAAAATAAATAGGTCAATTAAAATACAGAATATCTTCTATTTCACTGTTGTTATATTCCATTCTACCTAGTAGAATGGTTCAAATTCCAGCTCTCAGGGGCAGTAATAAAATTAACAGCTTTTGGATTGTTGGAGGCAAAGGGGAAACCTCCCTGGGGAAGAATCTGAGGACACTTTACTTAAATAACAAAATGAATATGCAGTGTTTTTATTGTAACCTGTGATCTGGAGAGCTGAACCTGGGTACTTACCAGCCTTGCCTCAAGCAGTGCCCACTGCAAGAGCTGCTTGTCATCATCCCAGAGCTGCTTGTCATCATGCAAAGATAAACTGAAGCTCAGAAGTGATACACAAGAAATTAAGTTGTTTATTCAATTTCATACCTTACATTTTCTCCTCATGTTTTTGTTTCACAAACATTAAGACAAAAACATTGAAAAATCAGGCAAGTTGGCTTCCCCATTCAAAGAAAATTACATTACAGGTTTGTAAGATAGGTTTTATCCACCCTGCTGTGCATCCTTGCTGACAGCATTCAGAAAACCAAAGCAACACTTTTTATTGTCTCTCACAAAAGAAGCAATAGATGTAGACAAATAGACTTAAGTTTGAACATCGAAATGCTTTTGTGCAGCAGGTACATGGTTTTTTGTACTCACAGCTGGTCTCACGCCTGGTTGCTTTGCCTCAGCGCAATCCTGCAGGCATATATCAAACATGACACAGTCTGTAGCTATCTAATGACACTCAGGAGGCATTCTAAACTGAATCAAAGTTGATTTGCCTGGGTAGTTTGGATTTCCCTATAGGTGATCTTCTGTGGAGAAACAATGCTTAGCTTAGGCAGTAGCATATCCATGCTCTACAGCAAACCATTTTCCTCATAATGAAAGAAAAAATCATGGCTAATTCCATGTGTTAATATCCTGATAGGGATTTAAACTTACCTACATCCTGCTGGGCTTTTTTTGTTTGGTTGGGGTTTTTTCTGACTCTCGACACAGTTCCTATTAGGTCCCCCCAAGACAGTCTTTCCTGGATTAAGGGGCCAAAACAGGACACTATTCTAGATGAGGACATAAAGTACTAAGTAAAGGGTTGCTTCCCTCAACCTAATGGCTAATAATACAATCCAGGAAACTCTTGGACCTTCTTTGCTACCAGGGCACACTGATATATTTAGCTGGGGTCTGCCAAGACATTTATGTCTTGCTGTGCAGAACTGCTCTCCACACACTGAGTTTTCTGAGGCAGCTGTTGCTCAGAGCCTGTGAGACATTGCTGAGCTGGGGGAATGTGGTGAGCAAGGCCTTTGCACCATTGGTGTGGGGTGGTTTACCCACCTCTCTCCACTTTTCTTCACTTTTGCTCTTGCTGTTTTCTCTCCAGTCCTGCTGGGGATTGTGTGGTGCTTAGCAGCTGAGCAGGGTCAACTCATAACAATTAGATACAGAAATACTGTGGATAGCAGTGACAAAAAGCTTGCTGAAATTAAGGTAAAAACATCTACTGTTGTCTCCTTATCTACAAATTCAGTTATGTTATTTTTAAATAGATGTTATTCTTTATTAAATTCATGCTGGCTTTCCCAATCTTTTGCCCAAAAATGCATTTCAGGGAGACTCTCTGCTCAAAAATGATTTTTGCAGAGAAGAAAGAGAGGCTGATCAGTACATCACTTCTCTAGTTGTGCTTTTAGCTTGAAATGAAGCTGGTGAATATTTGCTTTTCTCTCAGCCACTGGGGATCTTCCCCACTCCATTCAGTACCTCAAAGCAGCCTGTCCAGTCTTGTGGGCCTGAATGAATTGATCTCAGGCGATTCCTGATCCACTGTTGGCAATTCCTTCCCTTTAAGCAGAGAGGCCTGGAAGACATTGCTGCTGAAGACTGAGAAAAAGAGCAACCAAGTATCTCCACCCAGTATGTTTCAAACGGCACTAGAGCACCTGCCCTGTTCAGCAATGGTCCATGTTTTCTTTGATCAGCCTTTTATTACTGATTTAGAGTTTTTTTGGTGCCCTCACCATCACTTGCAAGTGTTAATTCATGAGGCTGTTTGAGGCCCTGTATAGCACTCTTACATGAGTGAGCAAGGTCTCTAAAAACTTCCTTTGTTGTTTGTTTATGCCAAAAAACCCAAATCTAGCACATATTTTAATAGATAAAGGCAATGAGAAAGCGGTGAGAAAGGAAAGAGAGTGAAAAATAACCAAATAAACTCAAATGCTAAAATGCTAAGGACCAGGTCAATTTTCTACGTGCATCCCAGAAAATTAGAAGTGTAAATAATTAGGCTGACTTGAAAAATGTATTAAACTTCTGGTATCTATTTATTTTTGTGAGAGCAGAAAGACCAATGTCCATAACAGTTTCTCAGACAGGCCCAGAGTTCCAGCTCCCAAGCTCTTCCACTGCCTCTTTCTGAGTCCCTGTTGCCAGTGTTAAATGGCCATTGTTAAACACTACAATTAAGCCATACAAAGAAGCATAAATCCAAGTTTGGACCAAAATGATCAGTCTTGGAAAATAAATTGCTGCTCTAAAACATTTTTAAAATCATTGATGGTTTAGTTTGGATTCTTTTTTGTTTGTTTGTTTTCTCATCTTATTAAGAGAAGTATTACTACAAAAGATTATATCTCTTTTAAAAAATCAATAAACAGAGAATCAAGATTGATGAATCTTCATTATAAGATGTTACTTAGGGCTACATGAGGAATTTGCCTTACCTTCGGTTGGAGATCAAACCTCCCATAGATCAATATCTAAGATTTCTGCTACAAGGGTTTTAAGAAGCTATTTAAGGCCTCAGCTGAAATATATCATAAATCAAGAAGTCCATCTGTCATTGCTTCTGAAATGAAGCTAATTCTACCAGCCAAAAATGATAAATAGATGTGCTTGAGGTTAAATTTGTTAAACAGTCTCTAGACTTGCAATCATTTTCAGCTCTTCTAAAATGGTTCTGAACTTAAATCAATGGACAGCCTTGTTTTGCTTTTTCTCCTACTGTTTTATTTTAAAGTGATCTTTTACTTACTTTTGAACATTGCCATGATACTTTTAACTCTCCTTAAAAAGGTCAACCCAATGGTTATCTCTTCATTTACTCTCTCTCTGTATAATATAGATGTTATTGAGGCATGTCCACAGGAGCAGAAGAATACAACCACAAAAATAAAAAGAGAAGAACTAGCTATAGTTCTTTGGTTCTTTCTCTGACCAACTCGGGGAAAATAGAACTGTGAGAACAGAGTAGAAGAGTATGAAGTTAATGGCAGGTAAGTAGAAGAGAATGAATGTAAAAATTTGCAGAAATGAGATGTCAGGTATCAGACTAGAACGCAAACAACAGAAAACAATGGATCCTAGCAATAATTATTCATCATGACACACTGAGGATGGCCCACTGCAAATAATGTATTTAGTCATCTGTAATAAAGACACAATGGATTTATTTTATGCTTCACCCTTAACATTATAATTTTTTCACCAGTGATTTCACAAAAAGACTCGAGTTATGGAGAGGTTGTGCCATGCATTCATTATCTCATTCAGGACATAAGAATTGCATACTGGTGTTCAAGTACAAATTTCTGCTCATTGACAGTGTTACTTGTTCAGAAGTTGCATCCCTGTTCACTTCTGATATTCATATTTAGCCTTTTTTTAATCAGAGCAACAATTTCCTCTAAATCAATTAGAAATTTTTCCCCTAGCAAATCTGTGCTATCCTTAGGTTTTTTTGCTTTCTACAAGATAACGCCAGACAACTTATTTTAACATCACACAGTCTACTGTTTCCAGGAGCATTTTGCCACCTTAAAGGCGGCAGGCACTATAAACACCATCAAAATGTTTTCTCTGATGCTGCAACTGCCCAGGCAATGAGGGGTCAAAGATGTTGCATTTGTGTGACACGTTCAGAGTGTTTGAGAGTGCAGGAAGCTGTCGATACCCTCAGCAGTGTGCGACACGGGGACACACTCTCCCAAAGAGGTCACAGAAATCACTGAAGGCAAGTGCCTATAGCACTCTCCAAAAAAGGGTTTCACCAGGAACATAAGCTGGCCAGAAAGCAGGCATCCTTCAAAGCAGGTGACTGACCGTGTTTGTTCAGCACATTTCCCGTATTGCTGACTTTGGTGGAATTTTTATCTAACTTCAGCCACAAATTAAAGCTGACTGCATGACAGCAAAATCCACAGCACCCTGACAGCAGTGAAAGCATCCTCTGCATCCTCAGAAGGTAGGTTCACCTGTGGCAGAACTGCCTCTACTCTATTCTTCTGCTACAGTTTGCCAGCAGAGATAAACTGGGCTGTCTGTCTCAGGAAAGCCACTGTGTTTACTTTGAACAATCCAGGCAATGAATCACAGGCACCCTGTCAAGGAATCCTCTCAATCCTAGCATGCAGCAAGGAGACAAAAATCTGAGAATGAAAACCATGTATACTGAAAACCAATACTCATTATATCTGCTTTAATGATTCTTCTCCTCCTTTCTTACAAAAAAAGCTGATGAATTTGCCAAGGGCAGATTCACAGCAAGAAAAATCTGTGTATGCTACGTTGATCATTGATTGCTCATTTGCTGGCTTGCCTGGGGAATGATTCACACACACTCCCTGCATGGGTGGTGATAAGAAAGAGGATGCACACACGTTCTCCTGTCATCTTCCTCACGACCGGTGCTGGAAGTGTGTATATCATGCATCTGTATTTTTTGTTTCCCTTGACAGGGCATTATTCAAACCTGGAATTAAACAAAGCAGAAGGATGACATGGCTATCTCCATCACATTCACTAGGAGTTTACCAGTATCACTGCTAAAGAAAACAACAATAATATTCCATCTCTTTATACTGAATGCTTTGCCAGAAAAAAAGGGCATATCCTCTCCAGAGGACAACCCAGAGTCTGTAGAAAACGCCCAGTATGAGTTCAGAGACAAAAAAAAATCAATTAATTAAGAGACAAAGAGAATATTCTATTAAAAATGGGGATTTTATAGCAATTATTTCTGAAATATAGAGGCAAAGGTTCTTCCATTGCTGACTCCTGGCTGCTTTACACTTTATTGCAACAGAAGTGCCAGAAAAGAAAGACAGAATTCTAGCCTCAATGCTGACATTGGAATTATTGCCATACACCAGAAAATCATATTGTCTACCTTGCACATCAATGTTACAAGCAAGTATCAACCATTCTTTTCAGATGCCTTAGAAATATAAGTGATCATCTGAAACTCACAATTACCTGGATCTCTTTTCAGATCAAAGCTGACTGTTCTCCAGTGCTGCAGAGCCTCAATAAATGACTCAAAAAATAGCAATTCTTTGCACAAGCCCGGCGGTAAAAGTATATAGAAAAATATGGTTTATTAGGCCAGCTGGCATGTATACTTTGTCTTTCTGAAGCCTGCATGCACCCATTTTTTGCAGCCTGACTCACAGTCAAACAGTTTATTTTTAATTTAGCTCTGCTGGGAACGAACTTCCCCAGATGTACTGAATTGCAGAAGTTCATACCATGCCTTGAATATTTTCTTTTAGGAGATTAATCTGGCTTTGGACCGAAGGAAAGCAGGAGCACAAATCACATGCAGTCACATACCAGTGCTTAAGATGCTGTGCTGAAAATCTTATAATGGAAAAATACTGTTGAACTTCAACATAGAAGTTTTATTAGGAAACAAATGTGGTAATTTTTAAAGCAAACATCAGGGAAAAAGTTCTACTGCATAGATGGCAGCAGCGGTCCATTAAATCCCCTCCTCCAACCCATCCCTTCCAAATATGTGTCATATTGAACATTTGAGAAAGCACAAAGTGTCAGGAAAGCAAAAGACCACAGAAATCACATAATGCTGTAGACACCAGAGGCATCAACAAACAGCTCAGACTTCCCAGGGTGCAAGCTTTGTGTAACCTCTACGGGACTCCCTCCTCATTTGCAGGTTTCTTGGGGTTGTATTTTTTCAGTGTCTGAAGACCATGCCTGAAGCTATCTGAGTGAAACTACACCCCAAGCCAGAGAGGTGCCAGCAGATGTAAACTGGAGACAACCATATGCAAAGGTCACTTGCAAGAGAGATTCCTGTTGGCTCTGTGTTCTACACTGTCAGAGCCTTAGACAAAAAGGCAGCACACTCATCTTGTCTATCAAACACCCCTGCACTCCCAGTTCTCCAGCACCTGTCAACTTGCTGAACCTGCACTTGCCCATTGTTCAGGGCTTTGAAGAAGGAGCTAAACAGGAAAGGACCCAATACTGTCCCCTGGGGCACTTCAGTGACAGGCATCCAGCTAAATTAATCTATGGAGACCAGCAGTTCAGCCAGTTTTGAAGCCACATCACTGTTATTTCTCTAGACCCCATTTCTTCAGTAGGACAGAGGTAAAATCCATAACGAGCTCCAATGATTTCCACTGCTCTGCCCTGATTCAGCACTCTAGCCTTCCTATTTTGGAAGGCTATTCCGTCGGTTAGCTGCTATTTCTTCACCATCCCAGATCACCAATTTCCCCTTAGAAATGGTTTCCAGGAGGATTTTCTCTATCACATTCTCAGGGAACAAGGCAAAGCTGGCCTTAATCAGATCTTCCTTGTGGTTCATCTTGAGGTGATATTTTCTTTCCTCCAGCCCTCAGAAATCTCTCCTGGTTGTCATGACCTTTCAGAGATAATCTGGAGCGGACTCAAAATGTACATGTTGAATACATAAATAGAAACACTGGATAATAAATGTACTCACAGAATACAGATTCTCTCATGCCCCTAAATTTTGACAGCAATGTCAGTTAATTAAATGAAACTCTACAAAAGCCTTTAGAGTTGGTGAGATTAATATGAACAAGATCAGTTGTTTCTTCGTGTGTTTGAAAGCCTCTAGCATGCTACAGGCACTGTAAGAAACAATGAATGAGAGAAATAAATATTTTCACCACATCTGTAGAGCAGTTTACAGATTTATGCCCTCCTTTTTATTTACCATTTGTGTATTTACAAGTTTCTCATCCTCTGAAAAACAAAAAATCCTATATTCTTTTGATATCAATAAATGGAGGAAACTACCTGGAAGCTATTTCTTCTTGGAAGCATTCATTTGACCTTTTCCGAATTAAAGCTTGCATATTTTTTTAGTCTATATAGCTGTGCAAACTGAAGGACACAGTTATCCAGACAGGCCTTTCCAAATATATCTTACATGTAAAGCAAAGACAAAAACTGTATGCAGATTTTGGCAATGCATATATAAAATATATATATTTATATTTATATTTATGCTTGGATATATACATGCATGTCTATAAAGACAAAAAAGATGTTTTATACCCCCCATTAAAAAAGAAAAACAAATGCAAACTGCTGACAGAATTATTATTTCCATTGCTTATGGGCAATGAAAGTTCTGAATGGACTTTGGTAGGAAGTTTTACAAGCATGAAAAATGTTAGCATTTACCTTAAAATGCAATACTCTCTGTGTGCAAAGTTGTAAGAGGCTTAACAAACTTGCCCATGGGTAGATAAATATAGCCATTTCTACTTAGGAATTACCTTTCTGTTTGGGAATTTCTCAAAAATAGAAACAAAAAGAAATATCAGAGTGTTCTGCTTCTCTTAGGAACAGATCTTTTAAAAATTGATGTATGTGAAATTCTTGGGTGTCCAGTGATTTATTTTAAAAAATTACAACATTCATTTCTCCCCCTACTATTTGTGTTTGCTCTAGCTGTTTTAGGCAAGGAAAACAAAAAAATTACTGCCATTAAGCTGTGCCTCTGGGGTGTCATTGGCAGCAATGCCACCCCTTCCCAACACGCTTAGGAATGGTAACATGAAAAAAGGGAAAGAGATTCTGCCTTTAAAACAGTGTTTTGCAAATATTACAAGCTGATGTTTGATTGTAGTTTTGGTAGCTCATAATCTGCTCCCTTCTCATCCTTGCAGAACACAAAAAGATGACATAAAGAGTGGTTTATCTACAGGAACCTGTTCCCACTGTAAGAAAGAGAGTGCAATATTATCTTAGTGTCAAAGTAGTGATCTGTAAGATTCACAAGCAGGGAGCTGGCATTTATCTGGAAAACAGAGGAGTTTTGCAGACACACAGGACGTACAGATGCACACAGAAGAGCCTATTTCAACATCTGCCTCCACCCAAAAACGCTGAGAAGTCACAGCCCCATAATTCTGCTTTGGTTTGGTTTCACGTTCATAAATCAAGGGCAAGTGACACCATTTTCTCACAACATGTGAAAAACTGAAAACACTGAGGAGAAAGTACTGGAAGTGACCTTCCTGATCTTACAGCAAGTTACCATAAAATGCATTAAAAAAAAATAAGGAAACCAAATAAATCTTCCATGCAATTGAGTTAAAAGCAGATTAGAAATGAATATTCCTGACTGATGGAGCTCTGCAAAACTGCTGTTTTCAAACCAACAGTATAACCTCTTCTTTTTTAATAAGCACAATTGGCTTGGAGTGCTTTGTCAATGTGACAAACCTTTTCCACCACAAGTGAAGCATTTATTCAAATGCTAATGAAAGTGAATGTAATTTGTAGTGGTGCTGAATCAACTTTTCAAGACTGTAATTTGCGTTTCTATAAAACTCTGCTTCTTTCAATACATAATATATTTGAATAGGTTTTTGAGACTAAACAAATTGATACAATGTTTTTCCATCAACTTAAAAGCCTTTTGATTTCTTTATGCAAGGCAACTCTAATACTGAGCAGCTTTTTATATTTACATACTTTTTCAATTAGAGAACAGACTCTCAAAATTAATTAAAATTATCTATAGCTCTTATATTAAACCATTGTTATCAAATAGCACAATTTTAAGATCCAAATCAAATATCCATAATGCTCTGCTAATGTAGATCTCATCTCTTACTTACCATACCATAACTGACCAGGGCTTCTGGATCATAACTTTCAGTGATGTAATATTCTCCCCATAATCACTAGCAGGCACACAGTGATTCACCCATTTTCATTCCCTCATGATACTCCAAAATCCATAAAAGAATATACAATTATATTGAAATTATTGTTGCTATTTATTATATAATCACTCTCATGTCTCTCATCTGTAGGTCTTCTCAACTCACATGATGCATAGCTGCAGTGAATGAAATGGATCCATGTGAGGAGAAGGGATAAATCTGAAGCTGTCAGGTTATGATGCAGAATGACAGAGAGCTACTCAGGGAAGACAAAAAATCCCTTTTATACAAAGGACATCCAGTGAAACTGAGACACTAATAAATTGGTTGTGCATAGCCATTCAACATACCAAACTGCTAAATGAACAAATATGCAATGAGAACATCAATTTTTACATTATAGAAAATAAAAGTTGCAAGCATATGACTTTGTGGGAGCCATAAAACTCAGAGTTGAGTTACAGGCAGGTCATTTAATTTCTGCTGCTGTAAGTGCTGTTTTATTCTTCTTTTAAAAAACTCAGTTACAGAATAATGGACTGAATGGGTCTATTTAGTACAATTCATCACTAGCTAGACCTGCAGTTGAATATGGCCATTCAAAGAGGGTATTTGTGAGTCAGATACATTTAAAATCATCTCTGGCATGATGTTGACCAAGGTTTTTAAAAGTATGAAGTCTTCAGATATAGGCACCTGATATGCTATCTGCTATAGACACTACTCTAGCCAAGCATGGAGCCTAACAAAACATTTCTGTCCTCAACAGCACAAAAATATTATCATCTGAGAAGCAGCATTAGCAAGGATACCGCACAACACTGAGATAAAACATGCAGTGTGTATTTTCCATATGGTTTATGTGACAACACATCTTTGTATAGTAAGAGTAATTGCTATTAGGCTGCATAAAATACTACTGCTGGAACAGAATATGCCTTACATTCAGACCAGGTTTCAAAAAAAATATGGCATTTTCAGAGAATGAAATACAATACAGTAACTAAGAGCAGTGAGAAACTGGTTAATGGAAGAGTCTACACCAAACCTGCACCAGTGCCACTAATGGCAGCATTCCATGCATCTCCTGCTCATATTGCTGTGCAGCAATATGAATAGGGCAACGAACAAACAGGAAACTCAAGAACAGCTAACAAACAGAAATAAGGTGGTTTTTTTCATTGAATACATTGGAATAGTAACACCTTCACTGTTATGATCTAACCAGCTGAATAAAAACTGAAAAACATTACCTGCCCAGTAAATGCTCCTAGAACTTTTAATGAAAACTAGTTATTGCTGGGCACTATTAAAACCCCCCCAACAATCTGAAAGCACAAGATAATAATATCAATATAATTACAGAGAAGGGTTGAGGAAGACACTTCCATCACAAGAAATCACCACAAGGACATTTCTGTTGGGTAAGTAAGACAAAAATCATTTTGTCCCCTGAATCTCCCTAAAAGCAGGACATATCTGAAGCTACCACTGGATGCAGTTGATGGAAATGACAAAAAACATACCTTCTCAAAAAACCAAGAAAACAAACAAACAAGACCCCATGAGATGACTTCATCACATTCCTGAGTATAAGCAGCATCTGATATGTTAATTATCAGCTGTATAGCTACACTGAGAGTGACTGGAGAGTAAAAAGGATGTCACAGGAGTAAGGAATAGCTCATGACTTCGCAGAACTTCTGTTTATATGTATTTATATATATACACATGAGCAGTCATTTGTAAAATCAAGGCTAGGGGGAGCAGACACAAGACCTCTGCTACAAAATCTGTGTTGTGGGTTCACACATTAAAACGGACACCTTCCCATATGTGGCCTCATCTTCTGATAAACTAGATGCAAACAAAACACTGAATTTTGGCAAATATAGGCTTCGAGGTTATTTTAAAATACATTTAAAAGTCATTATTTCAGGGATGAAATTGCAGACAAGAACATTCCCTGGGATGCCAGTGTGTATCAGGCAGTGATCTGAGCTGGGAGGCTTTGCTCATTTCCTACTTTACTTAAGGCTCTCAGACAGAGTAACCTAAGTACTAAAGACAGAAAGAAAGAAACTTATGAGCATAGTTCCTAATTACAGTACTGGCAAAACATACTTCTCTTTAACTAATACTCTTATTCCCTATTTCTAGTTTCAAAAGTAAAATTGGCCACAGTTAAGCCAAAAACGGTGGCTTTGGCGCTTAATTTCCAAAGAAAACAAGCACACAGAAATACATTACACATTCCCCAGAACTAATGAAAAATAGGACAAGGCTTCTGTGTGAAACAGATTCAACAAGCATAGCACACCAGTTGAGACTGCTCTGCTCACAAAGCTGGGCAGAACAAGTATTGACAGAGGGCAAGCCAATTTTACTAAATAAACCACTGTTTGCAAAACTACTCAAAAAGATTCCCCTCGGTGATCTAAATCTCTTTAAAACAAAACATTTTGTGTTAAATACTGTGAATCATCACAAATCATGGTTGTTTATAACTGGAAATGTTAAAGGAACAAGTTACTTCCCTGTTTCAAAATCACCTATTCTTTGCAATCCAGCCCTCACCTTACTCCATGAGCTTACTTGCTTTGAGACCTAATCAATTTGTACTCCCAATAACCTCTTTCCAACCTCTCACCCCTGTGCTATTCAATACCTAAGGTGCCATTCAGTACGTTCAACCCTTAAAATGGACACACAATTGATGTTCTGTGATTCTGCCATTCTTTCATCTGGCCTTGTAATTTTTCAAAAGAAACTTCTCAAGATACTCAGTATTTTCACAAACTGCTAAAAAAGCTTATTCATTCAATTTCTGCCAATATTCTAGACTTCCTGAAAAGTTGGGAGAGAAGAGAGAAGGGAAAGGAAAGGAAAAAGGTGCAAGAAACATGCCAATACTACTTCTGCTTCCAGGTGCAGGAAAGTCAGCTTCATTTTAGAAGTAGCAAAATGAAAAAAATTGGCATGACTTTAATAATTTGGTAAGTTAAACCTCTTTTAAAAACTGCAGTTTAAAAGAGAAATTTCAACATCGACCCTGTTTCACAAATTCAGAATAGCTTTAAAAAACTACTGAGAAAATAGGCCATAAGGAATGCTCTGAGACAGCAGCTTTGGCACAATAACCAGTTCCTGTTAGCAGCATAAAAACTGCAAACCTCCTGCAAAACTGCAAATATAACAGCACACAATCTTCAGTATTTTTTTTAAATAACAAAGGTATTCTGTAACAAATTATGTAATTTTGAGGAAAAGTAGATACATGGTATTTCTCTAATAGAAGAAAATTAAAAGACATTAGAAAGAAATACCCTGCTTTAAAACTCACCCTGTATGCTTTTCTAAAAAACACTGAGTCATAAATCAGCATTATCTAATTACAGAGAAACACAATTTAATTAAGAAAAGCTTAACTTTTACTGCAAGCTTTTTCCTTCTCCATGATTCCTGTATCTCAGAAGTCCTCCTTGTTCAATGTCACCAAAAGAAATACCTCCTTCTCAGCTAAAAACACAGTGGCGTTTGCTGGAGTTATTTGGCTTTGGACTTTGCACTATGCAGTTATGAATTTAATAATAACCTACAACCATTTTTGGGGTTCTAATATTTTTGAGGTTTGATTTTGATTTTGTAGAAGATTGATAAAGGAGAGGAGAAATGCATGGATACCAGCTGTGTATTGCCCTTGTCAGACGCAACACACACAATCAGAAAAGGACTCTCAGTCAATATCCCAAGGGGTGCCATGCAATGACCAGTTACCTGCAGTATCACCAAAATGGTCCCTGCAGCTCCTGGATTGTGAGATGTGACACAAAAATGGATACCTGTAAGACATATGGGGAAAGCTGAAGGCAGCAGTTAGAAAATCATTGCTTTGCCTGTCATCTCCATACACTTTTGAGTGGAACAGAAAACCCAAAGCCCTAGCTAAGAATGCATGATATAATATGTGCTCTTTCCAAACAAACCCCAGCCAACAGAGGGTAGTTAAAGATTTCTCTTTAATGTTCCAATACTAATACATTTTTCTTTTATTAATAGTTTTCAAAAATCAGTAAAGCTGATTCACTGATGCAAAATGTTGACATTTGCATTGTGTTCATTTCCATGAAAGTTTAAAATTTGAGTACTTTTGAAAAAGAAGCACTTCTGTTCTCCTTTATGTGCTAGAGATTAAAAAATGCAGTTTGCAATTACTGTAAGCCACCTCTCTCTCTATGGAGGTTTTTCTGTAGAGATTACTTGACAGAGATTGATATTACGACTCTGCTGAAGAACTCCTGCATTAAATTTTAGTTGATCTCTTCCAAGGTTACTTAAATAATCATTGCACAGATTATACCATAATGTTATTTCCAGGCACTTCACTGGAATGTTTCTTCTTTAAAAACATGATTTTATTTTAATTGATCATCCTAATTTTCCCATTTTTTAAAATTTATCTACCAGTTAAGTAATAATCATTAGAAAACAAAAAAAGTTGCAGTGATGTGGTTCCGATTATAAGTAGAAACAAAACAATTCCTCAGAGGAAATAAATAATGATTTGTCTAAGATATTCACTCATACTTTTGTGTTTATCTTTAAAGGTCTAAGTAGGACTTGGAATCAAGGAGACAACATATATGTTGAGAAGTTAGGAAAAGCAGAGAGAAGAGAGCAGGGCTCTGAAGAAAAGCATGAACGACTTGTACTTTTCCATCTATTTGTACTCCAAATGTCCCTTGCTAGAAAGACAACCAGACACTTCAATAATTTGCTTTCAGCCATTTTATTTTGCAGTGGGTGGCCATATGTAAGGGCAACTAATTTCAAACCACCATATTTTCTGTCTTCAGCTGAAGCAGATTCATTTAGTGATCTGAGAAAGTATTTACCACGCAATATTGTTCCATCAACCAAATTCAACACAACTAATTTATGAGTTTTCTCATAAATTAAACCACAGACATTACAGAGATCGGAATGAAAACAACTTCAAAAGAATTATGCAGGAAGATCTAATCAGCATTACAATGGTGTGTTGCAAATTTTGAGACATAATGTAATGATGTGATGAAAAGCTAATTATTTAAAGAGAACTCTGGAGTTGAAATTTTTCAGTACCCAGTAACATCCTGGACATTTATGTCTTTTGGAAATTACTGTCATTGTGCAAGAAAAAAAATATAAGCATTCTAAGGAAGTATCTAGGAAGTGTTTAAGTAGATTGTGGAAAGTCAGTAATGTATTTTATGATGCACAGATCAGTGTGTACCATATTTACTCTGTAGCTTCTTTATGTATATATTATAGAAAAAGATACATGATACAATGTCAACATACAATCGTGGTTGTACAAGTGCAGAAGTTTATAGTTTATACAGCAACTCAATCTTAAGATGACAAAATCAAGGCACTGAGACAGTCCATTATAAAACACTGCTAGAAAACCATACACTTCAAAGGCCAGACTGGTTTGTTGTCATTTAAAAGGTTTCATGTTCCTGTTGGAAAGGTCAATAAAGAAAGTTAATCTTTGTGCAACTACTGACAGAATTTCTGGCATTAACTTTTAGTCAAAAACATATGTGTAAAAGGAAGTCTTCTGCATTACAAAGATATAGGAAAAGCTAAACATTTAGCTCCAAACATCCTGCAAATATCGCTTTGTTTCTCGAAGCATGGCCAGGATTTTCATTGCTTCCAATTTGTCAGCTTCCATTTCCATGCTTAAAATGTCTACTATGGCATCACTTACATCATCAGCCATGTGCTTCTTATCTCTGAAAAATAAAAAAACAGAGGAAGAAAAGTGTAATACTGTATTTTTCCATTTATCAATAGCTTCAATATAGGAAAGAATCATTAAAAAGTCTCAAACAAAAATATAGCTTTTATATTGTACAGCATGATTCTCATGTAGCTGTAGCTGAGCATTGACACTAACTACGGTTTCTCTCAATCAAACACTGCATAATTTTCAGCATGCTGTAATTCTTAAGTAAAAAGTCTTGCAACCCTAGTTGAGAGTCAGAAAACAATTGGTTTCTTTAAGGAAGAACTGGAAGAACTGCTGAATGACTTTTGATTCCTAAATCATAACACGGTTCCAATATTAAAGAAAAAAAACAACAAAAACTGCTACCAACCCCTCATTTATTATTAACACTATTTTTAATACAAATAGCTGACATTTATATCTGCAGGAGAACACATTAACATTGGGCCCTCTATTCAAACAGTTTGTCCGTTTATCAACAAACCTAAAAGTCTTGAACCTCCAGGTAAGTTAACATCCACAAACAGAACCTTCCACTGTAAAATTTATTACTATGACAGAGCTCTAGCATTCTGGAGCACCCGAACCTAGAACACAGCAGAAGACTGCTGTTGTCTCACAGATGAACAGTTTCTAATCACATCTATTCATATATCTAATTTTCTAAAGAGAAATCTATTCGCTTGAAACCTCCTATAATTTAACTGAAAGCTGAGGGGAAAAAAAAACAAGAAAAGAAATAATAAGCAACTAAAACAACCAGTGGAACTGTGTGGGTTACAAGCTGTATTTCAAGATTCTACTGAAAAACGGTGGACACAGAGATGACAGTCTAGCTTTCCAAGAAGACTCTTTCAGCATGATATTGGTCCTTTCTTTCAGACAGCTCTAAGTCTTTCTAAAGCCTCAAACTTCTTCTACTCTCTTTCTGAACAGTCCATTTCCATTCTACTCACCCACATACATAGAAGTAACCTCTCTCTTTCAGCAGGACTCTGGCAACTTCCTTAGCACAAAACCTAAGGATGTCTTGCACATATTTAGGTGGGGCCACTTCTGCAGTTGAAGAGTCTCTTGA
The DNA here is from genome assembly GCA_013400215.1 of Cisticola juncidis. Classification (NCBI taxonomy): domain Eukaryota; kingdom Metazoa; phylum Chordata; class Aves; order Passeriformes; family Cisticolidae; genus Cisticola; species Cisticola juncidis. The sequence goes on along the minus strand of VXBR01010170.1, from coordinate 419,595 downwards.
GAAACAAACCTTAAGATGAGTTAAGGTTCCGTTTTCAAGAAAACATTGGAGCTCATCTCTGAAAGGTAATAAAATCCTTTTAGCAATGGCTCAAAGATGAGCATTCCTTCATGAACACAAAGTGGATGTTAAATAGTGAACTTGCTTGAACAAATAGTCTCGGTCCTGATGCCGACAACCAAAAAACAGCCATGTTTCTCCAAACTCCCAGTCTGTGTGTTGTTCTCTGAGCTTTTGCCTAAAGAGACAAAAAAACAATCCAATCTTGTTTTATCAAGTGCAGAATCTGAAACATCGAAAATCTAATTTTAATTTCAAGTAGTATTAAAAAAACCCTTCTGGATTGGCAGAAACGTGAAATGATTTAGGTAAATCAAAGTCAAACCCTCATTTGATTTTTTGACTACTCACTTTCACACCAGTTCAAGATCAACCAACTTCAAATATTTTTTTTTTGGCCACAGTTTCATATTGGAATAGCCAAGACTGCCACTTGCAAACATGTCATAAAGTAATCCTGACTGCTGAATATGGAGATCACTACATTTTATCCTTCATTGGAACCTATGTAAAACCACCTGAGAAAACAAAGTTTAGAAGGCTTTGCATTTTAGCTGGAGATACCTGCTAGATTTTATGAATAACAATTTATTAACTACCACATCATCAGAAAAATTATTTCATTTTCTTGAAATAATGCTAGAAGCATTGTTTTGAAGGAGTTTTAGCTGCCGTTTTCCAGTTACATTGTGAGAGAGAGATTTCATTTATACTTTAAAATAAAATGCAAATTCCTTTGAGAGGTAAAGGTATATTTGGGAATCAAAATTAAGGAGTACATAATGATTTGGTTAAAGCAAAGCATGGAGATAGAAATATGTCAAAATTTCACTTTTCTCTCAAATAAAATGTTTTAAAAATTGTTATAGGACCCAAGAAACTTCATTATCTTGCTGGAACTAATGAGTCACATTGGAATATGTGTTGGTTACCTTTAAAACTTAAAACCATTCCCACCCAAATACTTCACTCCTCCTGTTCTTCTTTTCCTCAGAATGATCAAGTTTTTACATACTCTTGGTGATGTGCTGTCACTTTTTAGACAAACACTGCTTTGCCTTGCAAAATTATGCTGCTGGAATTAGAGAGGGAAAAGAATAGATCCATCTTCCCCCACACACAAACTCCCAAACACCAAGACTACTGCTGAGTGGAAGATTCTGGTGAGAAGCTCCTTATCTTAAAACATCAAAATGTAAACTACAGAGAAATAAGAGAATATGGGAGAAAACTTGACACTCATCATGCCTTTTAATATAAATGTGACTTCTCAAGGAATTGGATTCTGAGTAACAAACTTAAGCCAATCAACACTTTATAAAAACTATCATCCTCTTACAGAATTTCCACCAGCAACACAAATAGATAAAGGATTTAATTCCTTATTACTATTTCTGCAATCCTCATGTATCTACTATTATACTATACTATAATTCCAATTTCTCATGTATTAATAGTAAACACAGTCAGATGAAAATGTAAGTTTTACTACTGTGAAAAACAAATAAATACACAATGCTTGTTTAAAACTAATAAGACTGCTTATAATCAGCATATCACTATTACAAAAAGGAAAAAATTAAATGCATTTCTACTCAAACCCTCAGGCTCTATTCCCCTCAACATAAAAAAGGCTGCTCTCCAGGTAACAAGTTGGTACATACCTATGTTGTAGGAAACCAATAAATGGTGAAATTCCTGTTCCTGGACCAACCATAATGAATGGCACAGATGGGTCTGCAGGTAAGTGGAAAGCATTGCTTGGACGAGGGAAAATAGAGATCTAAAATTAAATTAGATAAAATACAATTGAAGGGTATTCTTAAGCACTGAAAGCACCATGACATTTTTAGAACCTTCAGGATATTTACACAGCATATGTACCCACACACCCTTCCAAATCCTGAGCTTCAGAGTTCATCTTTAATGCCACACAGACATTTAGAATAAAATCTCACTGAAGTCTTTGGAGAAAAACAAAAACAAACCCAACAAAACCATACCATATTTACAAACCTATTAATCCATCTGAAGCAAAACTGAGATAAACCACACAGCCATGAGTTTCTGAGTATGAAAACTGATTCCACCACAAATTTGGGGAATACTGTTACAGAATGCCTGGAAAGGTTGGTGCTGGCATTTGAAGGGAAGTAAAGCCAGCTTATTGCTATTAAAGGCAACTCAAATTTTTTTACATTGTGGAATGTCGGGATTTGTTTACAGTGAATTGAAGCCTACTGGTAAAGAGCCTGCTTTATTAATTTTTATAAAAGTTAGACATGATTTCCTAAAATGTATATGGGTGAGGAGAGGCACATAAAAGCTCAAAGATCCTGGAAAATATTTTATATAATCCCACTGATAAACAGTAATTCTAATTTTCATAACTGTGTCAGAAAGGAAGATATTTTCACAGGAGCTCTATACCTATCCTCTGAGAGATAGCCAACATAATCTACAGAAAACAAGAGATTACAATTTTTAATTCTAAAGGATTATTCAAAACTCAACAGCTGCCATAGCAGAGCTTCATCCATTAAAGTAATAAACAAATATCCAATTTATTTTGCATATTAATTATGAAAGGATTTGAATTTACTTTCAAGTTTAAGGAAGGAGAAAGGCACTAGGCCAAGTTATTTAAACTTTGTTATGTAAATCTGAATGGTTTAGCAGTACTCATTTTTTTATACTTTAATTCACTACAGACATAACAATGTTAAAGAGCATTATTTTCCTAGTTTCATGATGATAAAAAAATATAATAATTCTTGCTGGTGGGGAACAATACTTTATATATATATATACTTCACATCACACTTGAATTAGGAGGCTATTTACCCTATTAATGATTCCAAATTGGTCATTCTTTCAAAACAGACTGCAAATGGTAAACACATTTATACTGTAAAGTGTACTCAATTAATCTAATATATTTTTGCATAAGACCACATTCATCTACTTTGTATTGTTATTCCATATATTTCTGTGATCTACGTGCATTGCTCCACATTTATCTATGCTGAATTCTAGCTTGTGCAGTAGATGGAAATAGTTCTAAACTTTATCCAGACTCATTCTGTAATAATTTTTTTTTCTTTTTAGCCACCCCTTTTTCCTGTTGAATTAATTTCAAATCAGTATATTTTAAATAAAGTGCAGATGTGAACATTGGAGTAAGATATATGATGCACACGTTAATCTTTGCATTAGTTTTAAAAAATTAAGATAACTTGTATGGTGGTTTTTTTCCCATTTTGTCTGAGTGACACCTTGAATTATTGGCACAGTTTTCTTTCAACTGAATTCTATGCCTGTTTCCATTTTTCATAATCAAATATAGATTAGGCTGCCAGTACTTCTTTTTGAGAAAAGAAATGTATATCACACACATCAATTATATAGTAGAATTCCAATTTTTTAATAATTTCCTTAGACCTAGTGACTTTGAGATCAATTAATTACACAGAATCTCTGCCACAAAATGAAATGAGGGAAAAAAAAAAGTACCTACTCCCAGCAATATCAACTGTGCCAAACAATCACTTATACTCATTGGAAAAAACCACAAATGACTGTACCCTGTGTCATATTCAATAACTTGGCCTTTCCAAACTCTGGAAGACCTGACACGAAGTGTGAGTTTTACAGTTTCTCTGTTGTTACTTGCTATTGTTTCCTGGAAATGACCAAGTGCTATCTTGTGATGCAAACAGCCATAACCATTTAATTACACAGTGGTAGTTGAGTCCACAAAAACATCCTTCAAGATACACTCAGGACTATAGAGGGATGTAAAACAATTGTGGCCTTTCAGCAATGGGAAATTCACAATTTAGGTATGCATAGATAAGTAAAATTTAACTTCAGTGTTTAGGAATGAAGTTCTGGACATGTTACACGGAAGTAGGGTAGAACTGCAAAATTAAGGAGTTTGCTTCCCGAACACCTGCACTGCATCACAGCAGAGAATGAACAAACCCACAGTTGTTTCAGACATGCATAAATTTAACAGTTAATGATCTTAGATCTAATATTCATACCTTTTCAGTTGAAGAGCTTTCTTCTTTTGTATCCAGACAGTTTTTACTGGGGTGCAGTAGAGGTGTAACTAACTCAGCAAGCCACCCTGTACAAACTCCTTTCCGTGAGACTGGTCTAGAGGGACTGGCAGGGAACTCCACAACATTAAATACAAAGTGCAGCCTTCCTGGCTGATATAAGTTTGAACTGCAAAGACAAAAATATTAAAAAACCAAAGCAAAATGTGAGAGACAGCTGTACAATCTTGCAGCGGGTCCGTCTGCAGCCCAAACCATTTCAGTTGAATCAAGATTTTCAATGTTCAGTTAACTGCATAATATTTTCATTTAGCTAGAAATTGTCTTAAGGCTGGACTCAGAGGCCAGTGTCTACAGAAGGGAATCCAAACTCCTACCAGAATCATGTGTGTATGAACTTGTTCTTGAGAGCTTTACCAAAGCTTTACCATACATTCAATATTCTTTGAAATGGTCAAACAATGTTTTTTGCAATAGGGTCACAATTACATTTTCTCCTTCACTCCTCTCTTTCTTCCTCAGATTATAACCTAGACAAACACATATGAGAAAAACCCCATACCTAAATAACTAAGAAGATATAATTTGAATATTTCATTACCTTGACACTGAGTAGGATCTGGCTTGTAATTTAGGAAGATGTTCTGAAGAATAGAAAAAAGAAATCACTTATTTGATTCACCCCAATGAAGATATCGTACAATGAGTGTTTACACTACAACAGATTACAAGGTGTTTTAATTTAACTGTAATTTTATTCTAATAACATTCAGTGTTTGTGGTTCAGAAACAAGCAATTAAGACCTGAACTCTATTTTGAACGGGTTTCAGACCTTGTGGAACATTAATTAGAGATCCTATACAATGAGACCATAACAGTTAATTTATGGGGTTCTTCATCAAAGAAAGTGACTGTAAGGTATACAGAAAAGATGCCAGTAGCCAGCAGATGAAGTGAAGCTTGAAATTTAATTTTCCCCAGCTTTCCTCTATGAGCTAAAAAGCTCTCACAATAGAGATTGCTTGATTGAAAGTTTCCTATATATAATGTCCTAGAAGCAGATGTGCCAGCTCAGTTTCAAACCACTGATTAGCTATGCAAAGTTTTGAAAAAAACAAGACAAAGGAGTTCATGGGGCATTTTTTGAACAAGCAGCCCCCTATATATATCACACACATACATTTATATCTATATATGTATGTACATAAGCAGAACTACCCTTTTTGCCAATACATGCACACCTTGACATATTTTAAAGGTGCTCTGCTACATAAGATAGTTGCTAGGCAGGGTTAAGAAAAAGTAGTGCAGTGAAATCACTTAAACAAGACACTAAACCCATTCTGCGATTTTGGGTAAAGGTGAACAAGATGACTGCAAGAACACAGAAAGCAATTTCTTTGACTCATATTATGAAACATATTAAGAAACTCTGGATTTTGATTTGAAAAATAACTGCCAGTAATTTCAGATCTATTTGACATGGTTAGAGTTGTAGTCTCATCCTTTCAGTATTTTATATCAGGAATCCAGTGAGCATGTTAGACATAACATAAATACAAATATACTGGGAAAACCATTCTGTTTTAACAGGTGAAAGTGCAAGGAAAGACCACGTAGGCCAAGAAATAAGGAGTTGTAAAAATGTCTTTTTTAATTGTAAGCAGCTGATGAACCAATTCATAAAGACCTTAATCCTGCAACCTTCAAAGTAACCTTATGCTTGCATGGTATGTATGGGTGTAATCCAGAGTCAAAGCATTGGTATGAACCTAAATGTTTGCAGAAAGAAAACCAAAGACTACAAACTGTAGAACAAAGCTTTGTTTCCCAACAAGAGTTTCAGCTTGATCACTATAGAAACTATAATATTCCTAAAGCTGTTAACTGAACAATTACTCCCCTTTCCTGGGAAATTGAACATTTAGTCTGACGCATTTTCAGAAAGAAAATCTAATTAAATCTAAATCAGTCTTTTACCAATTAACAGGCTAAGTGAAGGTTTGCAGCTTGGAAAAGCATGAAGTAAATCCAGGAGGCAAACATTAGAATCTCTAATAAAGCGAGTGTAATCAGAGGCTCCTTGTCTGCTGCAAAGCTCTTGAAGCCTCCGTTTTTCTCCCACATCACTGGTGCATTCCACAAGAGCTCGCAAAAATGCCTGTAGGGAAGAAAGGAAAGAGTGATGGGTAAAAAACTTATCCATTTGGGAAAATGGTCGCTAAACTGGGAAAAACTTGGGTTGCCTGAGGACAGGAATTAGGTTAATAGATAATAACCTAATTCTTTATTTCTCAATTTTTTGATTGCTCGTCTAATGTCTGTAAGAAGCTAGCACATCAGAAAATCCTACCTAGCCTGAGCAAGGAAGAGACCAAAAAAAAAAAACCAGGCACAAACCATTCGCCCCAAAATTCCAGATGTTTGAAAGGTGTTCTTGTTGCCCCTATTTGCACTTTGGTTATGCAGCTCCATAACAATTTAAGACAAAAACACCATTTGCTAAGTTACAGAAGCCACAAAACGAATAACAAAAATCTTAGAAGAGGTATGACTATAAATAAAGTATGGTATTAAATGAGTCATGTTAATGTTGTTGTGGTGTTTTACTCTATATTTTATGCCTACATACTGGTAGGGTAAACTTTTCTTAAAGGAAAGTTAAATTGAGCATTTTAAGATAAAGCAAAGATCAGATGTAAACAGTTACAAAGTTTTTTTAAAAAACGAAGATGGAAATAGACAAAGTGCATAAAAGAAAAATAACAGAAAACACCAAATACAATCAGGTAACACATTCTACACAAAGGAATACTTGGAAAATAATGTGTGTTCACCCACAGAGCTTCCAGACAATAGTTTTGAGTATGGAGTTACATAAAGCACATTTTAGGCTGAAGACTTAATACAGCAGACAGGTTATAAAAACTGGCTTCAGTGATATTCCCCAGCCAGTACTCTCTGCCTACTCTTATTGCTGAGACAAAATTTCAAAATCATTAAATGTGGTTTTGAAAAGGTTGAAACAACAGGAAGATTCTCTTCTGCTGTAAAATCCACTAAATTGAGTAAAAAGTTCCTCCCAAAAATTGATTTCCCTCAGAGACCCAACCACACAATTATTTAGTTTCATCTTTCATATAAAGTTATCTTAAAAATATATTTTTACAATACCAGAAATATAGATGCACTTTCAGTTAGACGCTTTGCATTTTTTACATGCACAAAATGAAAGGAAAAAAATATAAACATGTTGTAGAACAAATACTATAAAAGCAAAAATCTTTGAATTCTGCTAGGTTACTGAAATGTTAAAGAAAAGCTTTAAAATTTCACAGACTTCACCCAATATTGTGAGTTGCAATGGGCCCCCAAGGATCACTGACTCCAGCTCTTAAGTGAATGGCCCACACGGTGTTGCTAGCACCGTGCTCTGACCAACCGAGCTGATGTGAAGGACACTGTGGAACATTTGCACACAGCAACACGTGTCTCTGGAGCAGACAGAACTTGACAGATACGGCTCCCTCTGATTAAAAAGACTTTTTACTTTAAAATGACTACAGGGCTAGGTTCAGTCAGCCTTCACAGTTATCTGGCACCAAGTTATCTAATACTTTTCTATTTACTTCCAGACTAGTCATAAATCAAGATAGAGCAGAGCAGGCATGTCTGCCAGATAAACTACCAGAAGTGATGTTTCTCAGAGTAAAGTGCAAACAGCAGCATACAAACTGACAATCCTTATTCACCAAGAGATACCATAACTATATACAAAGCAAGGACAGATCTGTAAGAAACCACATAGCATAGAATTACTAATTTCTCTTCAGAAGAAAAAACACATAAACACCTTTTTGGGAATTGCTCTTATTTCCAGACACCACGTTAGAATGAATTTGAGAGTGCTTCTTTCAGGGATGTGTTGTGGACGAGATGCTCCTAGTTCAGCGGGAGAAGAAAAAAAAAATGTTCATCTATTAATATACAGAAGTGGCATCACACATCTCACACTTTATGGACAACTTGTGCAGCCCTCAAAGATTCAGAGAATCTCACAGGGAGAACTGATTTAGCTCAAACCAGAACAACAAAGAGCCCGACACCATCCTGTGGAAATAAAGACAGAACTCAGCAGCACCATTGGGACACCAACTGCAATGCAAGAATGGAGCAATTCACACAGGTCCAGCTGGCAGTACACAGGCACACTCTGAACCTGCCCCTACTCTTTCTGAAGCATGGCATCGTAAGACTCAGCAGAACACATCCATAGACCTACAGGTCCATTTGAAGGCACCTTGCAACAGCACTAAGGCTTGTCCTTGAGGAGTGCAGCCCTCTTAGGATGTAAAACAGATTGACATGCAGTGTTGTGCAAGGAGATTTTATTTTCAAGTGAGGGGATTGTGAGGTTATGTGATTAAAGCCTTATCTCCATAAACATGAAGAAGCACAGAGTAAGAACGAGATGGATGAATGCCAATGCCAGGCTGCAGTTCCCAGTCAAGAGCTCATCTACTCTCATCTACAGTAAATCCAGCAGCAGCATTCTTATGCATGCTCTTTTTTGACACGTTGCTGTGACTTCCAACATGCCTGCATGGAAAGACAACTGTGTTCCCATACCAAAGATAAAAATGTTCAAACTATGCACACCAACTCCTACCCACACAGAAAGGAGCACCGGTCCATGACACTGCCTCACAACATACCTTTCTTTTTAGTGCCCTGCTTAACTTTTACACAAACAAAGTCATCTCCTTTTTCAGAAAGTCCCAAAATGTGAAGAACCTCTTCCACTTCACTGACATTGTTGGGACATATTACACAGAAAGCATCTCCAGGTTGGTACTCGAAGGCTGTATCCTGTTTTAAAACATGAAACACTTCTATTAAATCTTACTACAAACCAAGACATTCCCATTCCTGACAACAGCCTTCCTAACATTGTGCTCACATTAAGTCAAATATTCTTTTACTCTGTACTAACACTTTGCTGTTTTGAGCACATCAGAAATGAAGCAGTTGTGTTTTCTTTCCAGGCTTAACCTTACTAATTAGAAAAAGTCTTTCCTTATCTGGTTTAAATATTTGGACACTCTTTAATGAGAACTGCTGAGCAGCCCAAACAGAAGGAAAATAAATACGTATTAAGAGGTTGTGTTATATAATCAGCCCAGATCATTAATTACTGATGTTCTACATTTTCTGGTTTGAGAAGAGCAGAGAAATGAAGTCCCCATAATTAATGCAACTTTTTATAGAGATACATCATCACTAAAGGAAAATTTGCTGGTTAAGCTATTAGATGAATTGTGACAGAAATGGCCAGAATTGCTTTTAATTTCTGAAGGAAGAAAAAGAAAAATAACCAGACAACAGCACAGTGAAAATTCAGATCTTAACACTTAGATTCTACTTAGCTGCCTGAGATTCTTGTGTGCAACTGCTGAAACTCTTATGTGCAACTCAAGCTTCTGCCTGTTAAAGGAACATGCAGAATTATACTTGCACCATTATGTTTCCCTTATGCAGCAGGTGAGTGACCTGCATACACGGACTGACAAGAATGTCAGGTGAAAAAGGCAAAAAAAAGCTTACATTTTCAGTGGGTGCTGATGACAGAATGCATACATACTCATAAATACATGCAAAAAGTCATGTCACTCAAAGAATCAGTTGCTCAAAACTTAAGAGAATCTATTTATAACTGAGATTTAAAGATGTCTCATGTATATTGAGGCAGATTAGGCTAAGAAAGTCCAACAGAAAGTACTGCCAAAAATCACAATATCCCGACAGTAATATTCTATCACTCTGAGAAATCACTCAGAAGCAACATCCTTTCCTTTTCAAGATTTCTTATGAAGTAATAATTGAGCACTCTCTGCCTGCCTTTCATCTTCAAACCAGTATACAAAACATGATCTTCACTGAATAAACTAAACCAGTTTTTTAACTGAGGGTAACTGAGATTGAGTTTGAGTAGCATGTTAACAAGGCACAGCAAATGAATGTCAAAGGCAGAAACAGTGCTCAAGAGCAAACAATTCCTTTCACTTGATAGTATTAGTGAAATTACTACTTGTGTAGATTAACTACCATAATGAACAGTCACAATTTACTATACAGTTTCTGAATATTCTTCAAGTTGTACACTTAGAAACTGAAAGATTACTTCAGTATTCCCTGCCTGCCTTTCTCCACTGAAAATTCCCTTCATAAAGGTATTTCACTCAAAATGATATCCATGGAACAACAAAGACAATAACTCAACACTTTGTTCCAGTTTTGACTTCCACGGAGTCCTATTTTTCTGCAAATAAATCAAACTTTACATTTACAAAATGGAGCAGTGCAAGCTGACATCCCATAGTATAAAGAATTATTTTTTCTTTTTAAACAGTCAAGTAAATAATTTCCCCCCACAGTTATTATACATAACACACATGTTTTTCATCCTTTATTTTAACCCGCTAAAGAAAAAGCCATCACCAACTTACTGCAATATCAAGCTCTAAGAGCAATGCAGTCTTTATTGCATCTTCCCTAGTGAGCTGCACTGCTTTTGTAACTGGCACTTCAAAGGTTGTTCCCTCTGAGATAAGTGAAGACACATGTGGATTCTGAAAAAAAACAACACAAAAACTTACACTAAAAATGCAAATCAGCTTTATGACATCTTACTATGACATACAGGAATTTGTGTTGGTACAGGTTGTTTTTGAAACAATCTCAGAGAACAACTCAAAACAGTAAGGGAAAACATGAATCTTCTATATACATAGAGTGTTTTGCTCTTTTTAAAAATTCACATCTAAGCAATGGCTGGCATACATTCAATTACAAAAAGTCAGTAGGCTTGAACAGTCTAATGGGTCTACATTATTATCAAATGCAGCGAGCTGTTTCATTTTTCAAGAACTGCCTTGAAAATAGCCAATTAGAGAATGGCATTTATGTTAAACCCCAGAAAACTCCTGCCTAATTAAAGGATTATTAGGTGTATAGAATGGACATAAGAACAGAAGTTACATCATTGCAGGTTTACAGCTTAAGGTTTCGGGGTCTATTTGGGGTCTACTACTACAGGCAACTTATAAAAGGAGTTTTAAATTAGAGCTAATAAGCAAAACCCCATCTACAAGACAGCATCATGTTATAACACAACATTTCTAAACAGGTAAAAATGACAAGTACCAGGAATAATTCCACATCACACATGTCAAAGGCTGTCAATCAGACCACAGCCCTCACTTCTCCATTACCACAGTCAGTAAGTTTGAGATCAATGCAGACAAAAATAAGAAGAGGCATGAGGGATACCAAATGCCTGTAACAGTACTCTGTCAAATGTAAAGGAATCATCCTACCAATAGGAGAATATTTGTTAATCTGAAGATTTCCTATTTAAAAAAGGAGGCAAGAGAATCACTTGAGACCAACAGCTGGAAGTTTCCTTGTTCTCTTAAGATTCTGACGTGGTGATTAATGGCTTGGGCCATATCAAGTCACTGTGCATCAGCTGGACTGTTGTAATTGTCTACATTTGTATTCCCTCCAAACCAAATTCAAGGCATAATGAAATCAAAATTTAAGCAAAATTGTATTATCTTACACTTCCCACAAATGCTTTAGACCTTTGCTATTCTGCTATTAGTATGCAGCAGCTTGTTAATTCAACCCTAGACTCAACAGCCCATGACAAGATCATCTAAGTAACTGGAGAGATCATGTACCAGGCCTTCTTTAAATGGCAAGGAGTCTCTGTTTGGAAATATTCAAACCTCAACTTGATGCATTTCAAAACACACCATCTTCAGCTGTGCTTGGCAAAAGATACCCATAGGTGCTGTTGCAATGAGAGATACCAAACAAGGACATGAATTATGTGATACCTGCAAATCCAAACATGACCTTACATAGAACTTACTTGTTGACAAGGTCTAGCCAACTATGTCAAAAATAGTTCCAAAGAAAAAAAACAAACAAAACATAAACAGCCATTTCATACTTCCCAGGGCTCAGGACAACCACTCTGTTTTATACCTGAAATCTGGACTTTAATCTTTTATCTGTCACCGAGTTCCAGATTAGCATATTCATCTTTTTCCATTTGCTGTTCAAAAGCAAAATTAACTTTTTTTTCTACATACAGAAATTAAAGGCATCACCATTAGAACCTGATTTCAGGGATCAGTCTGAATATATGCTGACTTTAAGAAAACGGTCTCTTTTTAAGACTATAGCAGCACATTCAACACAATTAGTCTTTAACAGAAGAGTACCTCCAAATCATAAACCTCCAAGAATTTAATTTGGATTATTACATTTAACAACTCCAGCAAAACCAACAACACAAGGTTTAAAAGAAAAGCAAAATTATCCAGTGTTTAAATCCATACACCCGTCTGTAACTATTTAGTGAGAGTAAGTGATTCTCTCAGCATTTCCATTAATAATCTCAAGAGAGAGAGTGTCAGTCCAGAGGATACCAAAGGGCTTTCCTGATCATGAGCAGCCACACAAGAGGACTGGGCCCAGAAACCCCACCTCAGCTCAGTACTGGCTCCTCAGTCCTGTCTGCAGCTACATTACAGCAGTACTGGTCAGTAGCTCAACCACAGTCATGCCCATGACTGGACACAGATCCTGTTGATCCAGGCCTGGATCTTGAGACCAGTTTCTTAGCTTGGGCCAAGATTCCCACAAACTTGCCTGATGATCTGCACTCTTGGCTGATCCTGGCTGCCACCTGCTGGTTTGCATTGCTTGGGTAGTGGCTAGCAATGCTGGCTGTGTTACCACACTCAGCTCCTGGCTCCCTGTCATTTAAAGAGCAGCCAGACTTCACTGCTCCCTTGCATGGATCACTGAAACATCTGCCCTCTGCAGGCAACCAGGCAAGTTTTAGTCACTCTTGCCAACTGGAGGTGATTTCCAGCTCATGCTTCTCTTAGTACAACAGGTCTTTGTTCAGCGTGGCTTCAACATGAAAAGCATACTGGCTTTTGATCTACAGTTCATCTTCCATTTCACATGGAAAATAATGATCATGTTTGCACATGATCAGTGACAAGTTTCTCCATTACTAAGTAAGCAGCAAGATTTTGAGCAATTTTACTGCCTCTTAGTGCATTCTGAAAGTACTAAAAATTTGAACAGAAACTTTACTGTACTTCTCACTACAGCAAGATGTTTTCACTGTTATAAGCCACAGAGGATTTGAATTCTTTCCTTCCTGACAGTGCAATACCAACTTACTATTTAGCTGAATTATATCTCGACATAAATGTCCATAACCCATATGGTGGCACCTACATTCAATATAAATGTACTTTTTAATTAAAATTCAAAAGCCTCCTGTGTTTGGGGACATATCTCCATTATGTAAGCCTTCACTTGCTCTTTTGAGCCTTATGTAGGAGTATGCACTTACACTTCTACAAGAGCTAGAGGCTTCCATCACTCAAAGGGAAGTCCTTACCTCACCCTGGGTGTCCTGAAACTCCACCTCTATATATTCAGGTGGCAGGGCAGGAATATTAAGAGCAGACTGAGAGACAGGAGGGACAGAATGAACAAGTGAAGGTTCGGTGTCTCCAGCTGGAGCCACAAGATTGACGTCACCCGGTTTCTGTGACAGAACATCAGAAGCCCTTGCTCCCTCATCTTCTAGCTTCAAGCTCTGTACTTCAGAGCTTAGCTTTAGTTCATGCATAGAGTGTGGAGCTGTAGAGATAGAGCTGGAAACTGCATCGACAGCACTGTTCATGCCTTCTTTTTCTTTCTGCAATTGTAATGCTTCCTTGAGGGCAAGCCAAAGTCCATCAATCCAAGGATCAACCACTAATTCCAAACTGGGAATGAAGGGGGAAAAAAAGAAGAAATGCATTGATGAACTATTGTGACTTCCTGGACTGTTAATCTACAAATAATGAAAGAGCACAAAAGCAAAAAACACTATTCACTTTCCATTTTTAATATATACCTGCAGCTGACCAAGATTACTTCTTAGTCAAAAAAAAAAAAAATTAGTTGTTATCACTATGTAAATTTACAAAGTCTAAAATGTATAACAGCCTTGCTCTTCTTTCAGTTTTTCCTTTTTATTTGTATATGCTCAACTTTATGACAGAAATTTGAAGGAACGGCTGCAGAGTTTGCAACTTTTCATTGTGCGACAGCAACATCAATAGCTTACACTAATGGCCCATTTTTATTATTTCAGAACACAAGCAGTAAGTTTTATTGTTATGACAATGTTTGTATTCAACTGCCTTGCATCATCATGCACAGAACCAATATAATCAGCAGTTCAAAATAACTAAGCCAAGACTGCAGCCTACCGGCCAGAAAGAACAGCAGAACAGGGAGTTGTTTTCTTACATAATTCCTTTACAGCAAAGAGGGAAATCTTCTTACATGATTTCTCTAAAGTGATCCTCTGCCCATCCCCAAAAGATAAAAAAAAGAAAAAAAGAAAAAAGAAACTACATTTTTGAATCTCTCCATTCACTCTGATTTATTTAATTTCTAAAACTGCTAAATACTATTTTTCCAGGCATTACAGATGTTTCCTCACACTTCAAAAATGGAGTTTTACTTAATGGCAATTGAGACTGAAAAGGCATACTGTGCTCAGGCAGAATTAATTTCTATGAGGTACTGAGTATCCAGTTTCAATGGACTTCAAATGGTTCAGAACATTTAGCCAAATGCCACTGCAACATGAAGAAATAAAATCCAAACCCATTCTGCTCTTACCCTACACAGTCATCTGCCAATCCCGTGTCATAGAAGTGCTGGGCACCAAGTTCTTGAAGCCGTCGGTCTACTGTCCTTCCACCATTACAGAAGAACATGTACTCCGAATCTCCCAGACCTAGCAAATTCAAGGAAAGAGGAATTGTGTCAATCAGGCAGCCTCACAGGCTACACAAAGTCAGGACAGACTTTTCTTGCAGGCAAACAGAAGAATCAGATATGTTGGAGCAAGTCCACAACAGGGCACCAAGATGATCAGAGGGATGGAGCACCTCTCCTAGGAGGAAGGGCTGAGATAATTTGGTTTCCTCTGTCTTGAAAAAAAGAAGGCTTTGGAGTGACCTAATTGTGGCCTTCCAGTACCTGAAGGGAGCGTAAAAGAAAGACGTGGGGGATTTTTACAAGGACATGCAGTGAAAGGACAAGGAGGAA
This sequence comes from Cisticola juncidis, assembly GCA_013400215.1. Taxonomy (NCBI): domain Eukaryota; kingdom Metazoa; phylum Chordata; class Aves; order Passeriformes; family Cisticolidae; genus Cisticola; species Cisticola juncidis. Next base: position 404,268 of record VXBR01010170.1, on the reverse strand, counting down.
TGGCTTCAAACTGAGAGTAGGTTTAGATTGGATGTTAGCAAGAAATTCTTCACTGTGAGTGTGGTGAGGCACTGGCAAAGGTTGCCCAAAGACACTGTGGATGCCCCATCCCTGAAAGTGCTCAAGGTCATGTTGGATGGGACTTTGAGCAACCTGGTCTAGTGGAAAGTGTCCCTGCCCATAGCAGGGGGTTGGAACTGGAAGATCTTAAAGGCCCTGTACAACAAAGGCATTCTATGAGTCTATCATAAATATAATTATATATCTATATATACTTAAGCACTTGTATATGTAAGTGTATTATTCAGATGCTACACTGAAACATACATACATGTATATGAATTTCAAACAAAATTGTGTTTGTCCCAAAATTGGGCTGAAAAACTGGCTCCTCCTTCCCAAATGTAAGACAGAGAAATACTCTGAAAACACTTTGCTTTCAGTATTTCACATTTCAGAAGAATATTGCCTTACTTTGAGGCTTTTAAAAAATACCTAAAATATTTTTAAAAAATAAAAATAAAAAAATCCTCTAACAGATAAAATATAAGGAACTAAAATAATTTAAAAAAGTAAAACTGATAAAGTATATGTGAATTACCAAAAGAAATTATCTTTCAGGATTAAGTTGTTAATAATGTCAGAGAGAGAGATGAGAGAGTATTAAAAGAAATTAAAAAGTATTAGAAACTTGGGGGGAAAAAGAAGGATCAAACATAGCAGTGGTTTTAAACATGAAGAAAGCTGAAAAATCTGCATGAGGGAATATAGTCCAGTAACTTCCTCTGCAGGAAAGATTTCTTTGTAGATCTTGTTTCCCCTGCACTGGGTTTTCTGCTCCTTAACTGTTGTGAAGCTGTTTTAGATGAAGATGCTCTTTGTTTCCAGCTGAACAGCCAATGTGCTCAAGAGGTATGTCCATGGAAGATCCAAGATTTTAAGAGGTCAACCAAACCACTGACCCACCCCACAAAAATGATCAGTTATTCTTTAGAGATCCTTGCCCAACAATCCTAAAGACCACCAGTTTTATGTCCATCTTCACAAATTCTCTAAGTAATCCACACCACTGGTTCACTATTGCTATCAGAATTTTTCACAGCCTGACCCTTTCTTGTATGCAGTTTCAAACCACTAGATCTTTATTACTTCCACTTGTGTTGGTTTTGGCTGAACGTTTTAAGTTTTTCTCACCATAGCTAGTATTGGGCTGTATTTTGGATTTGTGCTGGAAACAGTATTGATAACTCAGGGATGTTTTAGTTATTACTGAGCAGAACTTACACAGAACCAAGGCCTCACCTCTCCTCTCCTGCAAGCAGGGTGGGGGTGCACAAAGTGGATACAGCTGGGACAGACCCCAACAGAATGACCAAACAGCCATCCCATGCCACATGGCATCATGCTCAGCACATAAAGGTGGGGCAAGAATACAGAAGGGGAGAACATATGCAGTGATGGAGTTTATTTTCCCAAATCACTGCTATGTGTGATGGAACTCTGCTTTGCTGGAGTTATTTTGGCTGGATATATTTTGGCTGAAACACCTGCCTGCCCATGGGGAAGGATGAGTGAATTCCTTGACTAGCGTTAATTGTGCTCATGGCTTTTGCCTTTCCTATTAAGCTGTCATTATCTCAACCCACGAGTGTAATCACTTTTATCCTTCCTATTCTTTCCTCTGTCCCACCAGGGAGGGGTTGGGGGAGTGAGAGAGCAGTTGGGGCTTGGTTTCTGGCTGTGGTTAAACCATGATGCCATCTAATAATGGAACATTCCTCTCTCTTTATAACAGCCTTTTTTAAAATTATTATTATTTTCTCTTTTTTACTGTATTCAAGTACTGTACTTGGAGCAAATATTTCACTGGACCAGTTTAGATGGATACTATGAATGTATTTTAAGACTGTTAACTTGTTGAACTTCAATCACATTGTAATTTAGACACCTTAGTAATTTCTGCCATAAGAAAATTCAGGGTTAATACAATACTTATCTTTACACATACCTATATGCAGCTATGAAAAACCTGACCATCTCACAAACCATAATGTGTAACTCGGCAGCAGCATAACAGCTTTTCAAAATTCTACATGATTAGGATGCATATAGTTTGGACTTCAACATTATATACCCAGTAGAAATTTCCTTCTAACAGGTCCCTTCCTTATTAGAAACTTAGAAGTTTCCTCACTCCCATCTATCAACTTAAACTTGTAAGGTAAAAATAACCTAGGTTCAAATAGACATTTCTGGAGTTTTTTATGAAAAAACTTTATAAAGTTTTATAAATGAAATTTGAAGACTCAACAAACTAACCTTACCATCAGCTCAAGATATATCATGCATTCTGCCAAATCTGTATTTTGCTTATCCACCTTTAAGCTGAAGATACATTCATTCTCTTGATGCATACAACATTCAAAACTAAAGTATTACTGCAAATTTAAAGGGATAGGAAGATTAAAGGCTTTTACTTTTAAGAACATTTTATATTGCCTTTCCCTCTGTGAACGGGAAAAATGCCCAATGACACACAGTCAAGTAAACTAATCTAGTTTACTAATCTCTTTAGAGACTTGACATGAAATTTAAACTTCAAACAGTTATAGATAGTTTATATCATATGTTTTTATGCAAAGAAAATTAAGCTATAAAAAATTACATTGGTAGCTTACATTCAGATAATTTTTGTGATGCTTTTCCTTTATTGCTTATAGAGGATATTATATAAAACTGCTGTTTATAAAGTAAATGTTTTATAAGCACTTAAAAAAGCCCAAACCACCTACTCATAACTAAAAAAAAATTACAAAAATTATTCACTGACACACAAGTTTTGCAATTATATAAAAAATACTAAGTCACCTAGTAATCCATACTGGAGATGTGCAAAATGGTCTGGAGGCAAGGTCTTGTCTTGAATTTTCTTTACAAACTTGCGGGCAGTGTCTGGTGGTTCTCCTGTCCCAGTAGTGGAAATAACAATAACTACAGGATCCTTTTCTGTTTCCAGGTTATACTACAAGCAATAGAACAAGTTAAGTTACAAAGTGCCATTTGATACATAATTGTGGCCTTAGATAATTCATCTCCCAGCTTTCTTCTTTCCAAGGGTACAAGGGTATCTCATTTTACCTATATTAAGCCACAGAAAGTCCTTTAAGTAATTACAAATAATTTTGAGATGCAACTTATTATCATACTTTAGTTTTCAAGACCAGATATGATAAAGCCCTGAAGAACCTGCTCTGACCTCAACTGACCTTGCTGCAAGATGACCTCATGAAGCATCTTCCACTCTGAAATAACCTATGATCCCACACACAGATGTCCAAGAGCAGCATTTTGAGCAGGTTAGTGCATACATGAAAAATACTCCACAACTGCACTCAGACAGCTGAAATACACAGTTCTTACAGTATTTTGTCAAATGGAAAAAGTATTTTTCTATATATGACTACAATCACACAGCCAAGTGGCCTACTAACTGTAGGAATAATTTCTAAGTTCCACTAAGTATCATTTGGTCCTGTCTGGTAACTTCTATGTTACAGAATTACAGTATCACAAAATTAACTGGATTGGAAAAGACCTTTGAGATCATCATATAAAAAAAAAAAACAAAAAAACCCTTTTGGGGGAACTAAGGTAGCTCTGAAGAGTGATAATCAGATTCTATGCTCTACAGCCTGATTAATTTTGGCCCATTCACCCTTCTCCCAATTCACTTGTCTCTCCTTTGCTAATACTGGTCTGTATTTCCCAGAGTTTCATGGGGGCTATCCCATTATACCAGGTCGACAGTAACTGCCTGTAGAAGGGACTGTGTGTCAGTCCCAAAAATTTGGATCTCATGCAACTGTTTATTACTTCTCAAGTAAAAAGCAGTCAGAACCTTTGCCTCTCCCCACTTTAGCAGGCTGCAGCACTGTGCCAACGTGCTGTGGGTGGGAAGCACAAATCACTCTGGCAGCAGCCCTATGGCCTATGGGGTAGTGAGCTCTATGAAACACAGCTCCAGTGCAGGGTTTGGCAGTGTCCTCTGGAGACCACCTGGTCCCACCCATGCCCCAAGTGTGACAAGCAGTCAGCGCTGCACTCGGTCAGCTGTAACTGGCTGAATTCTGAAAACTTCTAAGGGCAAAGACTGCCCTTTCCTGGGCAGCTTCTTCCATGCAGAACTTCTCCATTAGTGTCAAATCTGAGTTTATCAGGCAGCACCTGATGGATTCGGCTTCCTGTTGTCCAGTCTGGCTCCCAAAGGCTGCTATTAGATCACTCCTTAGCCTCTTTTTTGCCATAATAAGCAAACTACTGTTCCCTGTGAGTTGCAGTTTAAATTATCTCCCAGTATTCCAAGCTAAATAAAAATAATAGGATTATGAGAAAATAAAGATTGCAAGAGAAGCTGTGTTTCACTCAGAGTAGTTTCAAGACTGCATTTCCAAACTCCAGATTTTGAGGAGTTATGTTCTAAACACCTCCCTTAATAAATCTCTCAAACTTTATCTCCTTGTCAAGCCATGTAAAAAATTACCTGACATCCACAACCCAAAAAAGCAAGGAATACATAGAAACAGACTAAGGTGGTTTCGCTCTGGCAATGTTTCCAACTCTTTCCTGAAGAGGCTAAAATCAGTTGCATGGTAAACTTAAATTACTACATGCCTTGCCTCTGACAGTGGCCTACAGCAGAGGCCTAGAGAAGGACAGGTGAACAGAGTAAACATGCAAGGTATAGTCCCTGGGCACTTTGACAGACTTCAATGAAGGTCCAAGAATCTTCCAGACAGAGCTTTTGTCTTTTACAAGTTCAAGCAAACTCCAAGTACTCACAAAATCCTGAGACTTTCAAAACTGAACTCTGAATTGTACAAAAAAAAAAAAAAAAGCCAAAAAAAAAAGCCTTAAGGGTCCTGTTCCAATAGGGACTCAGATTTTCAAAACTTCCATAGCTTATTTGGTAAGTAGAGACCCACAGCTTCTGCACTGACACAGGTGACTATTGCATTTACAAAGAAAAGCATATCACATGAGAATATACACTAAAATGAGCTCCATTATAAAAACAAAAAAAGATCAGGAAGTATGGAGCAGTGTATCAGAACAGAGACATGATTAGCTCACTAAACTCTTGCTTACTCCACTGCAGATCCTCATCTGCAAACTTAGACACCTTTTGAAAACCAAACATTTGGTGACACAGGTTCTGTAATAACTTGTGTCCATTACTGCAAGGTCTGCTACATCACTGGACCAGCAAGAACCTAACACAGCTTTTTACTCTACCTTCCACTTCTTCCTACATCCTTTGTTTTTCAGGTTTGTCTCATTCTTTCTCTTTCCTTCAAAGGTTCTCCTCAGCTGAGAACAGCAATGCCACACAAGAGCAGAGAGCAGCCTGCTAAGCTGTGCATGCTTGCTGAAAGAAGAGGATGGGATCAGACAGCCAGGTTTGTCTCATCCAGAATAATTCCTATCATGACAAATGTACTTATTCACATAACTCATACAAGGCTGACTACACACACTGTGACTCAATATGATCTCCATTTAGCCTCCCACTTTTTACTGCTCCTACCTCACTTCCAGTTCATTTCAGTCTTCATAAAACATCATCACTGTAACCAACCAAATATTTCTGACCTTATCTCACCCCTGGGACTGCAGGTGAGAGATACTCCTTGGAAACAGCCAGTGCTCCTGAGACATGAGCAGTATTTGACCATTCATTTTGATAGGCAAGAAGATCACATAACTATTACTGCCTCTGTAACCACCTATTCCATCCACAGACCTTCACAAGGTCTGAAAATACCCAAAAGCATAAAGACAGACTTCCTTACTGATGAGTAGGGAAAAAACCCAGAAGCTTATATGTGACAAAACTTACAAAGCTGCAGAAATTACTTTTTGTCTCAATGCCCAACTCTCAGATTCTCAATTCATAATTAATTTGCAGCTCTGATTTGTCTTGCCAAATTTGGCAAAATACATTTATTTAAGTGGCAGGCCAATAACAGGGCTAGAAATGTTCTGACTATCACCTTCCTGAAACTAATCTCCAAACCTATTAAATGCAGAAGAAATTAAATGCAAGAATATAAGGAGAATCTTCACATTCCCTGCTGGCTGCATAAAAGTCTGTTTCTAACACTCAGCTAGATTCTTACTGCACATTGATTCAAAATGTCTCACATTTTCAAGGGCATAAAAGAAACTTTTTTAGATGTTATTTTCTTCTCATCTCATATGAAATACCAGGCTATCATGTTTTGATTGTTTGTTTTTTATATGTTTTTGTTGGAGGCCATACAGTTGAGATTACTTTGTGAAGAAAATTACAGTCCATAATGCTTTTACTTACAGAACTAAGTTTTTATATTCTTACTCTTGGATAACAGCAAGTAATAAAAAGGCACTTCCTTGTTCCAGCCAAACTTTTTATTTTGTTCTAGAACTTAGCTTGAAGTGAGTTCTGTGAAAATTGAAATGAGTGCATATGCTAAGCAACACAAGAAGAGCCACAAAAGCTCCGGGCCATGCTGGAGCCCACAGTTAACAGAACATAAATGCGACAAAAGAAATAGAACAACAACAACAACAAAAACACCTGAAAACCACAAACACGAAAAAACAAACAAACAAAAACAACAAAACAAATGAATGGCAAACAAACTAACAAGAAAAAAAGCACATCATTTCTAGTAACAGCAGACCTGACCTGTAAATGCAGAATTCATTCACTACTGCATACATAAAAGTTTTCAAAAAGTCACTGAATCATTGTTAGAAGAGAGATAAAGACATTAATTTACAGTTCGAGTAAGAAAAATCACAAGATGTATTTTTGGCAGAAGGCTATTAAGCAGCTGTGAGTATTGATTGAAATTACTGATTCACAAAGAACAAAAATTTGACACGAGACAGTGTTTTTTTGATGGCTTCATCTCCTAGCCTTCACGATTATCAAGAGCCACCACTCTAGCATGTGAAAAAGAATTCAGCTCTTCAGTACATATTTTTCAAAACAGCATGGAATATCTCACCTTATCCATTTCACTTATACAGTGCATATCAGCTTCAAGTCCATGGGCACCTGCTTGCTGCCATATTTCCTCAGCTATGGCTTTTGCCTGCCCCTTCTGTGTTGCATAGAGAAGCAAAAACCTCCTTTTTGACTCACAGCACATTTTATATACTTTTTTTAGAGACACTGCAGGGGAAAAAAGAATTTTAAAAGTGAATTTCTTGTAAGCAGAACAGCAAGATTTCACATTGTTTGTAAGATTAAAAAGAGATAAAGATAGCAGCATTGGTGTTTAACTTGGAAATGAGGCATCTACTCTGAAGTGAAGCCATTTCTTGTAAGAAAGCTTTGTAGATCAGGTTGCAAAGGACTTGTGGTGTTCGTCCTATGTGCTGTAGTGCCTTGATACTGTAGTAAAGTTACAACATCTCTGACATCAAGAATCTAGTTTGTAAGCAATACAACATGAAAACTTCTTAAATGAAAATATATACTATTTTTACTATAGTATTATGTATTTTCCATTTCAAGTTAATGACTGCTCTGTTCTCTTTTCTGAGCTTTGAAAACAAAACAAAACATAGAACTGATGAAGTCAAACTACAAAAGCCTGAGGGAAAAAAAATTAAATGCTCAGTTTCTTCATTTTTGAAATCAGTGATTTTTGCTGCAATGAATTATACTTTATTGTCCTCTAGGTATTTTGGAGCACAAACACTGACTTTAACTTTGTATTTCAAATAGGAGCTCCTCACACATGTGCAACCCGACCCTGAGGTTAGCTCAGTTGGTCACAACCTGATGTTAGTAACACCAAGGTGTTGGTTTTGATCCCCACGTTGGCCATTCACGTTGGAGGAGATGGACTCAATGATACCTCTGGGTCCCTTCCAGCACAGACTATTCTGTGCTTCTGTGAACTATAGAAATGGCTCTTTGGGGGGTTTTTCTCCTAAAAGTAAGAAACAATCTTAGAGAAATCTGCTGTGGTGTCACCAAGTTCCTTGCAAACAGCAAGATGAATGAGACGCGTATCCTTATCCATTCACATGTCCCATGAAAATCTGAATGCAAGAAGTTTTCTTCTCTCATTTTGACATAGAGAGCACCACAGATATAAATTCAGGCAGCAGTAAATAAGAGAGAGACGCTGAGTATCTTTAGAGTGAATATTGAAAAATCATTTTCTGTCAATATTTTGTCATTGCTAAGGAGGTGCAGTAGAACTCAAATACCTAGGATTAGTACTGAGAAATTTTCAGCTCCCAATCCGAGGTATGTCTCCCATGCCTGGGCCCAGTTTACTGTATTTCACCTACTGCTTTCACAAAGCTCCAACTACAGAAAGTGTTCAGTGTCTTAGCCAGACACACAGAGTTATAGAAACCTGTGGCTACATAATTTGAGGTATCTCTTTTTTCTCTTTCTCTGAAGAGAAAACAAACATAGTGCAATTGTATAAGAATGCTGTACTCCATTGATAGGGCAGGATACTTCTCCCCACAGTACTGTAAAAGGTTTTTCCTACAGGAAATTTATAAAAGCAAAATTATACATCAAAAGTAGCAAAACTAAGTGATAGGTTCTTAAGACTGCCTGTATCATACATGAATTTCATGAAAAAGTTATTACTAGAGAATTTTGAGCTTTTCCTTGTATTTTCTTCTGTTTTACGTTTTAGTTTCCATTTTAAATTAATTACATATATTATCTAAAATTATTAGTAATTACCTTAACAGTCACCTTTAAATAAATTCATGTACATAACCCGTTTCATGTGCATGTGTGCACAGAAGATGCATACAACAGAACAATCCTCAAAATGATTTTTCACCTTCCTTTTCCAAAAGAAAGAAATGTGCTAACTATGATGATTCATACAAAATAGCATAAATACAGTTTAAATGCCCCCAGATCCCTGTAGTAATACAGATTCATCCTGGTCATGTGCTGTGTTTTCACCTAACTCTCTTGTCAGCAGGTGGCATCACCCAACCACGAATGGATAAAACCAATAAAGACAAAGTCGTGCTTCATTACTACTCGTTCTCGTACCTCAGAAAGGGAGAAAAGATGATCAGTTTTCCACTAAGACCACACCATAGCACAGAAACCTTCTATACAAGAAAAGCTGAGGAGTAAGCTGCCAACATTATAGCCCAGGCATTACCAACGAGAGTCTGTTAGCACAAGAGTCAGCTTGGGAGGCTATTAATTTTTGAGAAGCACAAAATCTTGCAACAGTAGAGGGAATGGACAAGGCAACAGAAGGAACAGCAGCCAGGATGTGGTCTGACATGGTTAGATGTTCCCTAACAGCGTTATGACTTCTGCCTACATCTGGCAGAGCAGCTAGGATTCCTGTAAGACATAGTGAGCATTCTACTCCAGCTAGTACAGCAACAATAAAGGGTGCAAAAACCAGCCACACACATTTTTGGTGCATATATGTGAGCTTGGAGAGAGGTTTTTTTTCACTGGTGAATGGACCAGTAAACTGCAGAGAGACACAAAACCCTGGAGCAACCACACCTCCCACAGACAGCATGTGGAAATAAGAGAACCCATGTAGCCAGAAGGGGCAATGATGCTGGAGATGTACCTGCAGACCTCCTGAGATAGGGTAGCATGTGTGTAGTGTATGGAACAGTGTGAATGAATCCTTGCGGCAATGGGAGAAAACACAATTAGACAATTCCTTGGAGTTAGATACAGAAAGCTGTTTAAATGTTTGTGGCATTTATTAACATTTGTTGCTAGTGATCTTAAATCTATAATTCAATTAACTGACTAGTTTATTTAATTCCCTAGAAGTTAATTATGTCAACAATAGACCAATAAATTCCTTTGATCGTGATTTGATCCAAACTGCACAAGCTGAAGGGTTTCACCCTGAGAACACGTCTTCTGTCATCAGCCATAAGATTTTTGTGCACAGACTGCCAAGTGATGCCTGTTCAAAGAGAGGAAATTCAGCCATGCCTACCTGCAGACGGAGAACCATACAGCAGGGACACACTTGCTCTCAGACGAGCATGCTGCCCGCACTGCTCTTGCTTGGCTGCTCTACACACTCTTCAAAGACACTACGCCACTTCCAAGTTCAACTGGAATAAAAAGGGGAAAAAAGGTAATTCTTGAGCTATCAAACTTTCTGAAGAATCCCTGTAACTTTAATAGTACTACCACACCAGCAGCCTTTACCCCGTTGTCATGTTGTAGACACACATCAAAAAACAACTTTTAAACTGGGAAAACAACCTGTGATTTGCTGGATCAAAGCAGGGCTTAACACGAAAGAATTATGAAATTCCAAACTACAGCTCATCTGATCCAATACTTGGCAAAGTCAGCAAGCTAACAGTCCCAGAAGATTAGCAGGGAGTGCAGCAGCTCCCTCAGGCAAGCTCCCGAAGTGTAGGAGCGGCCAAGGCACCCAGGAGTGCCGCTGCACCAAACCACGCGTGCTGCCCCGGCAGTGCCGCCGCTGCACGGCCAGGCCACACCGCGCACGGACCCGCTCTGACAAACATAAACTGCGCGGGGACAGGCCGGATTAAAAAACAAACAAGAAACTTCAGTGCACACACTGTTAATTATGTCATCAGTAGATGGATAAACTCCTTAGATCCTCATTCAACCTGAAGTGCACACATGGAGGAGTTTTCCCCCTTCTGAAACTTGGAAGGACGTCTTCTTTCTGTCATCAACCAGAGGAGCTTCACGGAGTGCTCTGTGGCTTTAACCCAGCTTGTGGGACCGCGCCTTGAGCCATGAAGCCTTTCCCAAGCCACTTTTTCAACAGCTTGCGACTCGCTCAGAAGCATTCTAGGGCCGAGACAAATACAAAAGCGAAATACAAAACCTCCGCCCCGCGCACCTGCTCCGCCCGGCCCCGGTGCTCCCCAGAGCGGGGAACGGGAGTACTTGCGCTGGAGGACGCGGTGCACACGAACGCGAATCCCGCTTCGGCAGCAGAGGGGCCGCGCAGCCCCGGGCCAGGCCGGGCGGGATGCAGCGGAGAGGAGGCAGGGCCGGGGCNCAGTAGGTGCTGGGCTTGGGGGACGGAGGGGCCTCGCCTCGTTCGTGTCCGTCTCCTGTTCGTCCGCCGTGCGGGAAGGCGCGGCAGCCTGTCACACGGGGCTCGCCGCTCCCGGCATTTCTCTCTGCATTGCCTTGGGCTCGTGGGGGAGAGGGATCGTACCCACCTTTCCGGCCACCAAAAGAATTGGAGTGGGTTTTTTTCTGCATTTTAGTGACCCTGGTGCTTTTTCCCAGACTACATATCTATTTTTCTTCCTCTAGGTATCATTTCAGAACTCAAGTGATTCAGTATGGCTTTGATTAGCAGGAAAAGTTTCCAGTTGTACTCATCCAGCACACCAGCAAGCAGGTGTGCTTTGATGAGCCTAAGCAAAAGGTTGAACTTCATCAGGGGTCAGCGAAAGCCCCAAAACTGGAGCTCCGTGGCCATGAGGATGCTGTGTGTCAAAGATAAATCTCAGTATCTGTTTTGTAGGAAAAAACATGTACAACTGCAGATGCAGCCACTCTCAGTTAATGAAGCTGTGCATCTTTGCGGCGATATCAAGAACTGTACTAAATCAAATAATGTGTGGATGGATGAACAATTATTTTTCAAGAAGTTGAACAACCTTTGTACATCAAAACACATTTTTTACTTTCTTAGCTCTCTAGAGGTCATGTCTGATACTATGGCCGCAGGAGCCCTGCAGAGGATCTCTGAAATTGAGGTGGATGAAAATGGCCTTAAAAACCCCACACTGTTAGAGAATGAAGTTTTCAGGGCATTATGCTTCCAGCTGGAATTTGAATCCTCAAAACTGTCAAACACGGGGCTGTTGAATGCATTGCAGGCTTTGATAAGGCTTCGTGTAGATCCGCAGAGCACGCTGATGACGAGCCTGCTTTCGGAGAGCGAGGAGCGGCTCGGCGGGGGACAGCTCACTGCTGAAAATCTGTGTTCTCTTGGAGAGAGTTTGCTTGAGTTCGAAGGCCCAAGCTGTGCGATGCTGGAACAAATTGTGAACCACATGCAAGAAAGAGACATTGAGAAGTGGGGTCCCAGGGAAATAGTGATGGTTTATAAAATACTGCAAGTGACTTCGAGGGAAGGGCAACAATGCCAAAACTTGCTAAACAGACTGAACAGTGTCACTTCCCACACAGTTTCTCAGCTAAGCCCAAACTTTGCAAGTGTAATACTGAATTCACTGGCGGTTCTTCGTCAGACTCGGGCAGTTCTCTTAGTCACTGCACTGTGTAAACATTCAGTGAAGCTTGTTCCCTATTTCACAGATCAGGAACTGGTAGATGTACTGGAAGCTTTCCTGTACTTTGGGCAAAAATTGCAAACATTTACAGAGGCACTGGAAAGACATGTCCCCAAGTCCATCATCACCATGCATCCCCAAACAGTCAGCAAGGTCATGCATTATTGCTGCAAAAAGCTGATCCTTTCAAAGCCCATCTTTGATGCAGTGGCAGAAAGTTTCGTTTCCAATGCTGACAGACTCACCACTGACCAGATTGCTGCGTATATTATCCCATTTGGGACTCTTAACTACGTGCCTCCAAGTGCTTCTTCCTTGTTTAGGAAGCTTGAAGCTGTGCTGCATACCCGCCTGAGGCACTTCCAACCTCACACCTTGCTGAACCTGCTACACTCATGTGTCCTTATTCAACGTTACCCAATAAATTTTCTGCCAAAAATATTTAGTCCCTATTTTCTGCAAAAGCTTCAAGGTAAGGAGTGGAAGTTCACCTGGGATGTTCCACATTTATTTCAATTTTGTGGTTTATCTGTTGTCAAGCACCTATTTTTTATCGCTTTAATTTGTCAAGTCAACAGTGACCTGATCAAAGTGACTGGAAAATCGGGAGGCCAAAGGCTGTTGCTTCCTTGTCACAGTTGCCATTGTCTTTCATGTTATGTCATTTAGTTGAATTTGAAAATTGCACTGTACAGTTTTAAAATACAGACTTGAATTTCCTTAAAAGACTTTTTTTTCACTTAATCCTTCTGGTTTCCTTAAAAAACAGTGACCTGGTGTTCCCCATGTTTGACCTTTGTCTAATACAGGGTGCTAGAACTTCCTCCATGTGATAGTCACACGAAAAAACAAATTGTTGCATATGTCAATGCTTTTGGACACAAATCTATTATGAACACACATCATTTTGAGTTATTCTCTATTTGATACTAAAGCATTTTTTGGGTCATTGTAGGGACATGTAAGCTATTCCAGAAAGATGACAGACTTAATAAGATTTCAGCTGAGATTGCTCTACTAATAAAACTAGGCTAAAGTTTTCAAAGTGATTAGAAATTTTGGTCACTTAATTTTTCAACAACATGAAATACCTGAAGGAGTGGATTTTTACAAAGCAGACAAATTTCCAGAAATTATTTGGTATTATTCACAACTTGCAGATTAAAAAAAAAAAGTGAAACAATGAGATCCTGGGATTATAAGTGGAGAGAGTGGTTATAAGGAGATATTTAAATAAGACCTCAACTCAAATTTATTCTTCTGTGTAGAATGTCCTGTGTCTTTTGGATCCTTATTTTTTTTGTGAAAGAATATGACAGTTTTAGCTAAGATCTTGCTAGTTCTGTATTTTGTGTTGATATTTCTGTAAATATTTTTCTCATTTTTCTGTCTATGTAATTTCATACTCATCTTTCTGTTCATTTAAACAGTTACTGAGAATTTTAATGATTGAGTAGCTTCTACACATTATACTGAATAGCTTTTCCTGACTTCTGCATATGGTTTGTGTGAAGATATTTTGTTGAAGGTACACCTGAAAACCAGAATGTTGTTGTTTCAGCTCAGCCACCTGGTTTGAACAGAGTTGTTATGTCCCAGCTAACCCAGCTTTTTCTGACTGTCACTCTGGAGTGCCCATTTTATGAGGTATAGTACATGTGAAACCAGAATTGATGTTAAGAAGAGGTTATAAGGTAATTAGGGCCCTGTTTGTACTACAAAATACTTGTGTGTATTTCCCATAAAAAGCATTGGACAAATTGGACAATTGGACAAACAAATTGGACACTTAATTGGATGTATTTCCCATAAAAAGCATTGGAATTGGACAAACCAACTTTCCTTGATGAAAATATGGAGCATTTCTACCTGATTGAATGACTTGATGTATTTGTATGAATGGAAACAACTGTGTGTTTCTCATGAACATGACAGCATTGAAGCTTCCTGAGGATGTTGTGGTGGTTGTTTGGATGATTTTAAGTTTCCAGCAGATCATACCTCAGACTGTAGGTCTCTCAATAGACTTGGCTTTGAAATGCACAGAATACATTTTGCTATGATAATGTGAAGAGATTAAAAAAATGTTATCTCCCTTTTTTGATTTGGCTTTCTGTCCTTATCCAGGGTCCAAAACTTCTTTCAAAGTACCAAGTAAAGGCCTGTCCCACGCTTCACAGTTCTCCTGATGTTCAACTCTTTAAAAGGGTGAAGACAGGATTACTTTATTTACTGAAAAAAAGAATATACTTTGCATCAGAGGTATCAACACCGTATTTCTATGTACTTGGTAAGTATAATTTCTTTCAATTAGTAATTAAATTTGTGTGTGTGTGGTGCCAAAGCTTTCTTTTCCTTTGTGGGCATTCTAAATTCTGCAAATACAGAAAAAGTAAACTGGGATGCAAACTTCTGTAAAAGATCTGAAATTTGGGAACTTTAAGTAAATAATTTTTTGAGTCAAAGAAAGGAAAATGGAGAGAAAAGCCCTGCGGTGTTAATTGGTATCTGAACAGCCAGTCTGTGTTGAAAACAGCTGCCAACAGCTGCTTGTATTCTGTGGTTTTACTACCAGCTCCTTATCCTTTAAACAATTTGTATAACGTAAAGCAAAAAGAGGCAATGCCACTTGCCTGATCTCCCTTATTAGTGGTGAGTAGAGAAAGGAAGGTGATCAGCCATGTGCCCTGCTCAGCTGGCTCCTCTCCCCTCAGCAAGAGCTGCTGATGGCACAGTTTGTGGGGCGTAAGACAGGAGTGAGCAAAACAAAGTGTTGTGTGCAGCAGGAAACACAGAAGGCAATGAGGAGGAAAGGCACGTACCCAGGAGGGTACAATGGATGACAATAAGATGTTGAGGGAAGGGAGTATTGGACACCATGGATGTCAGATGGATTTAAAAAATTTAAAAATGGATTTAAAAAAAGTAAAAAGAAGAATTCTAGAATTATTCAGCATGTCAGCTTTCACCTGAATGTTGAAGTTAGCAGAGGGAGAGAGTGTGTCTCTCCTCAAAGCCCTCAAAATTCCAGAGATGCTAGCTGGCACAGCCAAGTGCCATTTAACTGAATTATAGTTTTTAATGAACTTGCTCACTTTGCTTGTGAGCATTATTACTAATTATCACCCATTTGTGTTAAGTCTGTACGACGTTTGCCAGCCTGTATGATTAAAAAAAACCAAAAAAGGTGATAGTATTATAGTTATTTAACAAAACAACTGAGGGGATGAGAATTGAAGTAGAAAGTTTGTTATAAGAAATGACTTTTAATGTCACTTCTTTTTTCATATTCACAAGATATTGAGATTAAATTAGATGAAGAAGGTTTTGTATTGCCTGCGGCCCAACTTGAAGAGGTACACAGAAGGTAAGACAGCAAAAGAAACCACTGGTAAAATGTAGATTTACACTAAGCAAGAGCATATAGGGTGAAAACCTGGCAAAAATTAAGCCATTTTTAGTTTTGCCACTGACCTGAACAAAGTTCAGATCTCACAGTGAAACCATTGGCAAAAGGGCAAAATTAACAGTCTGGTTTTTTGCTCATTGTTTTGCCACCTGACTGTACAATGTCAGACAGTTGGTCTGTTTACTTACCCAGTGACACTCAGAATCAACTGAACCTTATTTGGATTATAGCAATCTATTCTGATATTCTGTAATTCATTTGGAAATTAAAACAAAATTTTGAGTGTATTTGCACAGTTTCAACAGAGTTTGGACCAGTTTGAGTTCATAAATTTACTTCTGCAAAGAATCCTGCATAATAAGGATATTTGCTACAGATACTGGTTATTTTTCATTGACAAACGCAAAGTTGTTCCAATGTATATTAAACAAGGGTTACTTTGAGAAGCCTTGGATACAAAGTTAAGAAACCTGCCTGTGTGGTATTTGCAACTGCACTGCCGTGAATTCTTTGAAGAGGTTAGGCTTTTTCCAGCGTAACTATCTGCTGTGGTTTAAGCTGAAACCAGGACACCTTCACAAAACTCAAACACCAATACAGGTTCTTCCCAAGACTCTATGCTTACAAGCTTAAGAATGACCTTTAATGTTTCTTTTTAAGTAATAGCTTTCATGAAGTAAACGAATTCAAAATATACTTAACATACTGAAAATTAAACCAACTTTTTAACAGTAGATATACAAACCTTGGTTTAAATTGATGGGACTTTTATGACACAAAACAAAAAATATAATACATGCTACAAACCATATGTTCAGGTTTAAGTTAAAAAAGACGTAGGTTAAACTCAGCTTGAACTCTAATGAATTTAACAGGTAAATTAGTAAGTTAAATAAATTTAGCTACTGAAAATTTTTCTAGCTGAGGCAAGGTTTTTTATGTTTTTCTTCCTAGAAGTATTCAAAACAGCTTACTTATCATATCATTAAAATTCTCATTAACTTGCAAGGTAATTTTTGTTCAGAGCAAATAATAAAGCTTTTCAGATCAGTTTCACTAAGTTTCAAGGTTTCACCTCCCCCCTTAAACTGAGTGATTTAAATTATCCTGAACTGGGTAACTCCCATCCTACAGCTGAATCAATGAGGTGTAAGAGGGAGGTATTGTCTCATGCTTCTTAGGAACTGCAGTAATTGTGGTGATTAAAATAACTGTTGTGGGTTTGTTGGGGTTTTTTTTTGATATTACACTTATGCCTAATTTTAGAATTGCCCTGTGTGTTGATGGTCAGAATAGATTTTGTGCTCATAGCTACAATCTGCTGGGAGAAGAAGCTATTAAACAGAGGCATCTTCAGCTACTTGGTTATCAAGTTGTGCAGGTAAAGTACAAAGACAGTGATTTGCTTTTTCTCTGGCTAAGAAAACAAGTAAAAAATACTTTACAGTACTTAAAACTGTAGTTTCAATTAATTCCTAGAGCAGATGAAGTTTTGTTTGTTCTATATTAGGTTCTCACTGCCTAGTTTTTGCCTTTTTGAGGGCATACAGAAATACTTTTCTTCCTTGGATCAGGTAGTGTATTCTGTTTTTTGCCATATAGTTGGTGTTTAGAAGAGTTCTTCTCTTCAGTGATTAAGAGTCAAATCTTGAATTAAAGGAAAATGTTACATATTCTTGAGATTTTATTTTCCACTTATCATCTCTTATTACATAAGCCTAACCCATAATATTTAGCTTAATTTAAACTAAGTAATAGAGACCACTTTTTGTTTACAGTAATCTCTATTCATGTAATTTACCTGTAGGGTTAAATCTTTAATTTTAAAACAAAAAAACTATTTGATGTGCAATTTTGCACCTGCTTAATGAACATCAGTCTTACCGAGTTGTTTATTAAAAGGTATTTCCAGCAATCTTTTTTGTTTTGTTTCCAGATTCCATTTTTTGAGATAAAAAATCTTCAAAATACCAGAAAAATGGCAGATTATCTACACAAAAAAATCTTTCCTTGTACATATGGACTCAGCAGCTGACACTGAAGAATACTACTGGATCACAGGCTGGCTTCTATACTAAAAAGTGTGAATTCTGTGCCTGGAAAAAAAGCTATTTTTTCTAAGTAACTCCACCTCAGAAAATTTGAGCTTCTGAGTGTGAAACCTTCCAATATTTGGAACAATTGACATGTAAAGAGTAATAAAGATCATGATATTTTCATATGATTTGTGTCAATACTATTACCAGTTTACAGATATAAGTGCCAGTCAGTCAGTGCTGGTTTTCCCTTGTATTTTTAACTGGTTCTAATTCACAGCTTCAAACAGCCACATGTGACTATTGAAGATTACCAGCCAGTCTGAATGTACAGAATATGTCTATAAAATACCTACTAATCTGGGCTTTTCTTGACAGTATAAGAAAAATTTGTGCAATTTACTTACAGCTGCTCATGTAATTTCCCAAGTGTTTCATAGAACTAAAATTTGAAGTAGTTGCAGAAGCAATATTGGCTTATTGGTTTTACTTAAGAGATGTAGAGTGCAGTTCAATAAATAGCAATGCCTTACAGAAAATGAGAGCATTTTTAATAAAAAGGATTTGCTTTACTTTGTAACGTAACAGCTGCCACAGAATAATGGACTTGCACAACCAACTCTGTGGGACCACCCAATGTTCCAGATATAGTCTATTTGTACTTTTGCCTTTGGTGGCAGTTTTAGGTAAACTGTCTAAATGGGGTCATGTGTGCACTCCAGAGTTCCTCCAGGTTGCAGAAACTCTGCACTCTGAACCTCAGAAGAACTATGTCCCATGGCAGCCCTTTTTGATGTATGAACAGAAATTCTGGAACTCAGAATCAGAACCACTACCCACTTCAGTCAGAACGAGTGTGCCCTAACTTGGGTCAGTGCATTGCTTTTGCAAATGATGAAGGGAAAACAGGAGAGCTTTGGTTCTGATCACATCATGTATACTTGATGAACTGCCATGTATTCAAAATCAATACACATATTTTGGGTAGCCTGTGCTTCCTCCCTGTGTGGAATTACCATTTAGGAGTAGCAAAGCAGAATTCCCATCATCACCTAGTTTGATTTTCACTGTTGTTTTGATACAAAAAAGGTGAAACTTTCACATCATTGACATTCTGCATATTTTACCAGTAGATACAGAATATGGTCATTTTCTTCCTTCCAAGGCTACTGTCAATAATTTGTGAGTTGCAAGTGTCTTTCAATTGGCCCAACAACCTCTAGAGATTACTGGATGCAAAATCCACATCCAGAACATGGTTTACATTATATATGATTTGCAGTATTATGCTGTCCATTCTGCTTGTGTTATTTGTTGCGTTTATAAAACCCTTCCTCACAGGATTATGTCAACACTGACAGGTGAGGGAACAAGAAAAGGTAATGAGATGTTTTCCAGCAGTGTAATAGTAAGCTCAAAACATCAGTAACCTACGAATTTGTCATTCTAGCAAGAGAAATTGAAGAAGAGTAGCTGAAATGGCTTTGCAAACTAAATTTATAAGGAACTTATCACTAATACTAAAGAAATTAGTATTTCTAAAACTAAAGTCTGGGTGAGCACTGTAGATATGAAACATTCAGAACTGTATGAGAAACAAGTAGCGGGAGGAACAACCTGTCAAAGACCTTCAACAATGAGTAGGGATGAGAAGGGTGCGACATAAGCAAAGAAATGAGATAGGAAAACTCAAACTGGAGTTTTGATACTTACTCCGTGGTAGAACTAGTGATGCCTATTTCTCACACAAGCCAGAAGGTGGCGGTATTCTCAAACAGATTTGATTTCCAATAGATGTTCAAACACAGATGGTTTGTAAATATAGTAAGTATACTTAAAAAAAAGCAATTTGTACTGACTGTCCCAAAGTAAAAATAACCTGCTAAGAATATGGCCATATTCCACCTCATTCTTTACTGGTATAACTTTGATACTGATTTTTGAAAAAGCATTGTGGTATTAGAAAACATTTCCTTCTCCCTTTGTTCTTACTGTTATTCCTTTCATGTAATGCTGCTGAATTTGTTTTGTGAAGTGTTTATTTTTGAAAAGGAGTGTAGCTGTCAAGGTCCTTTTGTCCATAGCCCATTGAAGAACTGCAGGTCATGGATAATGAAAGTAACAAAAACCTCTCAGAATGGGCTGCTATGTGCTCTGCTTCTCACATCATGCCAAACAAGTGCTATTGATAGCCTTGCCTTTTTAAAGTACTGTACTACTTTTTCAGGTCCCAGATTAAGAAATTGGTTTTGGTAGTTTGTTTTTTTTTCACTAGGTGTCTCACTGTATTTACCCAGTGTCAGTCACAGCTGTGGACTTCCAGTCCTTTTTCTGGCATGATCACTCTGGGTGTTCCTTTCTGAATACTACTGCCTCAGCTTTAAACAACAGGATCAGTGGCCTTGGGAACCAAGGTGATGCATACTTTGCAGGAGAAACTCCTCCTGAAATTACCTTAAAATTTTAGTACTAAATTCCATGAAAGTACAAGGTATTAAATGTTTAATCAAATTTATACATTTGTGCTAAACATCCTTTTAAAATGACTACTGCTCAAATCCTTGTGTTTTTTCTACCCTTTCTACCAAATTATTTAGTGCTTGTTTTGCTAGTATTAGTCTTTTTTCACATTTTTTTCAAATTGCATACAGAACCAATGATGATATTTCTTGTTAAATCAATCAGAGACCATTCCTATAGTGGAAGTCAGTGAAATGAATGTCTGAATTCAACTAAACCCAGATTCTGTCTCTTCAAATGCTAAGCGCTCAGAAGTTCCTTTTAACTCAAGTTCCACTTGAAGTCTACTGCAACTGCTAAGCACATAAGCCCATACATTTTTGAAAATTCTGAGCTGAATATCCGTTTCAGCTGTTGTGTACATAAAACAATGTCTCACAATTCTCCAGCAACTCTGTAAGGATTGAAAAATCTGTGACTACTGATACCTTGAGGGTCAAGCTTGCTTAATGTTAGATCTATGAATGGTTAGGTGGAAGCAGTGCCCAGAATTACAGAGAGTTTTTGACCCAGCAGGTCTCATTCCTGGCGTTGCTGCCTAAAATGTTCTAAAAAGCTCTTGGTGCTGCTCTTCATGAGATTTTTATGAGAATGTAAGGAGAAGACATGCATTTTAATTAGCATGAGAAAAAGTGCAGCTGCTATTTCACCCTACTTTTGATCCAGATCATTCTCACTAACTAAACTGTAGAAGAGAAGGGAAAAGCACCATGTTGCTTTTCAAAGTGTTTTTTATTTTTCCCAGAGAAATGTTGCTGACGAGATTTCCCACGGATGCAGGCCTGGAGAAGGTTCTTTCAGTGAGTAGGGCGGCTGCCTTCGCCGTAGATTGCTGCGTGCAGGCTGTGAACCCTTGCATGCTCTCTGGTTGCTGGCTCTAAGGGCTTATGGACACGCTTCCCGTACTCTGAAGAGGTCAGCACAGGAACAGGTCTTGCCATTTCCTGTGAAAACACAAAAGTTGCCTTAGAAGAAATCACAGGGTGAATAGAAAACACAGCAGCTCCCTATTGCTAAATGTGCTGTGGCCAGGGGGAAAAGAACTGACAGAACTGTACAGCATCTGCTATATGGATGTGTATTTCTTTAGTGCCCTTACTGTTCCATCCTGCCCTAGTTCTTCATATTATTTTTATGTTAATAAACAATGAATGTCACTAGATGACAAGATGATAAGATACAGAGCTGTCGGTTGATAATTTTTTACACAAATACATACACACACATGTGATTACTATGTGATTACTGGCAAACTAAATGCTAGAAAAGCATAGATTTTATTTTCATTTTTCTTGTGCTCTGAATTGCACGATTCTTTTGAAAAATAGGAAAGATTTGTGCCCCCTGTTACAGGAACACCTACCCTGCTTGCACAATTCACTGAAAGCACAGCATGAAAAAAATCAAAGCCTAAGAAAAAGCCTGAGCAGCCACTCGCCCATGCAAGCTTTCCCTGAAGGAAATAAAGCATATACTACTTTATTTCTGCACAATGAAAGGTTTTACTAAAAATACTTGTAACTGTAAGATTACAGAAATAACTGCTTTGCAATGATGGAAAGTGGACTTGATGAAAAACAACCTGACTAAGAAAAGATTTTAAGCTTGTTCTTAGTAAGCTGCACTTTAGGTGTCTGTGCAATCACTATCTGCAATCAGCAGTTACTTCCTGTGTTATAGCAACAGGGAGCTATAGAGTCAGAAGGGAAAGACAGGATTTTTATGTTTTTCTTTCCCTAGCCAAAGGTCTCAGATTTATCAGGCTGCTTGTATGTTTGCACACTGACTAACAAAGTATGCCTTGGTCTGCAATGTGTTTTTCTAGTCTCATAATATAAATAGTATCTAAAAGGCAAATCAAAATGCAAATGGCAAACCATAGTTCAAGTGCAAGCACAAAAGAATTTGCCTGAGCAAATCAGCACTTATGTCCTGCAGGTGGGAGCACAGATTGGAGAGATCTCATAGCAGGGCACTCAGCTAAGAGACATTTCCAGCCTCGTGGAAAGAATCTGAGGTTTTTGGAAAAAAACTAACTAACTAACTAACTAGCTAGCTAGCTAGCTAACTAACTAACCCACTCAATAGAAAAGCTCATTTCAAAACAACCATTTATCCCCCAATTTTCCTGCCCACCTTACTCCACCCTATTGAAATCTATTCAGTACAACAACTTTTAACCCCAGCAGAATGAAAATCAAGTCAGGAAGACTGGCAGGCAAAATTAAGACCGTTTCCTCCCCTGCCTTAGTTGTGGATAAGTGTTGAAAAATGAGAAACTAAAAAATCATTGTGCCATCAAGGAAGACTGCTGGAAATTCAGGGTTTACAGTGCTAATGACAGGCAGCAGTACGTAATTCCAATAGTTTGTGCTCCTTTTAAATAAATCAGGTTCAGTTTTTAGCATCCTTGGTAGCACAGCGCTGACTGTGCACACTGGCATTTCATCTTTGTGGGTTTGCCTTTCAGCGAGTTTCAGATTTTCCAACAGTTGGCTGGGAAGCGTCCTGCTACCCGCCCTCGCAGCGTGTAATTCCAGCACTGATAGCACTTGGAATCAGCAGTGGCAGCCCCGTGCACGCACTGCACTGCAGCTACTCAGTTGCATTAGCTAAACTGAGTATCTGTCACTGTATTCTTGAGTTCTGTGAGTACACCCAGGCTATCTGCAGGAAATGAGGGGCTTTCTTGCAGTGGTTTGTTTTTTTCCACTTCAAGTAAAGCAGTGTACTGTGGTGGGTTCAGTCTGTCTGCTTTAGGTGCTGTACTAGAAACATGTCAATTGTGGTATTTTTATTTATTATATTTTATAATTTATTTATTATTATATAAAGCCTGAGAGGCCCACTGTGCTAATTGAAGAGAAATTGAGTAAGTGACCTGCACTGGTTACATCCAGTGTTGGGTGTCATCACATGCAGGAGGATCACGTTGTAGTATTGAACAGCTGCAGGTTTGACGTGTCTCCATGCTAATTACAGGGCTGGATTAAGGGACACCTGTTTGCACAGTCCCTTGTGTGCACTGCCCAGCAGAGCTGGTATGAATTTAAGCTTGCCATACAAGTTTGCTCTAGGAAGAAAACTAATAGGAAAGTGAGTTTTGTTGATACAAGAATCCAGAAAAATGCCGTAACTTTATACTGATGAACTTAGTACATGGATTTCCCACTTGGAGGTTGGGCTTGGTACTAGGGCAGGGAGGTTGTCTTTGTTTTGTTTAAGTAAAAAATTTAATTTCTAATTGAAGCAGTGATTTACATAAATGCACAGATTGGCAGCTGAGTTATTAGACATGAACAGGTGATGCTAATGGGCACTCCTGGGCTTTGGGAGCATGTAACACTTCCTGCACTGTCTGATGGAGTTGAAGGAAGGGCATTATGGCTATACACTTGCACTGAAATATCTGGCATATATAACTGCTAATGAGATGAATCACAAGCAGTGGGTTTTGTCAGAAAGAAGTAATTTTACTGCACAGAAATCAGAGTAATTTGAACTCTTGTGTCCCTCTTCCTTCTTTCTTCTCCATAACATATAACTATCAAAGTGGGCAGCCATCCCTAGCCTACCCATCACTTTTACATCGCATGAACCCATTGGGATTTTGAGGTCATTAGTACACACAGGTTACACTTCATTTAGTTTTTGGCAGCCTCTGCCTCTATGTGCGGTTTTGTATGTATAAATAAAATTACATACACAGACACATATATATATGTGTATTATTCAGATGCTGCATGCAAAAATACATACACATACATTTATGCATATATATTACAGTGTTTCTGTTTCCAAGAGATAGTATTTACTTTTCTGGCTGCACATCAAACCCAGATTCTAATGGCCTGAAATACCTGCCCATCCTTTCCCAGGCATGCCCGTGTTTTCTGACTGACCACACCTTTGCACTAGCTCCCTATGAATTTCCTTCCTGCAGGGCAATCTGGTGTAGGTTTTCCTAACAAACTCACCAGCTTCAGAGACTTGGGCTTTCTCAGCAAATGCTGGCGTAGAGAGGGTGGGTGTCAGAGAACAGCAGTGAAGTCATGGCCTCTGAATCTAGTCCCCTCAGGGAGAAGAGTTTTTAAGTATCACAATAACTGCAGAACCACAGGAAGTGCAACTCTTGAGGGGCACAGATGGTTCAGAGTACACCCTGCACTCTGCAAGAGAGGATTTACCTCTTCCCCCTTGCTTTAACTTGCATATGTCTTGTCACCTGAAAATCTTCAGGATATGAAAGAGGAAGAGCTAATTAGGGTGTCTTCATGGGATAAAGCTTTCTCCCAAACCTGCAGCGTGAGCACAATTATGTCCTCCTTCCAATTCCTGCCTTACCATGTGGGCTACATTATAAAGGCTAAAACAATGCCTATAGCCTCCAGTCATATCAAAACGTATAAAACACCTTAAACAAAGATAATTATGAATTTATCAAAGGGTTACCTCCTCATGAATTTTAAGGCCACGACCCTTTACGTGTTTTCTATCACATCGTGAAAGATATTGGTCATAACCTTCTGACATTCCAAAAATGGCATCATAGGTGAAAAAATCTCCTGTCTTGAGAAAAGAGGAAAAAATGGCTAATTCACACAATTGCTTTACTTCACAGATTACAGAATACATGTAGTCAAATCAATACCTAAATAGTGCATATGTTGTATTAGATGATGAAAAATGTAATATTAATGACCTCAATAGGGAGTTTGGGCCAGCCCTTTTGAATAGTTTGCAAAATTACCAAATGACAGTGGTATCATTTATTTTGTTCAGCTCTGAAATTTCCCTTGTGGCAATTTACTTTATTTTTTCTCCCCTGTAATCTGTTGTAATTTTGGAAATTTAACTGATCTGTTTTAATTTTCTGTGCTTAATATTCTCCTTCCTAAATCTGTGTATTTGTCAAATGATCTGGCACAATTATGTAAAAGCGAAACAGGAACTTTCAAAAAGACAAAGGTACCCTGCACTGTAAACATAATTTAATTTCTGATTAGAGCAGAATTGAGAAATGTGCCACAGTGGTAATCCTGTGATCCAGTGGTATACATGACACGAATTTGTCAGGCATGCAAATAAAGCACGCCCCAAGCCATATTGTTGTTCAACTGTTGATATAGTTTGCATCCAAATAAGCGACATAAAAGATCTGCTCTTCTAACAGACATTTGTGAAATCCAATCAAGAAGTTCTCATACATGGAATCAAAGCAATTTCAAAACTAAAAAAATTTCAAAGAAAAAAACCAAAACCAAAATCCCCTACTGAAATATGATGCCGGTTGTTATTAGACTTCATTAAAAGGTCCATATTCTATTAAACATGTCATCATCATTGGCTTTGTGCAAGGCTGACTAAAAGAATGGTGCATTTTGTTGGGGTTTTCTTCTCTAATTTTACAATGTGTCCAATTTAACCTTTGAAGATCTCATGCACTTTGAGTCTTTCAGATTACAGTAGTATTCTCCAAATATAGTCAAGTCATGGCAGGTCAGGAAGGTTATAATGGTTCCATTAAAAGGGAATCATAATTAAGAACACTAGTGAGACACTGCTGTAATTTCAGGCTTTATTTGTAAAGGTATCTCCAATACTTGGTTCTACAAGAGGAGAGATTATTTTGTATTTAACTTATCTATCCCCTTCACTTCTCAGAAACTATCGAGCTTCAGAGGATTTCAGGCATGTTAAAGACCACCCTGCACATGATTTGTCATTCCATGATTATTTCTGTGCTTCCTTGCTTCTCCTTTCCTCCCCACGCGACCAGTTTAATTCAGTGGGCATTTAATTCGTATTCACCAGCAGAAATACTATTTGTTTTTTGCTGGTATTCATATGGCATTATTTGTTACTCATTTCAGAGTATGAGTGTCATTTGTTGCTCATGTCGGAGCAGATAATTCATCCTTTCTGTAACTCACAGATAGTCAGCCAGCCTGTTATATCAAAAACTAGCTCTGTTGAAGATTTTCTGCCAGGTTTATAGAGACAACACTTCTTTGCTCAATACACTGATAACTTTCTGCTGCTGTTTCTCTTTGTTATAAAAGATAACTTGGTTGGCCTGGGTGGTGGTGGTGGTGGTGAGCTGTTTCTTAAACTATCAGAGCAAGTGAGTCACACAGAGCTGATCATGAGTGTGCACTCAGGGTAGGCATCCTCTGTGTACTGCTGCTAAAGCTAAATGCTTTGCAAGCATTTATTAATATTCCAGACACACATAAAATAGGTAATAGCTTTCTCCACATCTCAGAAGAGGAAACACCAGGCACACTGGCCACGGTAATTTATGTAAAGCAATCCAGGGAGCAACTGTCAGCCAAGGGATTAAAAGGCAGGAATTTCTGGCTTCTGGCCGTGCAATGAGCCCATCTTCTCCCTACTCATCTGTGCTTCAGTCTCTGATACATATGGTTGGTTTTAGGTATTTGAGCTGCAAAAAGGAATGAGATTCCTTTTGCTATATAAATAAAAATATTCAAATTATCTAATTCCTAAATTGTGCAGAAGAATAGATTGAATCTGCTTCCTCCTCTGTGGCCAAGGCCTGGGCTGTGAAGAAACCTATTAAACAGCTGTTATCACTTTTTGTTTCCATGCCACTGGAGGAGCATTTTTCACAAACTAGGCCGTTGTGAGTGTGAAAGCAGACCTGTAAGGAAAAGCTCTACTATATGGCTGCTGCTACTTCTGTGCAGCCTGGTGAGCTCCACCAGCCCCAAGAGCACAATGCCAACCCTCTGACCTGCCCTTGCCTTACCCTTGTTGTGCTCTCCCTATTGTTTTGGGAAGCATGGCACCAACTCTGCTTGCTCACCTTTGTGTCAGATCACCTTGCCAAGGCAATGCTGGAATCAACACCAGAGAGTTTGATATTAGAAATCTGCTTGTCTTTTAGCAGGGCCACCTGGTCAGTGCAGGAAATTTGCTGGTTTTTTCATGCCCAGCACAGTGCTCTGGTCTGTACCCTGCCCACATCCCAGGGACACAGGACCTGCAAACTCTCACAAACTCACCAGTCAGTGCTGCCCAGTGCTTGGTGCATTCAGCAGCTTGTCACTTGGGTGAGGAGAAGATTCATGGGTTGTATTGATTGTTATAAATTGCTGTCATTGCTATGTTACATTGACATAACATGCATTTCAGAACTTTTTTATACTATTTTTTTTGACAAAAAAGCCTGTTAACTTTAATGTGTCATATGACAATGTCTCATTCACAGAAAAGTTCACCACCCAGGAACTGTAGCTCAGCTGAGGCAGAAAGTGAAAGATTGTTTTCATTTCTGATTTTAAATATGAGGACAGAATGAGGAACTATGGTGACATAATGCAGCAGAGTGAGGAACGAGGCTCTCTGCCAGCACTCTTGTTATTACATATTGAGTGGCAGTGTACCACCTTCAGAAGCATTCAGTTATGGAGGCATATGTTCATGTTATTGTTTTGAGTAGCTCTATTGGTTTTATTACAGCTGACCATGTGGAAAATTTATGCAATGCAGATGGAAATTTTTTTCCCTCGTATGAAAATGGAGAAGTTTCTTATAAAAGGGTTTTCAAGAATGTGTGTTACGACAAAATCCACTGGTGCTGCATCAAACCCTAATGACAGATGATGCCTTTCCTAGTGTTCCTCCTTAAAATGCCTCTAATTTCATTGATACCAAGTGGCCTGTTCATCCTCAGTCCTTGGCAAACATTGTCTCTGCCTTCTCTCATTATCCAGTGAAAGACCTTACCCTCATTTGCCATCCACAAGCAGCAAACACACTTTGGAAAGGCCTTTGATGGTGAAACCTGCTATTTTGGCATTAGATAGCCTAGTGATAGAGATTTATGTGCCACATTTCTGTATCAGAAAAAAATTCTTCACACTGAGTGTGGTGAGGCACTAGAACAGGTTGCCCAGAGAAGCTGGGAATGCCCCATCCCTGAAGGTGTTCAAGGCCACGATGGATGGGACTTCGATCAACCTGGTCTAGTGGAAGGTACCCCTGCCCACGACAGAGGGTTGGAACTATAAGATCTTTAAGCCCCCTTCCAACCCAAACCGTTCAATGATGCTATGACGATTTTTGGCACCTATCTGACCTGGTCCCTCATGATGAGGGCCGAGCCTGTGCACCGAGTCGGAGCAGGGGGTCTACACTGCGCAGAGACCCACGGGGAGAGCTCGTCCCTTCGCCCTGCGCCGCTCCCGGCCTGTCCCCGCCCGGCTCCCTTCACTCCCTCACCTTGTGCGGCCGGTAGAAATAGCTGAGCTCCGGGGGCTCATCCCGTTTGGTCGGGACGAAGCTGAAGGCGGAGAAGGAAGCGAGGGNCGAACGGGCCCGGGCGCGGCCGGGCGTGGGGCGCGGCGCAGAGCTCTGTCAGGCCTCACGTGTGAATTCCTGGACACCGGATAGTGGAGTTTTGGTCTCAATCTTGCGCAGCGGCTCCGGCTCCCTGGTCCTTCGTGTCCTTGGAAGCTGGGGAAGAAGGTTAGAACAAAGCCTAGCCGAAGGGGACTGATTTTTTTGCTGTGGCAGCTTGCACTAGGCCCCAAATCTCCCTCTAAGTGGGTAAGGTGAATAAAACCACACCACAGCATGGAATTTCCACTGGAATAAGGAGCCAGTGTCTTGAGGAACTTGGGCTTCACTCTTTGGAAAGAAGGTCACATACTCGGGCAGGCTTTCACGCTCTTGAACTCTGTCAGGCTTGATGCTGTGACACTTCCTTGGGGACCCTGTTCCAGTGCCCAACCACCCTCTGGATAAAGACCTTTGTACAATATCCAGCCTAAACCTCCCCTGATTCAGCTTTAGGCCATTCTCTCAGGTCCTGTCACTGATCACCGCCAGAGGTCAGTGCCTGCCCCCCCTCTTCCCCTCAGGAGGAAGTTGTAACTGCAGTGAGGACTCCGCTCAGTCTCCTCCAGTCTGAACAGACCAAGCGCCCTCAGCTGCTCCTCGTACGAGTTCCCCTCCAGACCCTTCACTGTCTTTGTTGCCGTCCTCCAGACGCTCTCTAACAGCTTAATGTCCTTGTGAAATTGTGGCACCCAAACCTGCACACAGGACTCGAGATGAGGTTGCACCAGTGGAGACCAAAGCAGGATAATTGCCCAGCTAGCTGTGCTGTGGCTGATGCCCCCCAAAAGAGGGTTGGCCCTCCTGGCTGCCCAGGGCACTGCTGATTCATGTTCTACTTGCCATCGACCCAGGACCCCCAGGTGCCTTTCCGTGGCACTGCTTTCCAGCATCTCATTCCCTGGGTTGTACGTACATCCAGGGCTGACCCATCCCAGGTGCGGAATCCAGCATAGGATGCGTAGCCATTTCAGGCAATGCAGTTGGGAAATTCTCTCATATACTTACTTGTGTTGGGAATGCTGAAAATAAGTGTCTCCTGGGTTTAAATCTCAGACTGACTGTAAAACTGCTCTGCCCTAGTAGCACCTGGCTCCTAGTTTTGATATTCACCCCATAGTTACCCTGGTTTGATACATATATATAACTATGCCCATGCTGCTTCTTACTGTCATCCTCATCCTCGGGGATCTGCGAGTGGCTTGGTTTAGTTTACCTTTGTTTTCTGTAACCACAGTTGTAGAGCTACTGTCCTGTAGGCACAGCATTAACTATTATTATTGCTACAAGTATCTTTTGGTAAGCACTTTCACAATAGAAATCTCCCAGGCATCTTGAACTTTACCAAACATCCAAAATTTGTTTTAAATCCCCCAACTTTCAGAGTACTAAAAATCTTCTCAACTGATTGTTTCAGGCATCTTGGAGCCAGGCAATAATTCAGGCCTATAAGTCTCATCCCTGTTATGTAGCTGTCACTCTCCCTTCACAAATCCACTGAATAACACAGACTCCTGCTTCTTTGCAAGTGTAGCATGGAGGCTTTATAATCTGCAGACTGGTGTGGTTGTTTTTTTTTAATTATTTATGACAATTTCCATCTGCTTATCTAATAATGTCCCTCTACCAATTTGGCCGTAGCATCGGCCAAATTAGCACTGCATAAGCGAGCAGTGAATTGAAAATCCAACAGCTGCCTTACATCAGCTTCCTAAGCAGAGACCTGCTTGCCACTGTGCAAGTGCTTTTCTGTAGTTTAGTCCAAGCACAGAGAGATAGCAAGCCCATTTATAAAAAGCAGCTCAGCTGAAACTGCAGCTAAAAATAGAGCCACAAGAAACTGTTTGTCAGAGATACCGACTAAGCTAGGCAAGAGCTCTGAAGTCAGATCTGAAAGATTTCTCTCCAGTTTTCTTTCTGCTGTTCTGATGTAGCTCATTTTTATTAAAATTAAATTGAATTACAGCATCTGGATGCAATACAGATTGTCGCAAATATTGCTGAGTGCATGTTACAGATCTGCCATACCACCACCCCCCCATTTGAAACAATTAAAAATTATGCTTTTCACTTAATTTTTCCTTCTCAATGAAGGTAAAAATCCTTTCAGAATTATTTGAAAGTTACAAAGTCTTTTCTTCCTGGTCATCTTTTGCAGATTCCCCAGAAGCAGGATATGAATGCCTGGGGGGGGGTTGTTCCAGTAGCAGCCAGACTTTATTAATATGCTGCTGTTAAGGTGTATGTTTGTGTTATAAAATAGCATGGAAGGTCAGTCTGTTTCCTTAGTAACTTAAATATGAACACATGAACAATGAGTGATTCCAGTCTGTATGGTGAAAACTATACAGCTGAGCTAAGAGACCGAAGTGTTAACAGTTGCTTTGAATTTGGTATCTTAAGGATGAGAAGTTCAATTGCCTGCCCTTTTGGAGAGTAGTAACACATCCTCAGGTTCCACTGTGAAGGTGTCCAGCTTTTGAACATGTTGGTATGTACTTTACAGCCATAACGTGTCCCAAAGGCAGGGTCACTGTTCTGAAATGTCAAACTGGTTTGCAGAATATCTCTGAAAAATCTTTCTAAAAGGAATATGAAGCAAATTATGGAGGCAGGGAGAGGGGACACAAAAGAGGCAATGATAATGGGAAGGGAGACAGGATGGACACAAGAGAACAGGTGACATATAACTGGAAAGGGCATTGATGCATAGAAAAAACAGTAGCTGTTTTCTTACTACAAGCTTAGGTACCTGTTTTAACCCTATGTCACTTAGAGCTGAGATGAGCCTGCTGTCAAATTAAGGCTTAGCAAAAGCCTTGGCAAAAGCCCTCTCCTGTCCTAGCACTTTGGCCTCAACATCTCTCAGTTTGCCATGTGGTGCTGACCTTCAGCTGAGCCATGAAGGAGAGACAGTCTTTGCCAAATATGTTCCATTTGATGGTTCTTGAAAGAGGCTGAAATAAAAAGGCTCAAAATCTCTCCCCTTTCTACTACTCTAGCTTTGGGTCAAGCCAGTTGTTTCAGAGAAGTGCTTGTTTCTTCTAGATCCTGATTACTGGCTGAATGCCTGCCTCAAACAGGAAGGCTCTTCAGAAACATTGAATCCCTCCCACAGGAGACAGTTCTCCAAGAGCTTTTCCCCTGTGAATCCTTCTCATAGGCTGCAGTTCTTCATGAATGCTTCACCCTGGGTCTCTTTCATGGGGTGCAGTCCTTCTGGAACGGGCTGCTCCAGTGCGCTTTCCCCATGGGGTCACAAGTCCTGTCAGCAAACCTGCTACAGCACTGGCTCCTCTCTCCATGGGCCCACAGGTCCTGTCAGGAGCCTCCTCCAGCACAGGCTTCCTTCAGGGTCACGGCCTCTTTGGGGCATCCACCTGGTCCAGTGTAGGGTTGTCTGTGGATCTCTGCTCCACCATGGACCTCCAGGGGCTGCAGGGACACAGCTGCCTGACGATGGTCTGCACCATAGGCTGCAGGGGAATAGCTTCTCTGCTGCCTGGAACTGTTTCTGCCGCATTTTTTATCTCTTCTCAAATATGTTACTCCAGAGCTGTTGTTGATGGGCTCAATTTGGCCAGTGGTTGGTTGGTCTTGGCGTTGTCTGGCTCTGTTGGACGTGGGGGAGGTTTCTGGAAGCTTCTCACAGAGACCACCCCTGTAGCCCTGTCCCCCTCTCTACCAAAACCTTGCCACACAACCCAATGTAGCTGATTGATATATGCTCCAGTTCACATCAATATTCTATTCAACAACTCTCTTGGTAAGTATAGTAATACAGATTTTTATACATGAGGTGACATAGCTTTCATAAAAATTGCTATTTGTATCACTTTTTTGGAATCAAAAATGAAAAATTCAAGTCCAGGGATGTCAGCCTTTCAAAGTACTTCACATACATTTTTTCCTGTCAAAACTGAGATTTTCATGAAGAGTGTCTCAGTGGCTTCAAATAGATTTGAAAAATAGTCCATCCAAAAAATTTTAAAGAATTTGTGACAGAATCTTTGTTTTAATCAGAGCATCCTTTTAAATAAAGGGGTTCATATCTTCATAGTTGCAAACATTAATAAAATGCCCTTATCTTGCATTTTGACATATGAAAAATTACATTGACCTCATTAATCCCTGCCTCTAAATTTGAAAAGGCTTAAAATTAATATGTAGCAAACATTAGGGTGAACTAGTTTATTTGATTAATATACCATTTTTGACAAATCCACAGAAATCGGAATGACTTCAGAGAACAAAAAATGATCTCTTAGTTACATATTTTTTTAAGGCACATATCTCTCATCTACATATTCTCCTCAGAACCACTCTGCTAATTTAGACAAAAAATGAAGAATAAAACAAAAAATCCCTAGACTTAAACTTGTTTGGGGCTCACTTGTAAAGTCTTGAAGGGTACTATCTACACCTAGAATCTGCTATGTGAAAATTAAAAATTAGTGTATATTCATACATAACCACAAGAAGGAAAACTATGCATTAATGTACAAGACAGTAAAATCTTTTAACAATAAATCTTCTGCTATATAAAGTGTCTTGACAATATAGCTTATTATTTGTCTCAATACGAGGTTCTAAAAACAAAGCAGGAAAGACTTGCAGCAGCTCTTCCCTCACATCACTTTAGAGACAAGCAAACTGAACTTCATGTGTCTCAGTGGAAAAAGGGAGGATTTGTAGATATTTTACAAAATGGAGGAAGCATATATGAATATAAGAAAATTAAAAACGCTTTCCACATATCATAAATAAAACATGTTTCTGTTGAGAAACAACAGCTAAATAGCAATAATTTGCAGGTAATCCAAACTATTTACATAGTTTATAAAAACATCTGCAAGGCTTATCTTTCTTCCTGTCCTTTAGTAGCCCTCCATAAATTGAAGCAAAGCACTGACTTGGAAAAAGAATTCCAGCAGGCTTTCCAGGTGTTCCCATTTGATTCTTTTTCCCAGAACACAGTGAATCACTCTTACATTGATCTTTTGGCTGCTGCCTCACAATGTGAAATGCATTTGCATTGTACTTGTGGAAGTCCCACTCTGTGGTTCACTAATGAGCTGTGAACTATGTCACCAACATGGAAGTTGTAAAACTTGATAACTCTTACTGTGATACGGAATATACGGAATGTCAAGTACTGATTTACATCAATATCATAAAGTTTTTCAGGTTATGGGCTGATACATGAGTAGTGTTATATCCAGTTACTCAGTCCAAAATTGTTGCAGGAGGAGGAAATAAAGTTCTTTTCATAAGTGAATCTAGACAGAGGAGAAATAAGCCAGTCTAAACAGTAGATGTAAAATGCATTGGAAGACAAGAGATATTTATTAAATACAAACAGCTTCTTAGCACTAGAAAGATAGCAATACTCAGCAACTGAAGGCTAGAGAGAATGGTATGCACCTTTCTTTGGGCAAACATATGTGTATCATTTGCCTATTTTCTTATCCTTTAGCAGGATTTGGCTGCAAGAATCTAAATGCAGTTACAAAATGAGAGAAGAACACCAGTGAAATATGAGTGCCTTGGTTATGGGCATTTTTAAGGTGTCCTCGGAGGGCACGTATCTACCTTTTTGTATATTTCATTTGACTGGTCAGCTCCCCACCATTCATATGTTTTAGCATCTCACAGCTTACAGAAATAACATTGTTTAACTTTTTATAAAAATCACAGAAGCAAGGCTATGGAGTTAGGTACACGGTTTGTTAATGATGTGCAAGAATACAAATGAAAGCAAAATCCTGAATGCACAGGTTATACCTGAAAGCTGCACATATATATGACAATATAATAGAATAAACTTAACATAAGGGTTTTCATCCACAGTAAGAAATTACTGTGTTGACCTGTGGTAATACCACAGTGATTTTAAAGGCCCAGAGTACATTCAGAGTCTAAGAAGGAGATCAATAACTTATTTCAGTGTTCCTAGGACAAATTTATAGTAAGTGGTAAGGGAGGAATTTAGAAGTCTTAAGTGACATAGCTAACTGACAGCTAGCCAATGCCTGGGACATTGGTTTTGCGGCCATGTGAGCTATTTGGAAAGTCTTTATTCCACTGGAAAACATTTCTCTTAAATTATTAATTAAAAAGAAGAAATCATAAAGACAACAAAAATATTTTTCATGAGATTTTATTAGACTGAGCACCTGTCTTGAAAATTACTGTTTAAAAGTCTCCAGGACTGGATGAAAAAAAAGGTGTGTTATGTCGAACATAAGTGAAATAACTTACATTTTGCTTTTAGACTTACTTAAGGGGATCAAAATTCAGATTGTCTGTTTTACAGCAAATTAGGCACTTTGAAATCTACTGTAATTCCAGTTCACTAGTGGGCAGATGGCTGCTGTGAGTAAACTGTGCCACATTCAGTAAGACTGGACTGATACCATGTATTTGTGACCCACAATTTTGAGAGCTTCAGAAAGGATACCAATGCTATACAAATATATATGTATATTTCATGAATGAGCAATTTGAATACTTTTTACATTTCAGTAACATGCCAGAGATAACAGTGCATAAGTTGACTTCCATATTCATATGGTATCACTCAGAAAAAAATCTTGTAATTACATGCTATTTTGTAAATAGTATTATTTTCTTGTTAGGATGCTACGACTAAAAGTGTTGATTACAACAACACAAAACTTAATTGTTGCTATCTGTGCTTCAAAGGAGCATAGATAGTAAAATTATCTACTTTTACTGTCTTTCACCTGTCTCATCTATGAAACTCTGCAAATATGATACTTTTTAATTCAAAGGGATTTAAATTAATCTCAAATATCCACAAAATAGCATTTTATTCATACTCATGTCCTAGTGAGTATAAATGAGATAATTAAGTGATAAATGAGATTTTTACTTTAAATATCCCACAAAATCCAGCATTATGAAGGTTAAGTGAAAGGCATGCAAGGGCAAAAGAGGTTGTCAAAGTGCGAAACAGAACTTTTTCTTCTCTTGTAAGCTTCTCCTTGTTACTATTTAAGCACTGCGGGCCAGTTAAATAGCACTGCTACTGTTTTTAGTATCCCCCACTTTGCTTGTGTTTATGGATTTGAGGTTAGTCTTCTGTATCACCTAGGTAGTGACTGCCAATTGCCTAGAAGACAGTAGAGGTGATTTATTTTCTGAAAGGCAATAGCAAGCCTTGCTTAACCAAGGCTGTTGAGGTAGCTGGCCATAGCCTGCCTCAACATCTAACTACTGAATAAAAAGCAGTGGCAGCAGCAGAAAACACGCAGGTTTAGAGCGACAGAAGCCAAGAAAGGAAGCAAAACTAAGAGACAGCAACAGTA
The DNA here is from genome assembly GCA_013400215.1 of Cisticola juncidis. Lineage (NCBI taxonomy): Eukaryota > Metazoa > Chordata > Aves > Passeriformes > Cisticolidae > Cisticola > Cisticola juncidis. The sequence continues at coordinate 368,281 of VXBR01010170.1, read as the reverse complement.
AGACAAAGTACATATAAACTTTTAATGAATTAACCTTACAAAAGACAATAGCTTCAAAACATTTGACACGTTTGTACAAAACTATTCCAGCATTGTTAGTTCTCTCTTCAGAAAGAATGCCAGCAAGCCACCCAACGTGTCCCTGGCTATGAGATGCAATTGGTGATCACATCCAAATCATGTGTGGACAGAGTAAACTTATTTACAATACTGTATACTTTAATACCAGATTAGTGGATGCTATTGGGGAGCGACTGTATTTTCCAGAAAACACCATGCATCAGAAAATAGTATGCACCCCTAGCTTTATTGCCTTTTTCCCCCACATTTGTCACTAACACTTCTCTTTAGTCCTTTCAGTATGCTTTACCTCCTTTTGATTCCTATTCCTTCTTGTCTTGTCTTTGAATAACAGTGCAAGTAGCAGTACAGTCTTCCAGTCCTATCGCGTACATCTGTCCTTGCACACAGAAATATCAAGGTGCAAAATGATGGCTCATGGGACTATTCTGCAGCCATATTAAAATAAGTGCCACATACCAGAAAATAGCACGCATGTTAAGGGCCAAAATGTAGTTAAAAAGTGCGTGATACTTTCCTGAAAATATGGTACTGATGACACGTACAAGCATCTTCAAGATGCCACGTTCCCTTGTGACAGGGATCTTGTCATTTCTGTATGTACAAAGTATGTCTTTAATTCTCCTTTTCCTTTTACATTTATTATTCCTCTGCAGGTGCTCATGTACCCCAGTGTTTGCAGGACGTTGTTTGTCTCCTCTGTAACCTGCAACAATACAGTAACACAGCCAGTGTTGATAACAAGGCAGAACAGGATGTTCCTCCAGAACGTGAAGATAATATAATGTTCCCTTCAGTTATAAGGAGTTTGCTGTAATGCTCATAAGGCCTTTAAGGGTCTCAAGTGAGGTTTGAACACCTGAACTTATAAGCAGTCTGTTGCTGGATGCCCATTCTAATCACTTACATCAAATATCAAATGTGGTGTAACTACTTCTGTACCCAGGGTTGGCAGCAGAGAACTTGTAAATAGATAAATGGAATTAGGGACAATACTCTTCCTCATGTAGAACTTTCCTCAGCTTCAGGAGCTTATTTTCAGTTGAGTAGACCCAAGCTTCCCCATCTTTCCACAACTACCAAGGCTGTGTAAATGAAGTGATGGTAAGGTGAAGGTTAGCATCACCTTTCTGAGCTGCTGTTGCCAGTTTCTCACATAGCTGTTGGTGAACCAAACTTTAGGCCATTCTGCCATTTTAGGTGAAAGCCTACTAGCACAAAATCAAGACTTACCTGTATTTTGTCTAAGACACCAGTGCTGTCCATCCTGCTGGCCACATTTACTGTATTGCCCCATATATCATATTGTGGTTTTTGAGCTCCAATTACTCCAGCTATTACAGGTCCATGGTTTATACCTGGAAAACATCAGAACATTACCAATTAAGAGAAAGGCAACAAAGCTGGTAAAACCCCTGGAGCACAAGTTCTATGAGGAGCCTCTGAGGGAGCTGGAGTTGTTTAGCCTTGAGAAAATGAGGCTCAGGGGACACCTTATCACTCCCTACAGCTATCTGAAAGGAAGCTGTAGCCAGGTGGAAGTTGCTCTCTTCTCCCAGGCAAGCAGTGACAGGATAATATGACAGTCTCAAGCAGTGCCAGGGGAGATTTGGGTGATTATTAGGAGGAATTGCTTCACCTGAGGGGTGACTAGACGTTGGAATGGGCTGCCTAGGGAGGTGGTGGAGTCACTGTCCCTGGACGCGTTTAAGAAAAGACTGGACATGGCATTTGGTGTTGTAGTGTAGTTGACATGGGGGTGTTCAATCATAGGTCAGACTTGACAATCTCAGAGGTATTTTCCAATTTAACTGATTCTGTCTGTGATTCTGTGAAGATCCAGCAAACAAGGAGAGACAGTGCATCTGGCATCTAGCAAGTCAGTGAATGCAGCATTTGGCCCTCGCTGAATAGTGAGTACAGCAGCAAACCATTGTTCATCAGGGTTTTATCAACCATTTATGACAGCAGAGTGTTATAAGAATGCCAAAAGTCAGTTCATCTAATCTTAGTTTTACAGTTCCCTGAGTAGTTTACTATTTTCAGCCACTGGCATCCTAATAACCTGCTGCTGCCTTTATTATGTAGCATGAGAACCACACTGTGGGTTGAGCAGCAGCTTCTGGGAAAACAGATATACAAGAATTTCTTTTAATTTCTACTTGTAGTGAAAACAGCCTTGCCTCTCTGCAATAGCTGATGGCCCAATCAAGTTACTTTTATAGCTTCTTTGCTTCTTAAATGTAGAATAAACTAATGCAAATGAGCTGAAAGGATTTGAAGCCTTGTTCTGAAGGCTAGATTAACCATAGAATGGTATTAAAGATCTACAGTATAAATATATGTATTCAAATAACTTGATTAAGCATGGAGTAGAACAATATAGTCCTTCATTAGACTCTGGGCATTTTTTTATCTTGCAGTCAGTTTGTAACATATATTATGTCTGTAAAGGGATTGAGTTGTACTCTACTAATAGAGAAAGAAACTAGGAGGCAAAATGCAAAGTACTATTGTTAATCAGCATCAAATGTAGTATAATCTGTAGTAGGTGTACATACCGATAAGCAGGAAATCCAAGTTAGGCCTAGTGAGAAATAAACCCTGAACAAGTGAGTTATTTGGATTTCTAAATTTGTCTCAATGGATCATAATTAATTTCTGTCAATTCCTTGACAGAAACCATCATTAGGGATATACCCATGCAGAAAAATGACAGTGTGATTGTAGGATGGAAAGGGATCTTAGAGCTGGCTCATCTGGTATGTAACATGGCAGTGCAGATTAGCAACCACACTATCAGCCCACTTGGAAACCCTGAAAAGTGTGACTGTAGAAGTTAAATTGGGAAAATATGCAAACACGACAAGATAACAAATGGAACCTGATATATATTTGTCTAAGTGGGGTTACATGCACAAATGACTTGGGCCTTACAAAACTTTGTATTAACAACTGAGCCACTGATGGGTTTTTCTATTTCGTGACATACAACTTAGAGAAAGCACTGGGGAACTAAGAGTGGAATCCACAGAGGCCATCTGCTGGGTAGCCCAATCTGGCTAACAGGGAATGTTGAAGAAATGTGTGTGGCCATGGTCCATAAACGGGCAGTGCAGTGGGACTTTCCTACAAAACACAATGGGAAGGAAGGGACTTTTATTTTTTATCTCCTTCCTGAACCACCAACATTGATGGTTTGAGAAATGCCTCAGGGGCTCAGGAATCACCTTCAGATCCCTCCTCCTTTGAGGAAACTTCTGCCCATATATCTTAGGAATGTGTTCTGGCCACCCAGGGATTGTGGGATATGCTGCTCTATGTCATGCCCACTGCCCTGAGTCTTTTTTGCACGATACACATGAATGTTTGTTGGGGCAAGGCTGGAAGAGTAGTACTCTCACTGCAGGTGAATGCTCTATCAGAGGGTGATATCATCTATTTCTTTCTCTCATATCCTAAGCAATATTTAATCATTCCATGAAATGCAACACTGTTCAGCAGGAATGAAGCAGATACTTCATTCTCAAGAATCCTACAGCCTGGGCTCATGGCCTAGCCTCACCCAAAACCAGGAACCAAATTAATACATACATATACATACATATAATACATACAAATGTTCCAATGACGACATTACATGGAAAACAACACACCACTTCTCTTCTGAAAGACAGCAATACCTGTGCAAAACCTGCTGCAAAAGCACATCTGAGCTTGTCTCATAAATCAAGCCCCTCAACTTGCAGAAGGGGAGGAATGCCTAAAATGTCATCTAGATGCTCCCCTCCCTTGCCGAACAAGATCAGAGCATTGTGTACCTCCTAAGTCACATTAGCATTTTGGGCACTCACAGAAAATTGTGAAAGCTGAGACCTCTAATGAGTTGCAAAAACTTCAGGGTTAGATGCTGGCCAAGGGAGGCTTTTACAAAGGACAGTTTGGGTACAAGTCCTTACAGTGGGGACTAGGTTAGAAGTAGTTGTTAAAATGTTTCTGTGGCTATAATTAATATGGATATCAGAGGCTTTCATCATCCAGTGGTGGGAAGTGGAGAAGTGCAGTGAAAATTAAGATCTCAGTGGAGCCTATGTTGGATTATGGTGGCACAAATACCACTTTGGGGCCTGTGTTTCTTTTTAGAGTTAAAACATTCTTTCATTTCATGAATAAAAGGAGTCTGAATACTCTGTAATCTTTAGCAAGAGCTTTAAATATCCAAAGTGAGCATTTTGTTTTGTTTCATGGTCCCCGTTTAAAAGGACTCAGTACTGCTTTAAGCAATTTGCAGATGTAGCCCCAGCACCCAGCAGCTCTCTGTGTGTACTGAAGCTGCTGATACAAGTGTGTTTGCAAGTATGTGCCATGTCAGCTATGGCAAGAACCATCAAGTTCTGTAACACTCTGAGAAGGACGCATACCTCTGATTTGCTTTGTCATTTTTAGCTCTAGCAAGGAATACAAAACATACTGGCAAAGGAGTGCCCTAAGAAGCCCCTGTTTCAAAGTCAGAAGACAGCAAGTTTTGCCAGTGGGTGGCACTGTGAAATAGACTTGAGAGGAGTACTTGAAAGGAAAAAACAAGCGGCACAGCAAGAAAATGACAAGACAGGAGAATAAGTGTTGGAAATCAAATACTTCTGACACGTTTACAGAATTTATGGGTTTTCAATATTTGTTTACTCTTTTCATTTCACACTTTCCACGGTACATATTGCATTGTGAAACTGCTGTGTACTGCTATCAGGAAATAAACATTTTGGAACATATGGTTCTTGACCAGCTTTGAATTCATTTATTTCATCATTCTTTTTACTTCTTACTGCAGCTGTCTATTTATTTTTAAAAATACCAGGATGCACAAGAAGAAGCAATTAGAAACTGAAACATAAGGGATACCTCTTTCCAAGATAAAAAATGAGTCATCTTTGCTCTTATCTGAATAACAAAGACAAATATTCTCCCTTGTCTAATACTGCAAAGGAAAGAGTGCATTTTTGTGTGCTTGCACAAATTTAGTACCTGTAAAATATTTCAAACTCCAGCCTCACTGGGCCCTTATAGCTCTTGTCCTCTGAAAAACCATTTATATAGTTTTGCAAAGCCCAGTCTAGAGTTTTCTTGTGTATTGTTTTGGTATTTGTAAATTTCAAAAAATGTATGGCTTATAACCGCTACAATAATTTTTACAGAGTTACCATAAAACCATTAAGAGCCACGTGAACACATTTTTTTCAACCATTCTTTAAACAGCAATGCTGCACTTTTCCAAGTCTAGCCTAGAAACACTCCAGGGGTTGATGGGCCTTACTGTGTAGGCTGCTTTTAAACAGGGTGAGGATGGTGCTGTTTACTGTCATGGCCCTTTTGGTCAGTTCTACTACTACTTTGATCAGCTGGCACTTTGCACTGAATTCTCCTCCTTGTCTATGATATTCTCCTAAGAATCCTGTGATACTCACCTACTCGTAACTTGAAGTCATTGAATGAATGCTTATTTATGACATCCAGTTTTGCCACCAAGGCAAATGCAAACTCCACCATGGTTCCTATGTGCATATACTGCCGTTCAGGTTCCTGAATTCAAAAGACAAACAGTGTGAAATTGTTCTTGTGAGACTTGGTCGCTGTGAGAATACAACCAAAATACGCTGAACACTTGAAGACACTTAAGCCCTTAGAGATGTCCTAGTGTCAGCAGGCAGATGGAGAGGAGTCATGTAGAAGGTGGTAGCCTGTTCAGCATCAGTTAGATCAAACAATGCCCAAAGGACAGGATACCTTTCACTTGTGTACAACCGGGCAGTCTAGAGGTGATAGATCCAAACCATGCCTAATCTAATGTTTTGATTGTCAAATGACTGATTAGCTGCTGCCTAATCCCACAGGCATTCAATATCTATGTGTGCCTAGAATTAGTTAATTCATTATGTCTAAGTGTCTGCCTCTATTGTATTCCCTTTCATAATAAATAATGCTTGTGGACAGCCCCACAGAGATTTTTCCCCCTCACTGTTGCACAGCTCAGCAGCCTTATAAAATGGTTAAAATCCAGTGAAATTCACAATTTTAAGAATAATTCCACTGATTTCATTGTGCAGATAAACAAGGACCTCTGAGAACATTTAACAGACCTGAAAATGACTAAAACACAAGAGGAAGAGGGCAACCCCACTCTGCTTTTTTATTTACAGACCTTATGCCACTTATTAAGGCTGTAGACTTAACCCCTCCTCATACACAACAACGTAGCCTGATTTTAAGTGCTATTTTGAGTCCTTTCAGGCTGAGGAGAAAATTGATTTTTGTGTCCCACAGCCCAAGGTAGGATCCTGACACATGAATGATTTCATAAGACATGGATGGACTCTTTGATTTCTATGAGAAATTACTGAATCTTCCCTACTTCTTGAGATAAAGGGATGTAAGAGATGGACAGATGACAACTTCCGAGATGATTCATGCAATGCATACATCAGCCTGGGGTGGGACAATAGTAGTACTTGCAGGAGCAGCAGTTTAGATAAATGAAACCTGTTTCCTTTGGAGTTCACTCCTAGCTAAAACAGATGGTCCTGGTCAGACCCCTTCCTTAGGAACTTAGTCTTCCTTGGATGCTTGTTTTAAGCTGGGGGTGGTTCCCAGCAGTATGTCTAGCAGTCAGTCACTGCCACACTAGGTACTGCAGGATCTGTGCATCCTCGGGAATCTGAAATGAAGGCTGCTGAGTTCTGATGGATTTCTTTTGAGAATGTGTACTAAATCACCAAAGGAGTGCTCAACTATGGATTTCTTGATTGTGTAAATAACTCAAATGATACATTTCTTCCTCTGCATACACTAGTTTTAGTTATGTTTGAGAGCTCTCTATGTTTTCACATCTTCGGTCTGTAGTTCTGCATTTTCTTCATCCCTTTCACCTCCCTGTATTAAATGTCAGAGCTAATTTAAAATAATTCCTAGTCCCCAGGATCATTAGGGTCTATAGTTCATGTGGTAATTGCTTGTGTTTAGAAGGAACATGAGTTTGGCAAAAGCACATTAATCCTTAGCAGAGACTGTGATTCTTAATTGCTGTCTCTCTGTCGCTAACCTAAAGTACTCTAAAAATCATGGCAAAAGCAACATTTTTGAATAAGTTATGAATTGCTTCTCTGAATTGGATGCCCACTGACTGCACTTCCTAATCCTACCATATTAAGTAAACTAGAAACAAAGGAACATATTCTCAGTGCTGAGTCTGAGGGTTCTATAAGTGGATAGTTAGTAAAGCAAATCATCCCTGCCAGCTCACAATGGAAAACATTAATTCTTGCAATCTTTTGTATGCTCTGTAAATCCAATCCTGGATTTACAGTCCTGGAATAAAATGCTGTACTGTATTTGCCTGTTTTAGCAAATACAGAGGTGGCATTTTCAAACTGCAATATGAAGAAAAATTCAAAGGGACTACTAAAGTATATACTTGTCCAATACAATACAATCTATGCTAATAAGAAAAAACTAGGCCACATTATTATAAATAACCTGCAGCTTAATGAGCAAAATTTTAGCCTTCATCTCAATATGCATTTTATTAAGCAAAAACATTTTCCTGTACCTGACACTGTTCTTGGTTGGGTGTAGCACTCAGTCCTGTTGCTGCCATGTAAGTGCTTCCAATGGTCTTTATTTTTTCAACTCCACTGAACTTTGGCTTTGACAGTAACTGTAAAACAAAGACAGCCATTCATTATTCAGATGAGCAACCCTGTTACTCTAACACCAATCAGAGAATCAAACCTTAGAACAGTTTCTGTATGAACCTCAAATGGCTTCACAAATCTATACAGGATGAAGGACTCAAGGATGGATAAAACAGTGTTTGCACAACTCTAAGGAAAGGGAATTTCTGTCTCCTAAAATACCTTTTTACTATAAAAGGGATGAAATTTATAGTAGTGAGAATAAATTCCATCTTATTTTACATACAGCTTTTAAAAGTCAATAGACTTTACACTCATGTGATATTGGAACTGGATCACCATGCCAGCAGTTAAACTTTAGGCAGCTTTCTGAAAGTAAGCATCTGTTTTATGCCAGTGAAATAGTCCATGTCAATGGAACCAAAATCCAAGGATTTTGAACATTCGACACCCAGTGCTCTCCAAATGGGTTTGCTGCTAAAATACCCTCTTACAGCTGCAGATCCATGAGTCCAGATCTCTTGTGCTCTCTGAGTCATGACACAATTTTAATACCTGTTACTGGTATTTTTACCACTAATAACTTCCCTATAGAGAAATACTGTTCTCAGTGAGGCCTTTGTAAATCCCTTTTTTCAATCCATCTGTAGTCATACTCTCTACTTGCTTCTGACTTCAGAGAATGGAACATTAAATCTTTTATAATCTTTTGATTTGTTCGTGTATCAAATGATCGGAGCAGATCAGGTATAAGACAAATATATTATACAGACATGATACCTGACTTTTGACATTTATATTTAGAACTTGTGGATGCAATGTAACTGTCTCAAGAGCTGCAGCTATAGAGAAAAAAAAAATACACATGGGATTCTTATTATAGCAAATCAAAAGCAATTGAATATGATGTCAAATCAAGATCTGATTTATCTCACATAAATCTCTTTTCCCTTTAATAGTCCCTGTAAGTATCTTCTGATGGCTCTTCCACTCTCCCCTTCAAGTATGTTTTCTGACTGTTGCATGAGTTGGTAAGATTGAAACCATATGTCAATCACTGTTGTAGGTACATACGTCATCAAAGTCTGCAATGATCTCATTTAGCAGCCTGAGACATTCCAAGCCTTCCTTATTTACATCAGATTCTGTGTAAAATTCCTTGAAATCCGGAACAGAGGCAAACATGACACAGACGCAGTCGTATGACTGGTGATACAGATCCTGTCCAGAAGAAAACAGAATAAAGAAAGAAAAAAAGGTCATACTCAGCAGTAAATAAGTTTCCTTATTAACATGCAGGGTTCCAGGATCTAAAAACAGAGGTACTGCAGTACTTGGAATGCCTTAAGATGGAGGTTGGAATTTTTTTGCATTTAGTTGCATTTATTAATTTTAAACAGTGTATAAACCTGTTCACAAAACAGACTTAACATTTAAAGCTAAAAAACTATTGTAATGATTTTTTTCTTCCTGAACATTAACCCCGTGAAAACAAAATGTTCACTAATATATTAGATAGGGCCCATCTCTGAGACTTCTTATGAGGAGAATTTAGTTTGGCTTGCATGGCTGAAAATGTATTTTGTAAACCAGTACCCAAATTATTATCATCTGTTTGTTATTGTACTAGCTAAAAAACTGAGCCAAAATCCCAAACTCAATGTACTAGGAATGCATAATGCCATATGACCCTGGTTGATAGTTCTCAACCCAAAATGACAATATGCCTAAGAGGACAAAATAATTATCCTTTCTTTTGCATAACAAGGAGCTGGGGCAAAAAGAAAGACGTCACCTGTACTGAAACTTACTTAGGGCAGGGTCTGCACTACCATCTGTGACCACTGAAATGAGAGCATCTCTACTCCACAGAAGGATTCTGGTGCTAAAAATGACCGCCTCCCACTACCCCTTTTAGTTTCCTCTCCACTGCCCTTGAACATTAGACTAGCTCTTCTTTCAGAACAAATTCATATCCCTCCAAAAATGACAGAAAGAAAGGAAACTTAATAAACTAATACTTAAAAAGAAATAGTATCTATACACAAAGGTAGACACAGCAGTAAAAGAGACTGTTATCTACTTTAATGTAAAACTACCTTCATGTTCTTAATTGAGTAAAAAGGCATTTCAGTATTCACATGAAAAGGATTTATTCTGTGAGTTCAAGAAACATAGGATATTATTTCCCTTTTAACTTAGCAAAGCTAAGCTAATTGCAATTAGACAATCAGAGTGTCCTTTTGGAAGAATGTGGTGTGCCTGTACACAGATGTGCACAGACATGGTAGATCTTTACTGTTGATGTGTAACTAAAAAATAACAGAACTATGGGAAAACTGCTGACTGCTTCGTTCCATCACAGGTGTGAGGGATGAGCAAACATGAACATAATGATGGACAGCGAGGAACATGAGCAGCTGAAGGAGATAAATTATTTACTACTAGATTTTTGTGCTTCCTGTATTTCCTAGGGGTTCTATACTCATAGCATTGCTGGAGTTCCACTATGGCTGTGTGCTGTAGGTATGGAATATATTGTTCGATTCACAGCTCAAGCTGTTATTCTCTTGTTGCACCATGACTAGATCCAGATTTCTGAGACTCTCTGTGGGAAATCCAAGGGTCAAGCCAGTAGAGAAATCTGGTCTGACTGTGAGTGTGTGGTGTGTGGGGAGTCAAGCAGGGCACCTGTTGGCTCACTGGAGCTGCCCACTGTGAAGGGCATTCGGTCCCAGCTCAGGTGGTGCAGGTGTGACTGCCAGAGTGGCTCCTGGATGGTCTGATGGAAGTATTTCCTTAAGGAAGGAATTCTGTGGTTAACTCAGGTCACCTTCCCTGTAACTTCATTTCACTTATAACAACCCATTTGTCCTCCTTCCTATCTAATACTGGGGCAATATCCATCCCCACTAATGCTCAATAACAGTGCTATCATGAAAACAAATAACAAGAGGCACTATCTATAACCAGAGGAGTAGTAATTGTTAATATCACAATAAATTTCAAAGAATTTTAAGAAGTCATTCCCAGCTAGTTTATTTTGATCATAATAATAAAGGATATTACAAGTGAGTGCCTTAATTTTCCTGAGAGTTCTTCTCTTGAAACAGTACTCTCCAAAACATAGGAGTCAGAAAATTAAATGCAACACTATTCTAGGAAGAAACAGCTTTTCTTATTTGAACAAAAATAAAATCATCCTGTCCTTTGCATTCACTCCTTTTGTTTTTCCTCTAACATCTGAAATTCTGCAAGTATGTTCCTTTTACTGTTCCCTCATTTCTAGTGCCTGAAGATCTTCCTGGGACAGAGAAGGCAAACCAGTCCAATTTTATCCCTTGGAAGGGGGTGGTGGTCAGCTTCTCTAGGGCAGAATTTCTGCTCTAGTTAAGATGCTAACTCCATCCTGTAGCTAATAAAGCACGATTCCTCTTGCTCAGTGATGGGCTTGCCAGCTAGCTTACAGCACAAAAGCTCCCAAGCACTTTTTACTAATAGGGAATCTGAAGGATAAAAGCATTAAGGAGAGAGCTGCAAAAGCCAGGTGCAGATATTTCATCCTGGCCCTGTTTCCTGCTTTTCATTTTAGATTTGAGCCTGTCTTTCTCTCAATTGGAAATCACCTGTCTTGTATCCAGCATGCAGACTATTAGCAGAAACCCAGTTCTGGAGGTTCAGGTAAAGCAAACAAACCTTTATTATTTGCTCTGAAGGAAATTTGCTTTTGATGTACTGGCAATAGTAAATGTATATCCTGTTATAAAAAGACCTATGATGGTCATTTGAAACTACAGTCCCACTGCTCCCAGTTAGCATTCATCCACTCACTTTTCCCTTTTCATTACTTCTGCCTGCTTTTCAGCAGCACACTTTGTTTTCCCTTTTCTCAATGCAGCTGCATGCATAAAATACTAAGGGAAGTGGTATTTTGAAATAGAATAGTCATCCATTTTCTTAACCTCAGAATCTGTTTGAAACAGAAAAGAACACACATAAAACTACACTAACTTGACTGTTTGCAGCTAAGGAAAATGTGGAGAAATTTCAATGTTGTATCTGTTGACTTAGGTATCCACACAGAGAAAACAAAGGTCTAATCTTCCCTAATGTCTTTAGATGTATCTACACACACAACCTTGCTGACATGGAAACAAATCTATAGATATGACAGATACTTATATTCCTGAATACTTTCAGAGATTTCAAAGGGCCTTCCTTTGAAAACTGTTGAAAAAAACCAAACCAAACCAAACCAAACCAAACCAAACCAAACCAAACCAAACCAAACCAAACCAAACCAAACCAAACCAAACCAAACCAAACCAAACCAAAACAAAACAAAACAAAACAAAACAAAACAAAACAAAACAAAACAAAACAAAACAACAAAACGCCTTGAGTTTGGGTTGTTTTTTTTTTAAATGGATGCAATTAAAATAATGTCAATTTATTTTTACTTCGCCTGGCATGATGAGTTGAGGAGCTCAGCACATTACAATTTCTGTGCTTCATTAAATTAAATAAACTCATTCCAAATTAAGAATCCTGAGGGGTGACAAGACAAATTCCAGTAGCCAATACAAAGGTAAGCAGATGGTGTTGCTCTGCCAGGGAGCTGAGGTGGAGTAGCACATAATCAAGAAAGCAATCTCCTGATGGTTTGCTGTGTTTAATGCCTTAACTGAGAACTGGAGCTGAGTCAACTTGGCTTCCAGCCAAAATCTTCCTTGCATTCAAAGGAACCCCACAGCAATTTTTGTTCGACGTTAGCTACCAAATGAATATTTGCAGGGAATACTAAAGTATTGAAATGCACTCCTGATTAGTACTGCTTAATGAAAACCACCGTGAAAGGGAAGACGTTGTCCTTTTCAGCTCAGGAGATGAAAAATGAATCTCTGTATGTGCCCTCTGCCTTCTTTTGTCAGTTTTGAAACAATTAATTGGCATGCACAAGTAATTCAAACTCTTACATTTAAGATTTCTATAGCTGTTATTCTCTCTAAATTGATTTTTTTTACTTCTTTATTATGACTGTAAAGGAATATTAGGAGCAGGTCTAATTTCCGGCAAAGTAAAGATGGATCTTTTGGGTGAATTTTCTGGTGCTTGGGTTAGGTCCATTAAGCAGTGAGTAAACAGGTAATTCAGTGTTCAGAACATCTTTCCAGAATTAAAATAGCTACTGTTTCAGGGAAAAGGTTAATTTTCACTCCAATAAACAAGCTCTCCAGTGAACAGAAGAAAATTCAGAACACCGTTGCAACTCCACTCTAATCATGGAGGAAAAAGTGTCTGAATGCATATAATTTAAAATTAAACTCCTGTAGATTCAACCATTCTGTTCTTCCTCCTCCTCACCTATTTTTACCATCCTTCAACAGGCAAAGTGCATTGCCACTTAGGAAAATTTCACCTTTTTATTTCAGAGTCTTATAGTGCATTCAGTGCTGTAAAGCAAAGCTTACAGGAAGGAAAGGGATATGAAAGTGACTCTAAATTTATATTTTCACTGTAAGGACCTACTGTTAAAAACAGCATTAAGTGGCATTTTCAGGGTACACTGGTTTCTTACAGAGTAGAGGATATACAGAGATAGCTGACCTCATTCTTCAGGTTTCTTGCCAAGAAGTGTTCAGCTACGTGGGCTGGCAGCACATTCTCCAGAAGCACCCGATTTAGGTTTTCCATGGTTTCAATCTCCTCCCGCTCTTTTTTGAACTTGTTCTTCCACAGGAAGTCTAACCTACAGTAATATTCATTCTGTTACAAGAGGACACAGAAGTAAAGAAACAATAGGCATCTTGTCCTGCTGGAGTACAGGTTTAAGAGACAAAATAAGCACAGTACACAACCACTACAATGCTATTATTTGGCTACTCAAATATAATTCCATGTCCCCACAGAAGTCACACCCCAAGCATACACTTTGTGACATACATTGTATCAAATCCAACAAAAAGGCCAAGGAGAAAATAAGAAAAGTTGCAGGGTGCCTTAAAAAATGAAAGTTTCAATTATCTACTCTCAGACTTGAGTAGAAATTCATTCCAGTAATCAAACACTATAATGGAAACAATGTATAGTTTTGCAACTTAATATTATTTTGTAAGTGCAGAATGTCACTTACAATAATGGGCATTTCAGGAAAATCTTAACTTTTACTAACTTTAAGTAACGCCATGCAACCAGCCTGGCAAAAAGAAAACAGCCTGTTGATATAATATACATTCAGTATATCAAATCATGATCAGAGTGTCAAAAATGGCTCAGTCAGTTGGGCCAACTCAGGTGAATTTTGGTTTTGTTAGTTGCCTATTTTTTTTAGTTGGTTGGTTGCTTTGACACTCCATTCTGCAGTGCTTTATCCTCCTTGTCTTTTTGTCCCAGAGTTTTCATAATACCTTTCTGGTAACCACAACAACAATACCTGGAACTATATGAAAATGTGCAACATCCTTGGAGAATCAGTATGTTTTGATATACAATTTCACTAGAAACATGGTGAAAAATTAATAAAACTGCACTTTTGTGGAGCTCTCTCCACTTCCTTTCGAAATTGTCAATGTATTGCCATAAATTCTATGGCATTACTTTCACAGTAAAGCTTCCTCTGGCCTATCTCATTTGATCTGATAAAAATCAAGAGCTATTTCAATGTAGTCTTAATGGTTTAACACTCTCAGGCAATCTCAATGAAGACTATGTTATTAACCAGGAGAATACGATTATGATGGCAATCTCATTATAGAAAAACTTAAAAATGCTAGCTAGAGTTATTAGCAGTCAGTAAGCATTGGCATAAAAAATGAGAGTAGTCCTTCTGACTGGGCAGTGGCTGTCACAGCTCAAAATGATTCACAGGTATTCTACTGAGATCACGGCCAAAGATAAGAGCAGAAAGTTGAAATTAGAATTAATGGTATATAAATGATTTGGCAAGCTTTTAAAATGTAATGAAAGAAAAAACTGATGTAGCAAAATCTGCCAAAAACTTGCAGGATGAAAAAATAGTAAGAGGAAAATGATTTCTCCACTTAAACACATAGAGAGAAATATACTCAGGTTTCCTTTAAATTGGTTGATAAGGGCCAGATACCATTTAAATATTTAATTACAAAACTGAAAGAGAACATCCATAACATGAAATCATTGTTAACATACTCTCTTTGTGCTGATACCTACACTACTAAGGACAGAGTGCAGACCTCAAATGTACTGCAAAAGAAATATTCTGGCTATTCTGACTCAAAGATGATATTCTTCTGAAAGTAAAAGGGGTTTTGGCATCTTAGAATGGGTCATGCTGCATCCCAGAAATCTGGACATTGAATGTCAAATAAACACATAAACTGGATATTTTAAATAATTATATGTTATTAAAGGACATTTGCGAACTATAAGCAAAAGAATAGTGGGCAGAAACTTAAATACTTGTACAGACAATCATAAAGGTACAGAGAACAGATTTCTGCAGGGATATGGAAATAGGATTTTATTAATTAATAGGATTTATTAATTAATGACCTGTCATTCTGCCTGTATTAAATGGCAGTTGTCAGTTCTATAAAGTTTGAGGTCATGAATATGGATTTTTTTCAGAACTGTCCATATAATGCAAAATACATGCAGTCACTTTTTTCAAGTGTCTTTTTAATATGTATGTTAGATATTTAAACATCCAAGAAATTAGATTTGTATAAATATAATACACATAGATGGTAAATTCAAATGCCACCAACTGTATTCATGCAGAAAAAATGCAATTAAACCCTGGGGTGTCAAAATTCTTGGCATAAATTTACAAAAGTAAATGGTTCATACATTGTATCAACTTTGTAATAAAAAGAAAAGGTGTAGCTAAGTGAAGTTTTAAAAAATATGTTTCTTCTTTAAAAGCTAGTATCAAACAGATAATTTATTTACTACCTTACTACTTACCAAATTAAATTTAGGCTGCTTCAAAAAAGTGCAAAGAGAACTCAGAGACCAGAAAAGAAAAATCAGAATGTATTCTACTATTTTCTTTTAAGTTAGAAAAGTCAGCTTATCATATTTCAAAAAGAGAAAAGCAGTAGCTTACTAACTTGCTTTGAATTGTGGTGGTAGGGTTTTTTGGGGCATTTTGTTTGTTTGTTTGCATGATATGAAACTTTTGGTAGATATCCTGATCAGTCAAAACAGACAGTGTGTTAGAGAACTGACAAATGGTATGGATATAAGGCAAGTCTTTGGAAAAGAAGCAGGAACAATAGAGCAAGGTACTTCATAAAAAAGTGAATGTTAAGGAAAAGAGCTATTTAGACCTACTGGCTACAACTGATACAATTGGAAGAGTTGACATGCTTTCTGTAAACATGCCTCCATCTATTACAAAGGAGCAATGTGTCATGTGACTAGCAGTGGAATTTGAAGTAAGTTTTCATTCAATACTTTCATAAGAGGCTCTTGAAGAGACTACTTTTTTAAAAAGGGAGGAGTTCTCTCACAAAATAAAAGCTCACTAAAAAACAGAACAGAGACAACAAAGAAACAGTTTTTACAGCTCAGGGAAGCTGCCACAAGCACTTCAGCAGTAAAACTACCAATGAAATTAGATGTGGATAACTACAATATAATCAATCGTGGAAAAAATATAAAGCCAACCTACAGAGTAAGGAGACACATAATATTTTAGGTACTGTTGAGAAAGGAATTCACAGGCTATGTCAATACTGGATTCAAAGCAGACCATAAGAGAGATTTAGTGCTAAACAGCGTTTAAATGTGAGCACACTCTTTACACAGTCAAGCCCACACCAATCTGGATTCTCCTGGGAAGGGTGGAAGTGTCACCATTCCCAAGATATTTTCTGCCTGTCTCCAGCCCATTATCCAGTAACTCTTGGGATCAGCACGCAGGGTGAAATGAGTCACTTCATCTCAGTGGCAGGAAATGGTCGTCGCCTATGCTGGCAGAGCCATGAAAAGAAAATCAGTTTTGCCTTCTCCACCTCGCTTTTGTCTGTTCACTCCCATTCTTCTGGCACAAGCATTGCTGTGGCCACACCATAAATCTTGAAA
Organism: Cisticola juncidis; assembly: GCA_013400215.1. Classification (NCBI taxonomy): domain Eukaryota; kingdom Metazoa; phylum Chordata; class Aves; order Passeriformes; family Cisticolidae; genus Cisticola; species Cisticola juncidis. The sequence goes on along the minus strand of VXBR01010170.1, from coordinate 351,449 downwards.
ATAGATCTGGCTCAAAACCAACCATTTCTGCAGGTTTAATTTTTAATCCTGTCCATTTTCCTGTTTTGATCCACTATGTATCTTCACAGTGAGCTGTACCAGTACAATGAGGAGACAAAAGGATAAGAAATAAGCAGCTGAGGAAAGCTCTACTTCCTCCAGTGGTGATGCGAGCTGTGCAGCTAAAAGAATTAAGTAGGCTCATAAACCATGTAATAAAATACTAACTCTCCCTCTCCTCATCCCAGCTGAACAGAGGCACTTATCTCCTGCCTCTGCTTTTGATTCAGGAGAGGCATCACTATGACCAGTGGTCAGCATGTTCACAGAGCTAGGCTTGCAGGAAAGCATCCACTTTTTGTTTGGATGAACTTTTTGGTTCCTCTTCCTGGGGACAGAGGAGCACCAATGGCAGCTGAAGGGAAGTAGAAAGGCCACCCTTTTCATCAGTGGCTATTATCTTGAGCATTTTTAAAATCATCAGATATCAAAAGAAGAAAAAAATGTTTTATGTGCAAAAAATGCAATAACTAACAGAGAAATTACTTGTATATTACCCTCTGTGGAAGAAGGGTAAGAAAGGATTTGACTTTGTTGACACTTGCCAAGATGGCTCAACAGTATCCTGCAAGTGCCACTCAATGAAAATAGAAAAGAGGAAATTTAAAAACAGAAAGACAGACATTGTCACATGATTTTTTATCAAACTATGAAATTCATTATTGGTGTTGGGAACACCAAGAAGATAAAATGGGTTAAAAGGGGGGTAAGACAGTGAAACAGAAAGCAAAACAGTAAATAGCTATTAAACACAGCCACAGAAATACCAACTGGCAGAAGGTGGGAAGTAAATGTCCCTGGAAAAGTCACTCTGTGCAGGTTGATTTCCCCCCGTATTCTTTTTCTAAGCATTTGCTACTCATCAATATTATCAACAGTAACTTAAAATGGCAGGTCTTATGCCAGGTATGTATTAAAATTAGTTTGTAACATTTTCCAGTAATATTTAGACTTTGATTGAGAGTGTTTTTTCTCCTTTTTTAAGGGAGAATAAGTTAGCAGAAAAATCAAAGGCAAAAGACTGAAGAGGTACCAATAAGTGCTTTCATGACAAGGATCCTGGTCCTACAGCTCTGAAAATGAAGACTTTTTCCATTACACAATCATTTCTTTAGTTGGCGTGTCAGAGAACACCTGTAGCTCTGTGCAAAACAAACTTTCTTGTTGATGTGACTGAAGCCACAAAGAAATCTTTCTCAGTGAAGATGATATTTCTTCTCTCCTTTATTCTTGGTATTGCACCCTCTGCCTCCATCTGAAACTTGGGTTGACAGGGACCAAAGGTTCTCCACTTATGAAGTGGGGTAGTACTTAGCTCTCTTTCTGAGGGAAAGTAGCTGTGTTGTAGACCCACCATCAAATGAACAAACTCCAATGTGCTGCTTAATGCCTTTAGCTGCTAATGCTAAAGACAGATGAAGAATGTTATTTCTAAATCAAGAAGGCTGTTCCTCACTACAATAAATACTGCAGAAACTGCCAGATAAGAATTTTTAATGTAATAACCTGCAGGGCCTGCGTGGCAATTTAAATAACAGGCATTACCTTTTGAGGAATTTTAATGTAAATGAATGATTTAAGGACAGTCTGGAATTCCCAAGGCTGCAGTCTGTGAAGGCTCAGGCTGTTCATGAGATCCCACATGCATTGCCCCTTCCATTTCAGAGCTCTGTCTTGTGCACTGTGTTCTGGCACAATGGGCTGGAATTGCAGCTTTTACCCATGAATCCTATACAGATTTAGAGGATTTTGAGAAAGAACTGCCCTGGCATCTTCCTTCAGCTAAGTACAGGGTAAGACTATTGACATGACATTTGTTCTGGAAAAGCATAAGTGGGTAATAAAAAGAGTAGTTTCCTGTTGGGTCACAGTTTTAGTGCAACCGTGGCCTCAGCGTGTGGTACACGTCTGTGTGCACGCTATATTGTTTCTGTGTCTGCACCAAATTGTAATAACTGTGAAGAAAATAGCTTGCAATTAAGCAACCAGGGAGACAGCAGATGGATGCAGACAGATGGGAGCAAACGGGGAAGCTACGAGCCAGGATCGGTCAGGATGACGAGCAACAGTCACAGTGCTCTGTCAGCATAATGCCAGGGATGGTTACTGGGGAGTTTTAAGGGAGTATTGGAAGGCAAGAAAGAAAATGGTTTTATAGATCCTCCTGACACCCCTGTGCAAGGGTATGGGGAAGAACAGGACAAAGGTGTATCTCTGAGAAGGTGGCAGGCTGCATGTGGCAGCTGTTATGGTGTCCACTGGTGCAGGTGAAGAGAAGTGTGTGTCTTACCTGTCTACCCAAAACCAGTAATGTGATGAAGAATATGAACAAGGAAATTGAGCCCATTGTCTTCAGGTCCTTCAGTATTCCTGGCCTATAAAATAAAAACATGAGTAAAGCAGGCTGCTCAGAAGTTAAACCAACACTACTTCAAGTGCAAAAGTAAAACCACAATTTATATGTACTACTTTCTGGTATATAAACTAAAAACATTTAAATATGATATGCTATATTTTTGATGAAATATTATTATTTATATTATGTAGCTCTAAACACCTCTACTACATTCTCTGCAAATGTACCTACATTTTGAAGTCCAATAATAAGATAAGAATTTTGGAAAAATAATAGCCTTTTTCACTTGCAAATGGAGAGAATTTGTAGCTTATTCTAGACAAATAGAATAAAAATAGATTTTAAATACAATAATGCTGTTTCAGTTGTGGAGAGCTCAGCCATATCCAATGAATATGAAGAAACAGAAATTAAAATACCTATCTCCCAAGATATCTTTTCACCTGAGAATTACAGGAGGCATGAACGAGATCTTACAGAGTTTATCAGAAACTCTGCTTTGGCAAAGTCACTAGAGGTAATGGGAAACAGTTCACACTAGAACTCCCCTACTTATGCCACTAAAACAAGAACCTTGGTGAGAGATTTAGGAAGGAAAATATCAACAGACACAGAGCTTGATGGACAAAATCAAAGTTGCCGGAAGCACAAGCTTGATCTAAGCTCTCCCTTGGTTTTCTATACCATCACACACAGACCCTTTCCATTAATAAAATGGAAACAAAGACTTGGGTTTGTTCATTTAATCTTCAGATTTAAGTGCAAAGAAAACCTATGCTTTTTTTCCCCAGTTTTTCAATGAAGATCCTTTTCCATGATTGTTACAACACAGGAAAAATGATAATGAAACTACACTAAATATTGGGAATTTCTGGTATGGCATATACCATACACTTGGCCTGCACAGAAGAGAAAAACCTCTTTGTTTTGAAAATGAGGTAGAAATTACACCTGTCCAAAAATTATTTTACACAGCAATAACAGGAAATGGAGTCATAATTTTGGTCTTACTGATTATCACCTGTAACAAAGATTACAGTAGTCTCACTAAAAACTTCGGATACAAATGCACAGGCACAGCAAAATAAAACAAAATATATCCACACTGTTGGTCTACTAATTTTTTTCAATCACTAAGACTTCATTTGTAAACATTTCAGACTATGTACTAGTTCTGGGGAAATTTCTTTGTCTTGTAGTAAATATGCTCTAACAGCCTTAATGATGTGCAGTCTGAGCCCTTAGCAAACTTGATGATGACTTCTTTGTAATGCCCTTTATGACAAAAAATTAAAATTAAACCATATCCTATTTCCTATAGTGATTTAAATGCCTTTGTCAGACTTATTTTATTCTAATGCTCTGAGGTGTGACATTAAATCAAGTATTAACTGCAGCAGGACAGTGATTTTACATTATGACTCAGATTACATAACCAAACACGTATGTTCCATGGTGTAAGAACTACCATGGCTAATATTTATCTTCAGAAAGACTGGAGTTAGCCACCTACCTTCTAAGAGGTGCCATTGCATACATAAATTTGCTGTAGTCATCCAGCATGGGCCCATGAGTGTGCAGAAGGATAACATTGTAGCCCACCAATGCAATCAACATTATTACCATTTTCAACTCATAATTTATCCTCAGGAAAACAGAACAGGAAATGAGCCCTAATATGCAGCTGTATATAAAATACTGGCAAAGAGAAATCAAATGGAAAAATGTTTAGAATTTGGCTCTCGAGTAGGAAATCATGCATAATAAAATCCTCAGGCTACTTTAAAAACAAATTGACTGACCACTGAAGCGTGCAATCTATCACAATCTGGGACACTATGGTTTGTAGACAGCCAATAAAAATAAATTTATGCTCCCTAATTTTCACCCTTTGACACATTTGATTTACTCATCTACATTTGTGGGATACCACTGCTGGTGTTGAAATCTAATGTAGGAGTCTGCTGCCAGCAGACTGACATAAGATTTATTCCTGTTCCGCTGTAAAACTTTCATTCATGCTTGAGTCCCAGGATTACCCTGTATGTCTTGCTAGCATTTGGGTCAAGGTCAAATGTCTAAAGGCCTGAAAACAATAATTTCATTGCCCAAATTTGCAGTTGTTATAAAACTGATGTTTTATATCAACTGCAGTACACACTTGTTATGAATATCATAGATAGGCAACTTTACAAACTCTAGAAATGCAACTAGGATAGAAAAAATACAAAGCTATTAACAGGGTCTATGCATAATATAGATATAAAAATCCTTTTCTCAAATCGTGAGGAATAATAGCTGTATAAGAATACATTCAATTGGTAAAAAAAATAAAAGCCTTTTCTTTCCTATGTCATATATATCAATAAAAATACATATAGTTGAAGTTAAATTCTTGGAAAAAAAAATTTCTCTTGATACTTTCTGGAAATCCATTACAGCATAAAAATTAATGCTAAAACAGAAATCTTCTCTAGAATCATTATCTTAGTCTTTAATACTCAACCCCTTTGCCAGAAATGCTTCCTGAAAATTACAGTCCTGCACCTTGCAGGGAAGTTTCTTTTCTGAAACTACAAAGCATTCTATTTCCAGTCCTGCTATTTTCAGACTGCTGTTGACTTGTTGATGGCAGCACTTTTGGCAGAACCTGAATCACTGTATACTAATTTTGGAGGATCACTAAGAAGGATAATTTTCACAGCACCCATCAGACAGAATTTATCTGCCATCTCATCTGGTTGAAATAAGAAATAGATAGAACTATTGTTCAGAATCACCAGTTCTCTGATAGATGCATTTCAGAGGAGGTCGCACTCCAAATTCAGTGTTACATAAAAATAGCAGCATCCTTTTTTGAGTCAATAAGGCATTCTACTGGTGAAATCAGTTTTCCAAAAAGAAATAAGCAGAGGCAGTCTTGAATCTGCAACTGGATACTGTTTGACAAAGACCTAGAAATTTTCAAGTGGAACAGTCTCTGACAGTGTTCCATAAGAATGTAGAGAATAGATTGAAAATTTCAGACAAGGGTGGATAAATTAGAGAAGAGTGGCACAGCCTCAGATTTAAGAATGCAGACCTTGCAGAGAAATGCAGTGTTTCAGTAGGAAACAAGCAGATCTGGAGAGTCCGGCAATCCACAGAGCAGTGAAGCTGAGCAGGCGCAGGCCCCTGCTCTGCTTAGTGCATCCTCTGGCCACAGGATAACCTCAGCCAGCTCAGCCAACTTGTCACAACCCAGGAGCCTGCAGGCAGCTCCCACTTGGTACGTATGATGCCACCTCTGCAGCCTTGGCTTTATCCAACAGTGCAGCAGCAAGTTCTCATGGACCTCCTCTCTTTGTCTGGGAGTTGAAGCGGTGAATATAAACGTCTCCTTTTAAGAAAATCCCTAACAGCTCAAAAGAGGAAAATGCTGGGTAACATCTCCATAGACAGAATCTGCACCTCAGCATCTGAAAGGGTGTAACTCCATCTAATCTCTTTTTCTTTCGTGTGCTAGATAATAAGGGTATTTTATCCAATACCTTACAGAGTCTGAGTGTCTTTCTCAGCAGGATCACAGGTCTGGTGCCTTGCACCAGGGTCCTACACATGTAGGATCCAGCCCAATGCATTCTGTCTCTTCTCTTAAAATTTAAGACCTACAGTTCTGTGAGTATAAAAATCTTTACTGAAGTAATAAGGAATTCTACTCCCATATGTCTATAGACTAAAGCTTGAGGACAAAGGAATTTTGTAAAAGAATTTCCTAGTCAAATAAAACAGATTCAAAACCTGCATCTTTTAGATATCAGTATTGTAACTTTTATTTATTTAACGTGTGGAGGTGCGGCACTGATACCAGACTGTATTTTATCCCAGGAGCAGATATACACATCAACTTTTATTACACAGAAGCTACAGAGCATAGCAAAAATAAACATAGCAAAAATAAACAAAACTAGACACAAAAAGGTCCCTATAATTTACTGAGGAACCCCTGCTAAGTCTTTTAAAAAGTAAGCTATACTAATCAAAAAAGTTTTGGGGAGTAGAGAAGGAGGCAAATCAATTGCTTTGCTTCACAATGAACTTAATTCAACTGGGGCTAAAGTAATTCCTGAAGTTTTTATGTACTCATTTTAGATGACATAGTCAATAGATGTCAGGTTTACTATCATAAATCACATAAATTTTATCGACATGAATAAAGCTTAAAACTAACACACAGATTCAAAATAACAAATTTTTAATTTAAGGAAACAAACATTTGTCATCCTAAGTAATCAATATCTTATAGAGTGAAGAGAGAGAAATTTTAATCCCAGAATAAAGAAAAAAATTAAAAGTTGTAACTCAAAAGGAATTTATAGCCTTTTCAAGCTAAAATATATGCAGTGTCTGGGGAAAACAATGTATATTTCAGAGCTGTTTTAAAGTTTTTAAAATTTTTAGCTAACTGTAATTCTTTATTTATTAATGTCAGAAGTGAAATTTTAACATAAGTTTTTGGGCCAATCTATCAAAGACAATTTTTCATAGATGAAAGAATTTTTTTTAACACTTTAAACGTTATAAATCCTGAAATCAGGACACACCATTTTGGTAATGGTGTCATTATTTCACCACAGAGATGAAATAAACTCCCTTCTCTTCTCACTACCACTAGCTTATTCACTCAAACCCAGCTGACCTATTTTGACACAATATGTGGCTTGCTCTTTTCGACTGCAGGTCTTTTGTAATCCTTTTAAGAATCACTGCTCTCTAGGATACAGTTCCCACTTTTTGCAGCAATGTCTCTTCCTGCATGTGCCATTGTGCTTTTGTTCACCCTGAGACATCTTCAGATCAGTTCAGGTCTCTTAAGCAGTTTATATAGTGGCACATGAGAGTTTTATTTCCACTCCTCTCACACCACCTCTTAACAAATATACAATGGCAAGAGTGTAACAATTTCACGTCTGATGAAAATGGTGAATACTTTTGGGTCAGCCACCTGAAAATATTCCCACCATGGGAAACCTGCCTGCAGACTAACCTGGCTTTCAGTGCACAGTCTGCTCTGCAGATGCTGTGTGTTAATTTGATGTCGTGTAACGTGTTAGCATGGGTGAGTTAAGCTTCCTTGTTATTATGCTGTTTCCTGCTTTTTTATCTGATATTCATTAAAATCTCTATTTTCGGAAGTACTAAGCTCATTTAACTTCCCACTTACTTCAAATGCAGTTGCAGCTGACTAAAAAAAAAATCAAGCTTTTACTGCAGTCTCAAAAATGGGTGGGTGTTTGACTTCAAGCAGATCTGGTAACAGTCACTTTAGGGTAATTGTAGTAAACAAACAAAGAAATGTGAAATGAACTTACCGGTAGGAAAAAACAGTTATTTTGTATACACCACCGTGTCTGATTATTCAAATTAGGAAAACTTGCATTTGATGAATTAAGAACTGAGGGAAAAGCTATCACAGCATTATCCAAGAAAAACTAGAAAAAAAAAAGAATCAACATATAATCCATTAGCATGTCAGCTGTTTAAGGTCAAAATAGAGAATAGGAATGGAGAAGCAGAGACAGCCTTGCATGTAACCATTTAACTTTGGTATTTCACTATTTTTTTGTATTTTAATTTGAAATAGGAAAAGAAAGATAACAAAACATTATTACTTGTTCATCCATTCTGAAACAAAAACAACTTTGCTAACCTTCACCTGACACTTTCCACTTGAATAAAAGAAAAAAGGCTCTTTGTTGTATTACTTTCATATATCAGAAGCTCACACACCCACAAGACAATGAAGAAACAAACTCAATATGAATAATTCCTGGATTTACCTCAACTGAATCTCCTATTTAAACACAGGAAGAATAAAAGAAAGAATAAGAAGTCTTTAGTGAAGTTGGTTTACACAGATGCAATAACATAATAATGCTGACATTAATATCAGGACTAAAGTAGTTGAAACTGAAAAGTAGATCCAGTTATCTTTTGGGTCATCATATTGAGTAATCACACAGGAAACCATCATCATACAGAGCCCCTTGCTGCAGTGATCCAGTGCTTTCTTAACAATTTAGCTTTCGGTGACTACATATATTCCAGTAGTTTGAATTTCAACATTTAAGCTGTTTCTACATTTAACCACTCTTCATGGCTAGTTCTCTTGTTTTTCATCTTGTCATAATCTTATCTTTTAGATTTCACATAGCTTCTTCCTCTCCCTGTTATTTAAAATCCTAATTTTTAGTGTCATCTCAGACTCCATTGTGCTCATCAATCTATGTTTTCTCTTGTTTTCTCTTCCCTGAAAAGCTCTTCATTCCCCTAATTAATCTAGTAGTCACCCTCTGTACATATTTCTTTCAATTCAACCTTCTGGGTGACCAAAACTGCCAACACACACCCCAGATTTTATCAGTGAGTCATGCAATAGCACTAATACTAATTCTGCAGAAAATACATTACTGTACATCCTAGAGTCACAGAATTTTACAGTAGGAAGGGACCTCTGGAGACAACCCAGTCCAACCCCCCTGCCGTGGCACAGTCACCTAGATCAGGTTACACACGGACGTGTCCGGGTGGGGTTTGAATGGCTCCAGACAGGAAGACTCCACGACCTCCCTGAGCAGCCTTTTCCACCCTCAATGTAGAGAAGTTCTTCCTCTTGTTGAGGTGGAATTTGTCTTTTAGTTTATGGCCATTGCTCCCCATCCTGTCTCTGGGCACCACTGAAAAGAGCCTGGCACCATCCTCTTGACACTCGCCTTGGAGGTATTTATATGTATTGAATAAATTGAATATAAAAACTGAATTTATATATCTAGAATTTATATATCATCCTTTGCTCACAGCTACAAAACCTTAATAGCTCACTGTAACTCATGCAGCTGAGTCTCAGACAGATCTTGATGTTACAGGAGCTTAACACATTCTGCATATGGACAACACCCCAGCTATTAACATCACAATCAGCAAATGTGAGGTAGCTTTCCCTCATTTGCACTTACCTAGTTAAATGCAGTTTATACTTATCATGGGTTAAAAGCAGTCACATGGATGCTTATTGTGATTCAGCTGAGTTGACATTAAACCCACATAATTAATTAAAATCCTGAACTCATTGCCTATCCATCTGATGAGCTTCCAACATGTATCAGAATTTCTTGTCACTGATCTGTCAGACCAACTATAATCTTGAGCTTTTTACTACTACATTTTTTCCTAGTTCTTTTACTCAAATCCACACCTGACTAAAATCTAAAATCCCAAGCCTTACCTCACAAACACTGACTGTCACCTTAATTTATTAGCAAATTTCATAGTTCCTCTTATACACTAAATATGAAAATCCACACGTGGTTGACCAGAGTAGAGCTCCACAGGCCACCTCCCTCTCACACACTGTTCTCTGCAGGTAGTCACTCTGTAACCCACCTCTAAATTCTGTCTTTAACTACTGTTACAGAGAAAACCTGAACTGCTTGATGCAGAGCAACTAAATGTTGGTCAAAATGGTTTATTGATTAACTAATGTTAGATCTGGTCAGTCATAGTTCTGTAGAGCCAGGTCTTGGAAACTTCCGAGGACAGAGACCCACAATCCCCCCTGGCAGCAGTCAGCACTGTACATAGACAGTGACTTCTTTTGTCTTTCTAAAGACTAACCAACCTCCCATGTCACCACCTGTGTAGAGTGCCTTTTGCTAAGTTTTATATCTCTGCTGAGAAGAGACTGAAGCCATTCTCTCTCAACTCCCCTTCAACAGAAGTCCAAGGTTGTGGATTTGCAAAGGTTATCAATATGACACCTACTACCAAAACCAAGCTGGCACTCACCTGTGTTTATGCAGTTGCACTTTTGGGTTCTCTTGCTTTGCCAACTTAACTGTGAAACTACATATAATTAACCTGCCATCAGTGAACTACAAAGTCAGGATCAGGATCAGAAATATAACAGATAAACCAGGAAAAACAGACCCTACAGATTTTGAAGCATCCTTCTATAACTGATCCCAAAGAGCTCTAATGAAGTGCACATGCAGAATTACATGCACATCTGCCTCTTCCCACAGGATGTGCAGGTGAAATGCACACACTCGCTCCTTTGGGAATGCAGGTTCCCCTACTGGCACACGCTGCTGAAGGGAGATGCAGGTACTTTAGTTTTATGTGCACCTGTGCAGCTCCCTGCAAGCTGTCATTGCACATGCTGGAGAGAGAGCCCTGTGAGTTTGTGTGCAGGGGCAAACAGAGCAGAGGCTTTCCCCTGCTTGTCCCAGTCTGTGTTGTTGCTTGCCCATTTGTGCAAGGCTGCTCTTGCTGGCTGAGGCAGAGGTGTGATGCCAGAAAGGTGACTTATGACAGTGTCATAACAGTGTTTTGACAATCATCTGTTTCCACTCATAGTTCTCTGTCTCCTGTTAGACATTTCCACATTGCCCAGAGAGGCTGTGGAGTCTCCCTCACTGGAGATATTCATGAACCATCTGGACACAATCCTGTGCCGTGTGCTCTGGGATGACCCTGCTTGAGCAGGGAGGTTGGACCAGATGACCCACTGTGGTCCTTTCCAACCTGACCCATTCTGTGATTCTCTGTATTTTTTACTTCTTTTCACACTATTTCACAATATTTCTTTACTTAAGGATTTTCTGAAGTTGCTTGGTTACTTTTTAAGCCAGCTGATGCTCGCCTGCCTCTTTTAAGAGGAACAATTTTGGTCAAAAACCCTTCAGACAGCTTTGAAGATTTACTCCCCCTCCCTGCCTTGAGCCATTTAATAGCTTTTGTTAACGAGGGCATTTGCCAAGGGAACCCACATCCCACTAATAGTGCATATACTTTTTCTGTAAACATGAAATATTTAGTTTCAGAATCTCACCTTATGGATGTCCCCAGAGCAAAGATTATATAACATGAAGAACTCAAACACAATTATATTATAGAAACATATATGGCATGCATATTTATATATGTTAATTTCTATTAAAGCATTTTAATTTGGGTTCTGAACTTTGCACAAAGCATTTCTGATCTCTAAATGTTACGTATGTATGCAGAACACTACATGAAATACGGTATATCTTTGCATATATTAATAAATATAAAAAGGGGGAAAAAGGATATGGAAGTGTTGTCACCTGCCATGAGCCAAACAACACTTATTTCTGAATGATGTGTTTGCACTTGTCTTTCTTGTCTCTCCTCAGCTATCTACATCTGCTATCATGCTTTGAAGATACACATTGTTCTTCAACATAGTATTTTTTAGAAAAGTAGGTTCAGTCCTACTAAGCAGTCACACCCACTCAAATGACTCAAATGAAAGCAGTATTTTTTATGAATACCAATGTTTGCCAGGGAACGTCTGAGCATGCTACCATTAAATTCTTATTTTAACTTCATATATTCTAAAAGATTTTTCTTTTCTTGTGTTCACATGATCTGCAATCCTCAGTAGTAAGTTTTCCACCTCACATAATGAAAATACCTGCTTTCAGAGGGAGCCATGTGGTGACACAGCCTCCCCCCAAAAGATGAGATGAGCAAATTAGCACATCTCTCTTGCTGTCTGGAAACAACAACATAATACTCTAGTTTAGATCTCATTAGGAAAGAAGCCATCTTTCTCACTGAGGCATGAAAGTATCTGGATGTAGAATGCATACCACAGCTTCCTTTGAAAACTGGCAGTTGGTCCACCAAATAAAGTTGATGTTGAGATATTGGTAAGTTGTAAATGGATAATGAAAATTCAGAGTACTGAAATGCATTTAGCAGAAATTTTAGAGCATTTTGACTTTGGGTTTGTAAAACATTCCTTAACTTCACAGTGCTCATGCCTCTGTGTTATTTGGTGTCTTTGGCATGTCTCTTGTTAACAGTCAAAGGGAGCAAATTAAAAAAATTGCTCAATAATTTATTTTTTATGAAAGTTTTTATGCCAAATGAAAATGGGTAACTATCTTCGTGCCACCATGTATTCAATTCCCAGCTCCCTGTAGAGGCAATATGTAGAGGCAAGTCACTGCCTTGTTCAAAGCTCCCACCAAGAGGAAACATGAGGAGCCTGCTGGCCCTTTACAGACTCAGACAGCATGACTTTTGTATTTGAGCATGGAGAGATGCTCACTTAAAAAGGCAGTGACAGCATGACTCTATCCCTTCCCACATCCTTGAAAGAAACCAGAACTGCTGTAAACATTATTTCAGAGCAGTGTCTCACCTGCTAGTGCATCTTTGTTAATCTGTGTACCTAGACAGATACTGATTTTTTAAAGTTCCTTAAATCCTGGAATAGATTTGTGGCTGGGCAAGTGGCAAGTACCACTTAAATGACATTACTTCAGTTGTGCTTTCTCCTTCCAACCCCCTGGGCAGGTCAATCTCTAGACAGTGTCTGTATATTCTTCTTGAAAGACATGCATTAGGCATACTCCAAAGCAGGATCTTCAATGTGCCAGTTTCTATGGGGACATATAACTAGAGTGTATCTGCTAAAAAGCCTAACAATTAAAAATACAAGTTCAGCAACAGCATCAGCTCCACTAAAAGCAAGTAAAGAAAGCAACTTTCCATCATGAGAATGAAAGCAGGTTTGATTAATTATTTGTCATTATCTGAACACAGGATATCATTCATGACCAACGAATGGGGGGGGGGGGGCAATACTTGCATCATTTAAGGCAGCTCGTGCTCACAGATGTACATTAACCAATGGAACAGAAATACTAAAACCTTTCTCAATCTTCACATTCCAAAATGTGTTAAGAGGAAACAGTCCAGTTGCTAAAATTCACTGGATGAAAAGACAAGAAAGCAAGTAAAATCTAGAGAAGGGCCACAGAGATTAGCAGAGGGCTGGAGCACTCTCCTGTGAAGACAGGGTGAGAGAGCTGGGGTTGTTCAGCCTGGAGAAGAGAAGGCTTCAGGAGCCCTTAGAGCACCCTCCAGTACCTGCAGGGCCTAAGAAAGACAGGGACAAACTTTGTAGCAGGGTCTGTCACAATCGGACAAGGGGTAATGGTTTTAAACTAGAGCAGGGCAGATTCAGACTAGATATAAGGAAATATATGATGAGGGTGGTGAGGCACTAGAACACATTTCCCAGGGAGGTGGTGGATGCCCTGTTCCTGGAAACATTCAAATTCAGGTTAGACAGGGCTCTGTGCAGTCTGATTCAATTGAAGATGTCCCTGCCCATGGTGGGGGGCAGGGGGGTGGTGAACTACATGACTTTTTAAGAATATTTTCAACCCAAACTATTCTATGATTCTATGATCCTGAATCTTAAAGCTGGTAGTTGAGAGTAATTAAGAGTTAGTGGGACAGTACAGCTCTGAGAGCTTGTTACTTGTGCCAAGAACCATTCATGCATTTGATGCAGAATTCACTGAAACCAAGAGCTGCTGGAGGACTCTTTTACCATGCCCTATTCCTTGAGATCAAATAAATCCCAGAGGATGGTGAGGCACAATCATTTGGTGTACTCCATGCAGTCTTTCATTCAGTTTTCAAGTATTAACCCTTCACAGTCACACAGTCCTGCTGTCTCTCTGGGCCGCCTGGATTGCTCCATGCAGGATACTTTCTCCTGATCAGTTTAAAGCAGGTCAGCTTGAGAAAAACAACTTTCCTCAGCCATAGAGAGATGTCCTACTCTCTATATAGCACCAGATCCAATGCTTACCCTCTCCCTTCAGCTCAGACCTATTTGATACTTGTGTGACATTAGATTTTTAACTTCCCTTTGCTGATCAGAACTGCATATGTCTCAAACCTGAAGAAAAGATGTAAACGTCTGCTGAAACAGATAATTTCAAATAAAATTGCACCTCCACTTTTCTCCAGTCTCCCTTGACCATGAAGACTGAGCTTTATTTGACATTTTGGTCTTAATGATGGTTTATTAGGTGTCACACGGTTAGACACTTTTTATCTCCATTAAATCTTAATGGCTACATTTTGCCTTTTTCTACTGAAATGGCTCATGGAAGTAAATGCAGTTAACAGACCCTGCTATTAAATACATGTTGCTTGGAGATATAATAATGATACTTCAGAGTCTCTCCTACAATTTGCTAATGCAAATTTCACAATCACATTTAAAGTCATTTTTGCTAGTCAAACTATTAAGGTTTAGTTTCAAGATGGGAATTGTGCTTAAAATTATCATCCCATGCATATCATGGAACAGGATTATTTGTAACACTGTAGCATTGCTGATAAGGCACTAAGACTTTAAAATAAAGCTTATTACCTTTTACTATAACATTCAGTCCACATAAAATTGGAAATGAGCCAATAAAACTATTTTTTTTCCTAAAAATTATGTACTGAACAATTCCTTTTTTTTTTTTTTTTTTTTTGCTAAAATGTCTTTTACTACTTGAAGCCAAATTTGAAGTGGGCTGTACACACTAGTTTGCTGAGTCTAAGCAAAAAACAGTTGCTGACTGTATCTCCTTTTACAGTTTTATACTTAATAAATAACCATATGCATGAAGTCTAACTCAAAGTATACTTTAAACCCAAGCAGGTTTTTTCTTTTCTTCTGATATATTTACAGAGTTCAAAATAAGAGAAAGTCTAGCCTGATATTCATTTTACAAGTTACTAAATCTCTGAGGTTTATGCTGTTGTATAACTTTTGCATGGCTAAATGTTATAATTCAAAAACCATAGAGTTTTCAGCTAATGGAGAATCAACAGCTTTTTAGAATAATTGTTTCCATTGCTAACTGCTTTCACTGATGAGAAGTCAGTTTATTTTCTCATTTTCAGCCACTGCTTCTTTGCGTTTCTCCTCTCCCAGCCTTACACACTAAATTCACTTACGTGAATTTTAGATTTTGGAAATGGAATTGGTTTTGTGGTTCTCTCCTCTCCTTCTAAAAATGAAGGAAGAAGAAAGACCAGAAAACCAACATTAACGAGACTAGAAAAATTTAACAGTAAATTTTGGAGTAAACAGTAAAAAAACCCCTGTAAAAATGGAGAGAACACTCTACCAGAAATTTCAAGTGTTCACATTTAAAAGCCCACATCACATCATTTGGGCAAATTTAGTATTTAGTGCAACAAGTGACTGACTAAGGGTCCCTTGAAATGTGGGAAAACAAAACAGTGTAGGTATTATCAATCTTAAAGTCCTTTATGAATCCTAAGTAACAAAAGTACCAGCAACTCAAGGAAGCATTAGAGTTGCAATTTCAAAAGCACTGAAATGTGAATGTTACTCACTTGAAGCATGAATAATATCTATGCACTGATGTTGTGATGAAAACATTGCCTAAATAAATGTTAGAGTTCCCACTTTGCAGATGAAGAACTGAACTGGAACACTTTCACAGGTTTATGAACAGAATCTTCCTTAGCCAACAGGACAAAACAAAAGAAGACTTTTGATCCCTCGTACTGCTCATCCCATTAGACAACAGACCCTTCAGACTAAATGAGATCATTAAGAGTCATGCTTTAGCCAAACTAGTGACATATTTACTCTATAATTGCTATAGCTGCACAAGAACAATAAAATTACATGGATTTTCCCTGTTAGGAGAGAAAAGCATAGGTTGAAATCACTTAAGTAGATGTAAGCCCTAAAAAATTTTTAGGTCAGTACTTTTGAAGTTTGGACATAACTTTGAAATTTTTTTCTTATTAAAAAAAAAAAATACAAGCATATGAAATCAATAATGTATACATAATGTTCATATTGGGGTCAGCAGAGGAGTTGAATAAAGTTTAGTTTGTTTCACAAAAAGTCTTCCACAAATCCGATGAGGAGATACTTCATTTGTTCAGCAATGCTGTTTTTCCAAGTGATGCATAGATGACTGAGGGACTTACACAATTCAAAGGTGCGATTTAATTGTTTTCTGTTCATTATAAAAAATATTGTTCTTTAACAAATTTAGCCAGGGTCTGAACTCTTGTTGAGCATCCAGTCTGCAGAGGTCTCAACGCCACATATGCTTTCTTTTGCTCTGCTTTATATTTCGGTCTCTGGCAATTGTTATCACATAGGTTCCTAGCATAGCCACAGGCCATAAATGTAACATATACACAAATACCGAAAAACAACAAATCTTAAATGGGCAAAACCCAGGAAAAAATACCCCTTTTCCCCTTACCATGTTGAATACAGCCATGGTTAATATTATAGCAGTGGTTGTCAATGTAAGAGTGATCCTTGGCCAAGGACGGTTTGCAATTATTCCAGATGATTTCAGGATCCACAGCAACGAAGCTGATGCTTTCTTGCTGCATTGCTAAGTGCAAACAGTTTGGAAAAGAGAACGAAAAAAGATCTTTAGTATAGTTAATTAGTATAAACAGGGGTAGAATCAAAATATCTCAGGATTGAGGGCAGCATTAATCTTACAACATTGTACAGAACTATTTAACTGTTATAGTCTCACGAGAATTACAGACAATGATTAAACATGAAAATAAAGTAAAATTTATTTAAATATCTGCCATAATATTCAATTAAATAATTATAATTTGCAAGTAAATTACTAAACATTCAATACATATATATTTGCTATCCAATAATAAGAAAATACAATTGACAGCAGCGTCATTACCTTTAACATCAGCAAAAAACCCTTGAAAATGAACTGACCTGCCTTGACTGAATTGAGTAATGTTTAGTAGCCTCTGGAAACTTCAAAATGTAAAAAATGACTCTGCAAAATCTTTGACACAGAATAAAGGCAGCCCACAAAACAAGAGAGTTTCCATGCTTTTCTTTCATTTTTTGGAGTATTGTCGGATAATTAATTTTAAATGGAAAATAACTCAGCGAAGCAAATCAACCTTCCCTAAAACTATCTAGAAGGCAAAAAAGCATTTCATAGAAAACTGGACATAAAATTTGACACAAAAAGTATTTAGAGAATAGAAAAATTATCTTATATAGTGGCAAAAATTAACAATAAAAAATCCTGACTCATTTATTCTGCTTCTAAGAAGACATTGCAAAGTCTCCATTCATACATGCATAGTGCCTAGAGGCACAAGAGGCTCACAGAGAATAAACAACGATTTGTGACACATCCAATAAACATTAATTTTCCCAAAACTTTAGCGATGAGGAGGTAAGGTTGCCTAGGAGCATCTTGTGCCCTTTCCAAATGTCAAATTCAGTTATATGGAAACCTCTGGAAAAAAGGCAAAGAAAATTTAAGGAACATGACAACCCCACAAAAATAATTGGTTTTTTCAACACCTTCTCTCTATTTACTTAATTTACATTATCCAAGATGGCTTTGCATGTTGTTTTCACCCTTGCCCCAACCATCAGCAGAGATACAAGCTCAGGAAGTCTCAAAAATGAGAACTCAAGCATGAAAAACTACCAAATACAGCATTTAATTTACAGCATGTAAAATGCTTTTTTTTTTCAGGTTCAATAGCTGTGGCAGATCATTCTAAATTACACCACTACCCTGCACATGGAATGCATTTTGCATGAAGGTCTTTATCACATTGCACATAAGTATTTTTCTCCTAATTATATATTATTTGGACAAATCCACTGTATATGCAGAGCTCTTTTTACATATTGGATTTTTTTTAAAGACAGGGAGTTTTGCATACTGAATTGAAAAGATTCTGAATTCAGTTCCAGGAAGGTCAAAACAATCACTGGAATCTTAAGGATGAACAAAGAAAAGGGAAAAAACACACAGCTTTTGTATAGACATTACTCCTCTCCCTTATTAAAAACCCACCCAAAATCATAAACTCAAAGGACCTGCATGTTTGAACAAAAAATTCCTGCTCAAAAGCCTTTTTGAACTCTCCAACCTTGTTCTTCAGCCATAAGTACATAGCAAATTTCAAGATAATTTGAATCCACTCATAGAATTTACAAAAATTTTGTCATCCCTCCCACTTCAGTGTAGTAAAATGCACAAAGCATTGATTGCTGCTGTTTCTATAGAAGGGAAGTGTTCTGATGGATGCAGGGAATGGATCTGTGTGACAATGAATCATTCAGTTATCTGTCTAGTCTGCCTAAAACCCAATGAGTCAGGGAACATTGATTTATGGCAAATTAAAACAGTCATGAAATTGTGCCCTAATTACTCTTTACCTTTATTATAGCTCACCTGGAGTTTTACTACAGCTTAACCTATATTGTTCTGTGATTTCCTTGGAAATTTAAAAGTAGCTGGTAAGTCTAAGTTGCATTAGACACAAAAAACTAGGCAAGTACACTGAGAAAGGACTAGGAATATAAAATAGCTAAGAAGTTATATATATACATACATATAAATATGTAAAGCTGTACTCTGTGTTCTTTCTGAGTTACATTACAGGAAACTATAATGTTCAAGGAAAGTCTTTAGGATTAGAAAATCCAAGAAAATAAGCTAATGATGGAAATAAAATATCTATCTATATTAACAAGATATAATTTATTATGAATTTTACAGTGTTTATGTCATCTGATGAGAAGCTAATCAAATCAAAGACCTGGTGATGATCAAAAGGGCAGTGATAGTTGATGAGTAACATCATCAACAGAAGCCACTGAATTTTCTGCTTCTAAGATGACTGAGAGGTTGCTGCAGTCATGATTTCTGATGGAAAACCTACCAAGAAGCTTAAATGAGAAATCTTCCTTTCTAGGACGCCCTGCAGCCAAAGGGTGATTCCTGCCTAGAAGGGTAGCAGGCTGGCATAGGACAGTTAATTTTGCTAATTGGACAAAGCAACTTGGAATTGTGTAAAACACTATGGTGCATCTTATTGGCATTGTGGTATGTGGAAAACTCACATGGCATTTAGGGGACAGGACACAGGAGAGGAAAAGAAAGCATAAATGTGGATCAGAAATGTACAAATATAGGTAGATGGTGATGAGGAAGGATGAAAGGAAATGGATGCAGGTGAGTACTTTTCTAAATGAGTCTATTGCATATTATTACTAACTTCTATCTCTAACTATCCTCTGTGTAAGTGCAGTCCTTATTCAGAGCCTGCATATGTGTGAATGGCAGCAATCTTCATTCTGGACTAGATGGGAAGGGGCATGGGATGGGTGCCCTGGAGAGAGATCACATTGGTGAGGCAACTGAGGGCAGGATGTCAGGAGTTGAACTGTCTCAGACCAGTCCCTGAGGAGACCACAGGGTATGAGGGGGGCTGTGTGTGTGACCATAAAGAAAATTCAAACAGAACTGGTTGGCAAGTAGGAGATCTACATTTGGAAAGACCCAAGGTTTGAGCTGGTCACTTGGTAAAGGGTGCAGAGCCTGGGTATGGATATTGTATTGATATTGACTAAAATTCCACGTGCCAGACCCATGAGTGAAAGCGTGCCTGTGGATGGTGACAGCCAAGAAGTGTACAGTCCATCAGTCCTGATCCTCCAGAAAGAAAGAACTAGACCATCAGTGTTGATCATGTTTGTGTGAGTGCTTGTTATGTGGGTGCTGGAAGAGAGCTGTTCTGTCCATGGATCTATGTCATTGCTCCTCTGTGTATCACACATGCCCATTGGGAATACCTCACAACAAGTTGCACCTCGAACTTCAATGGGAGTGGGACAGGAGGATCCCCTCCCTGGGTTTTAAATTCCATCAAATTCCTGGCCTCAAAGGGTCAGGAAGGAGCACTTCCCAGCTCCACAACTCCACTGGACCCAACAAGCTCTAGCAGCCCTTACTTTCAATTTCAGAACTTTAAAAATCACAGCTCAGTAAAAAATGCAAAACAATGTTGCAAAAAAGGTGCTTTCGTGCTTTAGTAGTGTTACACAATGTAAACTGAGTTTTCTCTACTCATATGAACAATTTGCATTATCTTAATTCTGAGGATAAAATTAACTTTCACACAGGAAATTCTCTGTGGAATCCCAGTATCTAAATACAAGAAAGTCGGTATCAAATGATGGTGATTTTTCAAACTTTTCTGCTTAAACATCAATGCTTCTAATTTTTAAATTTGAACTTTTTTTGTGTTTGAAAGTAATAATTGAACAAAGATAAAGTATAGAATTGCTGAGACTACTTAGCAATGTCCATGCTGAGAACAGCATGTATTGCTAAGAACTCCCTTCATTTTCAAAATACCTGGAAAACAGGTACAGACTTATGTAACTTCTGTACTAAAATTCCTTGCAATAATTCCAATTTTTCTTTATTTACAAGAGTTTTGAACAATATCACCCGACCTTGCTAATATATTTTAGTAAGGAGGAACTTACTATACTGATTTTCTAAATTTCTTTAAAAAAGTGTTTTCCTGCTACCACTAAGGGAAAAATAAAAAAAAAAAAAGAGCAACTTTATCACTTAGAAAAGGTCTGGAGAACAACATAAATTTCAGGAAACAACATGTCATCCAATCAATGTGTTTAATCAACAAAGAGATTCTATTATTTCTATTGCTCTTGCTACAATTACAAGATGCTGCTGGCTCTAACCAGAACAGCATCTTCTGTTCTTCTGAAGAACAACATGAGTAGTGTTAAGAGTACAACTTTGAACATTAAGTTCTAGATAGTTATTTCTACTTGTCAAACAGAAGCACAACAGAGTTATGTATGTCTTACCAGGCTGTTTAATGCACATCTCTGAGTTCTGGAGGGGAAAGACCCCTGTTAGTTTGGTATATCTGCCCTGCCCACCTTATTTGTCTGAAAGGAAAACTTGTGGCAAAACCCTAAAAATCTTTAAGCCATTAAATAAATATTGCTTGGAAAACATGAAAGAATACACTGTTAAATAATAATTCTCTGTGTGAATAACGGATCTGCTGAACTTCATTCCACTTTTGAGCAGTCCAGATCCAGTCCATATGTAGGAAGACTGCAGCAGTTCAGTAAGGCTGAAAATCTGGGAAATCCCTGGAAGCAGAACTGGAGAGGTGGGGGTAATCATTGAAACCACTCTTAAAAGCAGACTTATGGAGGCTTATTTTGCTGATTCCATCATACATTTTTTGTTGTAAATATCATGATTCCTTTGCAATTTTCTGAATAACATGGAGAATGAGATTAAAGGATCTGTTCTTGGAAGCATGCAAGTAGGATAAGACATCAGATCTCAGTAGTAATAGAAAGTATTTATTGCAAGTGGAGCTTGCAGAATATGGTTCAGTGTTTATCATTTACTGACTAGAAATAATAGGTATTTGTAGTATGAGAGGTGACTAATGTATTATCTTTTCATCTGAACATGTTAAATCTGATGACAGCACAGCTTGATAATGAGCAATAACTTATTTTGAATATTCAGGACATTAAAATGTATCCTGTGTTGTCTTTCCACACACAAAAACCTACTTCAGCATTTAATAAGTTGACTGCTGTCTTTCTGAGTGGGATCAAGGAACTGGTGCGAGAATTAATTGTGACAGCTGTGTTGTAGATGAAAGACAGTGTTTCAAGAGCTGTCACACTTCTCCTTCACGAGCTAGTTGAGGTTGGAACATCTCCACTGAAAACTTCTTATTTACAGAAAGCCAGTGAATCACATTTTTTATAGTTCTATTGTTGTTCTTTTCATTTGGCATTCAAATACAAATCGATATTTTACCAATACTGATGCTTCAAAGAATGCAATCAAGAGAAACAAAATTCAGGTTTTTTTACACTCTTGTTTTCACTCAGAGTTGAAGAAGACACCAAAGTTCAAACCCAAAGAACTTGCTGACAGTGATTACACTGACCTAAGCTTGGAGAAGGAGGATTTTGCTATACTGACACAAGCTTTTACTTTACGTACTTATTAATGCTCCTAATGTCAACAAAAAGGACCAAAGTACTTCTAAAATGAGTACTGTAATGCCAAGATTTTGAATTCCATGGTGGCACCTATAAATCTAAGCTAGAATATTGAATCACACAAAATGTGTCCAGGTGAAAAGTCTGCTCAATTCTACTTCATGCAACTGACTGGACAGAATCTAGAATCCTGAATAAAGAAATAATAGCAAAAACTAAAGTCAACATCACATTAATAATTTCACCATACTTTGCAGTGTTAATTATCCTTTACAACAGGTGATGTTAAAATGGCCATTTGGTTCCCTTCAGCTGTGTCTTTCAAAGGAAAGAACATGTCAGTGACCCGCACAAATATGCCTTTATGCAGTCAGAGTTCAGTCCTGGCAATTCCTGTGCTACTTTCCTCACTGAAACATATCATCACTGATATTATGCTATTTTAAGTTAAGATGTTCTCAGTCCCTCCCATCAAGGTTTTTCTTTTTCTCAGAAAATATTGAAAGAGCCACTTGTTTTGAGAAGAATCAAACCTGAATGACATTTTAAGGACAATGCTCAGGACACTGAACTAGAGGAAGGATTTCTGAATGCCACGTTCTATACTTGCCAAGTCTTGATCTCCAAGTGAGATTCTACCAGCCAAAAACTATCTCACACAACAGGAGCTCTGATCTATTCCCATATTCTGGTACTAGCACATCATGGGTATCAGCTCTCAGGTAATACTCATATAGATCCTTGAAAACAATCTGGATGCTCTCTGCTTTCCTGCTTTTTCAATAATTGTAGAAAAAAATGGTTTGCACATGAGGAAGCATGCTTGGGTAACTCTTTATTTGAAATTACAATCTCATCATGGGCAAAGACACTAAAGGGCAGCATTGAAGAATTTGAAAAGTTATTAAAAGAGAACTTTTGACAAAGCAGACATAAAGAATGTGGTTTTCATCAAGTTAGGAAATTCTTCAGCTGGCTTCAATCATGTAACTAATGTCCTGAACATGAAACTTGAGGAACTGAATAAGAAGAAGGATTTTTGTTAGTGAAATCAGTAAAATTATAACAATTCCTGAAGTCTGAAAATGGTACTAAGTAAGTGATGATGGATTTGCTGTTGTAGTGTTTCTGCTAGAGACTCATCAGAATGACTTTTAGCATTGATGGGCCTCTTTCAAGGACCCTGTTGTGGGTGCAAAGTGCCTCTTTAGGTTCTTCTTGCCTAAACCTCTCGGTTTTAATCTTCATTTTAAGTAAGGCAAAGCCTTACTAGGGAAGAAACTAGGGAAGAAAAAGGGCCTAGATCTTTCATCTGTATATGCTTTAAAAGACACTCATATCAAAGGTAAAATTCCAGACTGAAAATAATTTCCAATTAGTACTGGTGATGATATTTCTTTCCTTACAGAGCTTTTAAATATCTTATACGTACACAGTCATTCTGACTGTACCTAAGTACCAATGCCAATTGCTTTAGAGTAAAATACAANAAAAAAAAAAAAAGAAAAGATTGTGTATCACTCTTTCTACAGCAGTGTGGTGTAAATAATGTGCCCTCTTCTAGCAAAGACAGGGCTCATGGCTGCCCTTTGTCAGAGACTTCAGTAACCTCAAATCAGAACATCTTTCTCAACTGTGAAGCCAACTATTTCTGCTGTTTGTTTTGTTGGCATGGTGTTCTGCTAATTCCACAATTCAGTTGGGTATTTAAGAGAGACTACAAATATGTTCAGATGAGATGACATTGCTTATATTTTCTGTGTTAGCTTAAGCAGGCAAACAAGTTTGCAAGGCATAAACATATGCAACAAAAACATCAATTTCATATTAATGGAAAGTTACTGGCACAAAGAGAATTTCACATCATTTAAGTGCATGCATGTCCCAGGTAATGCAAATAGATTTTTGAGACAGTATTTGCATCAAACACATAAAGAACATCTGCTTGAGATGTTGGCCAGCTTCTTTGGCCAGTTACCTCAGCTACCCAAAAGATCTTTCCTTTACATGCTTAGTGTGTTTTTTTTTCCTACTGAGTGCATTACATTTCCCAGTGTATCATTTAGATACCAGATGTCTGCTTCCTTGCATTCACAGCAAGAGGTAAAACACATCTAACACTTGCTAGGTCTGAGGCCTTCACATGCATTCTATGAACTCATCTGTACTTCAAGGAGGTAAAGAGAAGAGACATGAGCTAAAGGACAATCACTGTCCTCTATCCCTCTATCTGGGAAAAAACTCCTAAAGGAAAATTAAAAAAAAAATAGTCAAAATTAATTAAAAAGAAGGGCCTACATTTAAAATATAAAAATACAAGACAAATATTATCTTTATGATCAAAAATACTCATAATCTTTAAGACTAAATATTTTTGAATACTGTGCCTAAAAAACAACAAAAAATTAAAAAAAAGTCATAGGCACAAAAAATTAATTAGAATATAGAAGATATAAATTCCTTTCAAGTTTCAGGGTATATGTATGCCATTTTAGCTAGGACTGAGCAAGGCTTAATGCCTATGGGCAAATGACTGTTGCTGTGAGAGCTGTCAGCTCTCTCTGCCCTCGGCCTGTTTGCCCAAGACCAGCAGGGGATGCCACAAGGACAGGCTCTAGAAGTCTGTAACCTCCTTATTTGTGCTGCATCTTTGATGGAAAAATTCCTATTCTTCTCTAATGGCTGAATTATCACTTCACCCCAGACTGAGCTGGGCCACGCTGCAGTGCTGCTGAACAGCAGAATCAATTAATAAACTCAGAGTGAAACAGTGAGCATAAATCTCTTCTTACAATATTGCAATTAAATTCCATAAGAGCTAGTAATTTTAGAATTACAGTCTGTATTGGGGGTTTTTTGTTTTGCCAATGGAATGAAAATCATGCAGAGAAATGTGTTCCATGTTGGTTTTTGTGGGACTTACTCCGTGGTGGCTGCAGCCATTTGTAATAGGTGAAGACTGAGAGTGCAAAGTGCCAAAAGTACTAAGACAAGCACAAATAACACAGTGATAGCCAGGTGTCCTAAGCTGAACTTAGATTTTGCTGTCTTTACTGGCATTTCAGGTCCCACTCTGTAAATCTTGTAACAGTCCTGTAAATATTTGACTGCTACTCCAAGTTTATGTACCAGGTTCTGGTGCTCAGGTTGGTGATGAACCTGGCTGGGCACCAGGGCAAGAAAGAGCCCAAAATGTTGGGCAGGGAGAAAGGGAGGGAACACAAAGGGAGGAACAGAAGAGGGGACCCCAGGGTTGGAGGAGCAGGCACTCCATGCTGGAACAGACAGCCACACTGAAGGAAGACGTGTGCTGGAGTAGGTGATGTTCCTGAAGGAACTGCAGCCTGTGGAGTCCTTAAAATTGAGCAGCATGGAACTGTGAAAGGAAGGAGCAGCAGAGAAAAATGTCTATGCACCAACCACTCTCCATCCCTCCTTGAACTGCTTGAGAGGAGGCAGAGGACTCTGGAGCAGAGGAGTGAAGATAAATTTGGGATAGGGAGGGGTAATGGTGTGGCTTTAATGTTTCTTTTTATTTCTTACTACACAAATCTATTCTGATTTGCAATAAATTAAATCAATTATCTCCAAGTTCAGTCTGTATTTTGTATGAAAGTAATTGGTCAATGATCTCCCTGTCCTATCTTAAGCCTTGTCTGAAACTTTCTCATCCTGTTTTTCTACCTCATCCTTCTGAGTGAGGCAGTGAGTGAGCAGCTGGGTGAGTGTCTGGCCCGTGGCTAACTCACCACATTTCATCTGTCAGGGTCAGACAGGCACAAAAAATTCTTCATTTTTTTGGTTGCAATTTTAGAAGAGAGCTATTGGGTGATTTTAAACTCTGTAATTGTGTGCAAGTGCATGTACACACGAGGAAATCCACATTTACTACACGCCTTCTATAAGGGAATCCAAAATGTACCTCTTTAGAAAAAGAGGTGTGAAAAAACCCAGAACAAACCCAAACCAATTAAGCCTTAGGATGACAATGTCTGATTTCTGTTAACAGTGTCACTGTTGTGGGAAAATTCAGATATCGATATTAGTTTCCTTGAAATTTTAGATTTTTTCTTCAAAAAAGAAAATATTTACAGTGATGGGTCAGAGAGTGCAATAAACATGCTACAAAAATACAACATAGGGTGTCACTATGGTGGTGGTTAAAGCTGCAAAACAATACTTGGATTTGACACAAAGGGAGAAATCTTAGGGAGAGACCAAGGGAAAGGAAGACCTGTGGCTTTTTGGTTAGCTGCTTCTCACCTATCACTTTAAGAACTACATCCATGCACGTGAAGAAAAAACAACGCTGCATCAACTATGGTCATAGCTTTCTGAAATCTGTTTGGCAGCATAGTTTCTGTATTAGAGCAGCTGAACTCAGAAGGACATGGACACAACTCCTCTTCAAGTTATTTAGGTTAGAACACGACAACAGGCAAGTCATCAGAAATGCAATGCTAGGTCTCCATTTCTATTTACAGTACTTATGTGACATGGGCAAAAAGGCATTGAAAATAGGAGTTAAATATTATTCAAGTGGCACAACTCTACAACTCTGACTTGGGATATTGTTTAGCCATCCCTTTAAATGTAGAAAAATGTATTCCTCCTAAGTAACACTATAAATAAATGCCTCAGGAGAATGTATGTGCCAGCACTTCTTGATACTATTTCATTAGCACCTCCTTTTCCTAGAGGAAAAGGCTGGCTTTTCTTTGAAGGATTTTTCTTTTAATTTTCTTATTCAAGAGTAGTACTCTGACTTCATCATTTTACCTCAATTTGCTGTCAGTAACAAATAGCAATCAAATATAATATTGCGAGACAACTAATCTTTGCTGTTAAGTAATAGCAATACCTCTAAGACCTCACCCTAATGATTAAAAATATTTAGGAATATCATTGCATTATGTTTCAGATTAATTCCTGGGCAGTGGCAGCATGTCTAACTTGTTGGAAAGGTAACTGATATGTATATTAATTCTATTTTCTTAAAAACATGTCCTGGTTAATTACAAGCCTCACAAAAGAAGAGAAAGAAATTATAAAAACCTAATTCCTCTGTTTCTTTCTTTAATTACCTTGTCATACTGTTTTACTGCGTATTGAAGTAATTGTCTTTCCTATGTGCTTTTTTTTATAAAAGATTTTTCCGTTTTCTCTATGTGAGCTTATGCAAAGATAGAGAAGAAGTGGGGATACCACATTCAGATTGCATTCACTTTTACACAAATCCAGAAACTCCTTATTATAGATGGAGTTCCATATTGGATCTATTTGAGAACAGAAAATGGGAAATGCTGAAAGGTTTGCCCAAATATTGAATTCCATTCTCAAATGCAGCATAATATTACATACACTAATAGGTATTATAATAATACCTGGACCACTCAGTGAAATTACTGGAAATTTAATGAAACATTTTTATATTTCAAAGGATATTGTTATGGGGAAATATTCTTTAAACTCAGAAAATGGTCTCATACAATACTTAAACAAATACACAGTCCTGTGTATTTGTTAAATTACAAATTTAAAAGCACTCACAAGATGAGTCACCTCCTGTAAGCACAATAATAAAAAAAATTTGAAAAGACAATCTATCAAACAATAAAGAAAACCTCTCAGATGATCCAGCTTCATATGAGAAACAGAATATTAGTGTCAATACAACCACTGCATTGGCATTTTCTGCTTTTCAGATAAATCAGGAGATTTTCCAAAAAACAACATGGACAAAACAAAGTCCACAGAACCCCCCAGAGCATGCAAATCCTTTTTCCTTTAACTGATACTCTGCAAAGGCAGAGTGACTTGGTAAAATCAGAATATGTTATTTGAAAGAAACCATCAACTAATGGATTGGATTTCCTTGAATACCTACCAAAAGCTGTCCAGCGAAACAGATAAACAAAATGAAGGAAAGCAAGAGAAATGCAGCCCCAAATGAAATTCCAAGAATAGATGTTCTAGAAGAAAAGGAAAACAGGTATTAATTTCTTTGGTGCACATTTGTAACATGACATTTATTTGTCTATAATACTAATGATATGAAAAATTACTACATCCAAGATGCAACTTCCGAACATTGATATCATAGAAAACCAATTCCAACCTTCACCCAAATGCCAGGCATTTCCCTGCCATTTTCTCAATTCAGGAATGCTTCAATTAAATTAGCTCTGACTTGCAAAATTATTACCATGAGAAGCTAATAATTTCCACACCTATAAAGACAGAGTACATTAAGAGAAGCTATGCTTTGTTCTGTTTTGACTTGAGGAAGCCTGTATTAAAGAAGATCCTTATTGCTTTACTATTTTGTTGTTGATTTTATAATAATATAAGAGCCTAAGAGACATACAAAATAAACTTGCTGGTGTTGTACATTCACCCCTAAAAGGCAGAAAACCACACAGGTCAGTGATGTCCATTTTCAGTGTCTTGCAGCACAAGCTGCAATATCGGTGACGCTGATCACCCTTACTCAGCGTTACCAATCATCCTTTTCTTGTGTGTTATAAATAGGAAGGTCTAGCCAAAGTAGCATCCCTGGATACTCAGCAAACAGGGATTCAGTAACAATCTGTGCATTCCTTCCTTCAAACCTTCATTCATTCTGCACACGTGGAAATCTCTCTATAGGAATACCACAGTAGAGCA
The DNA here is from genome assembly GCA_013400215.1 of Cisticola juncidis. Classification (NCBI taxonomy): domain Eukaryota; kingdom Metazoa; phylum Chordata; class Aves; order Passeriformes; family Cisticolidae; genus Cisticola; species Cisticola juncidis. The sequence goes on along the minus strand of VXBR01010170.1, from coordinate 322,635 downwards.
TAATTGCTCCATCAGGCACCAGGTGAGAGCTTCCCAGCACAGCAGCCTAGGGAAGGATGCAGTGGAACCCAATTATGTTTAATGAATGCCAAGAGAAGACCAGCAGCTCTGGGTCAACTGAGTTTTTTAAGCATGGGAGCTAGATGCAGTCATGAAGTCCCTCACCTGAGCAACTGCATTCAGGCTGAACCTCAGATTTGACACTTTTACAGAATTAATACATATTTCTTAACTCCTTTGAGCCTCAGCAAACATCTTACTTTATCAGACATTATATGCCAGAAATACTATGAAACATTTTGATCTGTTTTAACAACAGTGCTATATAAAGTGCTATATAAAAAGTGCTTTTTTGTGCTTTCCTGTGCTTCAGGGAAGCACAAAAACCCCATTAATATCATCAATCAATCTGATGCCATTAAGAGCATTTTGGAGAGTAATTGATGAGCTTCTCTGCCAATCATTCAGAGAAGTTTTTATACATTAAGTATTATATGGGCTGATGTGCACAGCTGATGAAAAACAAACAACTGACAATTCATAACATATATTCACCATGAAATAATATTTCTTTCAAAAGTCATTTGAAGATCATTATTGCTTATTAATACATGTTCTCGAAGATTTTCTCATTGAGACTGAGACAGTAAGCTGTACAGCAGAGTATTAAAACTAGTCTTTACTCTTAGGAATTGAAAATCTCATAAGCAACAGAAGAGGGAAAAGGGAAAGGGAAAGGGAAAGGGAAAGGGAAAGGGAAAGGGAAAGGGAAAGGAAAGGAAAGGAAAGGAAAGGAAAGGAAAGGAAAGGAAAGGAAAGGAAAGGAAAGGAAAGGAAAGGAAAGGAAAGGAAAGGAAAGGAAAGGATTAGGAAACTAAAATCAAAGCCAGAAAAGAAAGAAGTTTATTTTTTATATATGCATAAACACTTCCAATCATTTATGTCCTTCATTAACACTGAAGGATCCTTTCCTACATTTGAAAATAATAACTATTCTTTTTCTTATATGAAGAATACAGAAAAGGGGCCTGCACACCTTAAAAATGACTCAACACAAGAATAGCCTTATCAGTCAATTTTGGAGTGCATCCTTTTAGAAGAAGAACTGAACATGTTTATGAGAGAAACTGGAGAGCAAGAGAAATAAAATTAACACGGCATAAAGAGAGCTTATGCAAAGAGTACTTAATCTCCCGGGCAACAGGCAAGAACAAAAGGTCTTTGTAGCTGTTTCACATAATCAATGATGTTATTGAGGGAGTGCAAGAATTACACAGCAAAGTGAACAGGACTAAGAGAAAAAGACTGGGGGTAATAAAAAGTGGTATCTTAGAATCTAGATTTGAGGGGTGAAAAAAACCCGTAGTATTTTTGCTCCCCACAGCCCATTCTTTGCTGGGAACAGCAAGACTTCTGTTTCACTTAAGCTAAGACAAAATAGTTTTGTGCTTCTCCTAGAAGGAAAGAATTGGTCTGAAAATGCTATGAAGGGAAGCAAAATGCTAAAAATGCTAAACAAATCTTACTGAGAAATTGACCATAGGAAAGCTATAATATGATTTACTTTTTGTCACTGAAATATTACAAAACCAGTACAGGTCTTTACAGTAAAGTAAACTTGTTTTTGTTGTGTAGAGTTATCAAATGCATTGCATTGACATATTTGGGCAAAATATATAGTCAGAGGAACACCTGAACTTGAATAAGCCAGGTAAGTTTTTACCTGCCTCTTCTATGCTTCAAGGATTGACCTCATTCTGCTCTCTGCTACAGTCCCCCACCAGAAACCCAAACAGGACAACCCTTGACCATAACCTACAGAGGGACAGTTTAAAAGTGAGGAAACAATATGAGAACTTCTCAAGCTTCAGCAAGTTCCACCTCTAAATAATTTATGGTCTTAGCTAAACTTGCATTTTTCTGGTTTCGATAGGATATACCTGCTTAGAACAATTCATTTTTATCACTGGTATGAGATCAGAAAAAAATGATATTTATGTATATCTTATTGGTAACTATTTAACTGAAAAACATAAACTAATTAATGAAGATAAAGATACCGAAAATGCAGAAAAGAATGTGTTTTTTTCTACAATTTTGTAACTTTTAGGAAAATATGTGGGTTTTGGCACATGTCCCTTAATGCAGAGGATTTCCTTAGCTTGTAGATAATTGTTATCCATGTTCTGAACAATAGGACTGCAAATTCTCTTGGGGTGATAAAATAACAATGAAGCCACTACAGCTGACAATTAAACAGGCCAAAATACCAAATTCAGACTTTTTTTTTGTATCTAATCGTAGCTATTTATTTCTTAAATGAATTGATACTTTTACTAAGCCATCAAAAGATTCAGTATCTGTGGAGACTGTATGGCAGTTTCAATGTTATAACAATATCAGTTCAGTTTTATAATTCCACTTGAAGTGTTGTTGTTTGTTTGTTTTAATACATCAGAAAAGTAGCTAGTAATGATGGTTTCCTTTCACATATACTACCTTCTATCTTATGTGCCTGCTTTTGAACAAACTGTCTAAGTACTACCTTTCCTATGAAGAAATTCAGTTGTGCCTGATCAAAAATATTATGTGAAGGCCTCCTAACCACGTCTGTTAGTTTGGATGGGACAAAAGGACAGAGTTTCTTGAACACAACAGCCTCAGAGAGTGAAGATTTGGGAAGAATCTTAAATGTAGCCTAAATGCAATCCCTTACTTGGATACTACGAGAAGTATCACGTCTTCAGTAGAAATATACTTTCATCAATTCACCAGTCTACATTTGAAAAAACCAACACTACCAATTCCATGTTAGTACCAATTCTGTTTGCTTAAATAGAGACTGTAGGGTGGCTGTGAATTAATAGAGATACTTCCCTCGCTTGGGAAACCAAGAATTCTAGAGAGCCACTGCAGGCCTATTCCAAGGAAAGGTAAAGATTTGCTTTCGTTTTAGTGCCAATGAAGACCTACTCCTCATCATACATTTCACCTCAAGACATTGTCTTCCTGATTAAATTTGTAATTACCACTTTGTGTAAAGTGTATTATTAAAACACCGCATCACTTTGCTGACCCCAAGAAAATTAAAATATTAATTAAGTATTTCAGTCTTGAAAAAATATCTTGTGATCTTGAAGATAGTACTTGTAACTTGCTGGATGTTATCCATCATTGAATATCTCCAAATCTACTTTTAAGTAGCAGGCTGTGTGCCTGCAAAGAAATCAATGACATTACACTACTGCAAACCAGATGAATGGAACAGTGAATCAATAAAGCCCAGTGGCAGATTTAGTTCATCTTCCTGTCTTCATTAGATCACCATTTAAAAATCCTCTAGAACTTTTGGAAGAAAACAAAAAGGGCAGATAGAATTTTAGTAGAAAATAACATTTGCAGCATCGGTGCGTGTTTAATTTAAGTTGCATTTGTGATGACCGCATACACTGCTGATTTTTCAGCTTTTGTTGTTGTTGTTTTAACTTGCAATGCTCCCAATTTTCCAGAAAAGATGCAGGTGCCTATATAATACCTTGCCTTTCTGTCCTCCATTCTTTCATCTATTAAAATTATCCACAGACCATCTGAAGGTGAATACCATTCATGTTGGTAATACATGATTTTACACTTTTGCTTTCACAATTTAACATGCAGCCCTATAAAAGGATCACAGGACACTTAACATTTTAGTAATGAAAATGACAAAGCATTTATCAGTGTCTTCTGCTCTGATTTTAGAAATATCAGAAAGACCAGCGAGTTGGAGGACATTTTCCTTAGTTGAATACAGCTCCCTAGAGCTCACTGATATTCTGATATATTTGTATGAGCAAAACAATTGGCTTAAGCAACATAGTAAGGATAGAGGAAAATGAATATCTGACTACATGTAAGATAGATGATAAATCTAGATTAATTTTCATGACTGAAATCAAAACCAAAATACAGATTCAAAAATTGTACTGCTGGCTGGGAGGAGTTAGAGCTACCTTTGGCTTTTGGGATGTGGCAAAACATGAATTTCCCTGAATTAATTCCTATAGTTATAAAAATACAGTATGAGCTTGTAAAATAAAATTTGCCCCATGTCTTAATTTCCTATTTTTTAATAATGCCCAAAGTCACACTCAACCACCTGCAGGATACTGCTGAATTCTGGAAAGAATGTCCCATTGGTTTGTGTCTCCATTTTAGAAATTTGCTGGGAAACTGCTGCTATAACATCTGAATAGATGTTCATAAAAGTTTATACATGTTGTAAGTTTGCAGTATGGAAAGTCAATACATAATATCCTAACAGTTCCTTCTGGCTTTGGATTAAAATGTGAGTAAATACTACAGAACAGGACCAATTACTCAGCTGTGGTTATAAATAATAGTCCTGAAAATACTTTACAGGAGAAAGGACTATGAGTTAAGAATTATTGAATGACAGGGAATATGAAGTGTTGGCTTTAGAAACAATTGCTATAAAATAAATATGAACTTCACACTGTGTAAACAATCAACTGCAAAATTTAATTTTAACAAGTCTAATAAAACATCCTATATTGGAACTGTCTTCCAGTTTTCAGCCTTTCTAGAATATGCACAAATATAAATCATCTCATAATATACAGAGATTCTGATAAAAAGATTTATTCCAGAAATGGATTTTAATATTCTAAAATTAATTTTCTAAAGATACACTTTATGATTATTAATGCTCTGTTTTCACGCTTAGTATAGCAGTATTATCATAGTGATATGTTAAATACATTTATTTATCACAGTTCCAGCTCTGCAATTCATTTTGTCTCACTCTAATGTCCAACTGTCACACTTACTTTTATATGCAAAGAGAAAAACTTAAAGGAATGAAGAATTTTTACTAATATTTGGCATAACAGTAACAACAGTGTTTAAAATTAGAAACAAGCCTAAATTTGAAAATCAGCTGAAATCCCCAGTCTTTTATGTTCAATATAATTTCCATGAATAGACATCTGTAAACTAACAATTCCAACATTTTTACTTATATATCTTTTTTTTACACTAATGAGCAAATATACATAGGAATGAATACACATTAAATATCACTTACTTTGGCAATACCAGAATCTGTACAACAAAAATGCAGAAGAATATGAGACAGGCACAAGTCACATAATACTTGAATGCAGGCAGAGTAGTTGCTCGATACTAGAAGAAAATAAAAGCGAATGTTAAAAAAACAATTGCCAAAGCAGATGAAATAGCACCCAACAGAATTTTCAGCTTAAAGGTGCACATATATATAGGCAATTTTTAGCAACAGTAAATTTCCTGTTCTTCTGTGACTTCCTATCCAGTCACATAGGGCGAGGGGTTATCAGACATAGTAATAATACTTTTGCTTGTTGAAAACAGCCGTGTCAAACAGTTTTGCCTTGTTTCTCCATTGAACAGACTATCCCAAACTCATCATAAAAAGTTTATTTAACAAAAAAATTCCCCTCCCCCCAAAAAAGGCATATGTTAAAATAGTTGTAGGAATGGGCAATCATTCTTCTCAGATTCCAAAATTCTTTGTGATTAATTCCTCAAAACTGATCCCTCAATCAGTTATTGATAAATACTGAATGGACTAAAACAGTTATAAGAAATGCCATATTAATTGAAACAGGAAACTTATGAGCACAAAAAGCAGCAAAGTGTAAGCTGTGCTACAGAGCATAACTAGGAACCACACTGATATTTACTGAACCTATATTATTACTTCAATTATAATATTTTATGTCTTTGTTAAAAGGCCTCATATGTCCACTGTTACTACTAAACACTTGATATTCTTAGGAGAGAGTCAATTTGATCTGTTTTGTCATGAGAAAAATCTATTTATCTCTAATTAGTCTGTCTAGAGACATGAGAATTAAGCAATGAAATATTTATCAGAGTTGCTCTGCTATTTGAGATAGATATATCCAGGTTGAAACCAATTAAGTACTCAAAGGGAAATTATCTAAGTAGCAATTAAAGTTTCTTACCCTATCCTAGGTTTTTGGTTTTTTTTTCCCCAAAGGATAAAAGTTCAAGATTTAATTACTAAAAAAAAAAAGCCAAAGATTATTTTCACAAAGTGCTGGAGATGCAAACTTCAGAAAATAGAAATTGCATGAGCTGTGCCTTCCAACTGCAAGCACACAGCTGTATCTCTGTGCTTAGCGCCAAGCTCTGCCTGTGAAACCAGTGCACCAAACTTTGCACGAATATGTAGAATTTTAGCAACACAACAGCTTTTTTCACTTTTGTATGACATGTTGAAAGCAATTCTCATCACTTATCTAACTGAATTACAAGGCACAAATGTGTCCTTGCTTGATGGGTGCCTTTGCAGGAAGTCCTACTCTTCCTACACCTGTCAAATATGTTTGTAGTGGTCCTGTTCAACAACTTTGAACCTTGAGCTGCTGTTAAAATTTCACAGAATACCAATCTGCTTTTAAATTTGTTTCACTGTTTCACACTACTCCAGGCATTTCCTAATGAGGGCAGGCAACTCACTCCTTAGGTTAAACAATTATTTTGTTTTATTATCTTTCTGTACCTTCAGGTCCCAGAGGGTCAGAAAAGCTTCTGTTTAAATCAAAAGTAGACTTCTTATCAAGTCCTTTAAAGCCAAGACTGGACTGGTGAGTCATTAAAAGGCAGCAAAAACAAGATATTAAAAAAGCTGGATCCAAAAATAATAATTAGCTCCTTGCTGTTCCACAGCATTCTACATCAAGATATTAGACTTCTACTAGGAGCATTGACTCAGCCAAATAACTCAGCTCCCAAATTTTCTCCCAAGTCATTGTCCAAAGTACACATATGACATTTTTCTCTCAAGTTCTCTTTCAGAATTCATTGGTTAGTAAAACCCACACTAAAATCTCATGTGCTGCCAGACATGGCTTCGATCCAGTCAGTGAACCCAAAAACACTAAGGATGAGACCAGACCAGGTCTTGGTTCTTCTCTCTTAGGAAGCCTTCAGAAGAGGTTCAAGGAGCCTTGAAACCTTTTCCACCCTAATGCATTGGCCAGCAACATGTGCCTTTGTCAGCTAGCCATAACAACTATTCTGCTGAGCTGTGAAACTGAAAATCATTTTAGATGCTATGAACTGAAAGATATCAAAAAATTATTAAGTATGTATTCAACCACCACATGGGACACAGAGGATACTTGCTGGACAGTGTGAGCACAACATGGTAATAGTTCCTCTAGCCCCTCCCCATCAAATTCACCAATTCATACACCCAGTTGTGGTCCAATCCATGTCTTACTTCCCCCAAGGACAGCAGAGCAATTCAGCCATCAGCTGCCCTATGCTCACGAGAAAGAGGCAACTCCCCAGTCTTCCTGCTGAAGCTGTGTCAGTGTGTAGAGATACACTCAAGGTCCACAGGACCATAAAACAATGAAAAGGCCTGACTTTTGAAAATGGAATCTTATTGAAAATAACTTACTTCTTTTTCCAGAGTCTTATTATAGAAAAGTAGTGATATCCTTTGAATGTCTTCAGATTTAAGCCACTGCCTAGAACAGAGAAGGAACATTATCACTGACATAAAAGAAAGTAGTCTTGTCTTTTTCTACAGCAAAATAAGTAAATAAGTTGGAATTAGGCAAGTTCACACGTATTGCAGTGTATATGGTGAATTTCACTGACAGTAAAAGTGGAGACTGAAAATCCCCTCTCATTTTTGGCTTCTATTGCTAAAGTATGCATGAAAGAAAAGCTCAGATGAACAATTGTTTTTCTGTTGATCATGCCTAAGGAGAATCAGTGGAGAGATTTCTATTGGAATGGAATATATATGAAATTCTAACAGTGATATTCCACTCATGTCCAAAATACTGTAATATATCCAGTGGACAGAAGAGGGCCTGAGACAAAAACAGGCCTTGACAAGGTACCTTTAGGAAGGGCACTGTTACCATATACAGGACTGGTGGGTAGGTAAGTTACAATTCATAGACTCCTATTGCAAACAAAAATGGAACAAACATTATTAAAAAAGGTGGAGGGATTTTGTCTTTGAACTGTTTAGGTCTCTTGACCACAGCCCTGTACTATAGAGGTAGATTTTGATCTTTTTGCTGATTATAAAACCTTCCCTGCTTTAACATCAGAAATAACATAAATACTTGCATTGAAATGACAAATCTATTTTAAAATAAGTGAATCTTGACATAACTTGAATTAACTTCTACAAAATGAGATGTTCTAATACAAAAGTCTACATTTATTTTAATAGACACTTGAAAAGGTAAAGAATATTTAAATGTCAAGAGGGTTTGGCTGCTTGTTCCTCAAGAGCACCACACAAATTTGAAAACAAAAAAATAATTAAACAGATTAGTTCTGTGAATATGCAGTACTTGAGCTTGAACAATAGTAGCGGGGACTGAGATTTTTTTTTTCCCAACATCTCCAGCAATAACTTTAAATTAGGCTCTAAACTAGTAGTGTAGCTAATGCCTTCTAAATAAAAGGGAATGTCTCAGCTGACAGTCTGTAATACAAATAAGTAGCAGCAGTGAACCACAGTGGAACATATCCTAAATTAAAGTCCTGGAGCATAAGAGTGGACAGAGTAGAGTGTAAGCTATTAGCTTTAATTTGTGAAATGGAAAATATTTGTTTGCTTGCCTGGGAGACTGTCCCTGTTCCTATGCAACCAGTTGCATTATAAAAGGGTCTGTAAACATATTCAGTTCTCAGAATGCTTAATTCAAAAATGTATTTCCCTTTTTGTGCTGTAATGGTTCCCATCTATGTGTGGTGATCGGATTCTGAGAAGAAAGGGAACTGGAAGGCTGGTGTACATATAGCAGAATTTTGTTTGGGTTCAGCTGTAATCTACTGCAGAAAACATTCAGTTTGCGGAATATTTTTGATAAACTCTGAAAATGAAAATGCAAGTTATTTTCCATTTAGTTACAGCAGTTAAACAAGAAGTAACCCTCTTCCCCAAATAGTTAAATAATTTCCTGTTTTTTCTTCTGGTATTTGACAGGTGGATTGATTTAATTACCATCAGCACAGCGCTAAAAAGTTCTCTCTGCAGATCCACTCCCAAGGGCCCAATTTGGTTACACACTTGATCACGTGTGAAGTCAGGAGTGCCATTTAGAGCACATGCTGCCTCATACTCCACATCACAAACTCACGTTTTCAGAAGCTTTTAGTTTTTCTTAAAAGTTCAGAAAAAGCTCTACTGGTTTTAAATAGCAGGCACTGAGAGGTCTGAGATGAGGAAAACAGTACAACACAAATGGAAGTGGGGACTGACCACAGAAGGGGGAGCACATAGTCACACACCTTTTTCACAGAGCTAAGGGCTAACAAATTCTGCCTTCAGCGTGACTCCCTGATGAGCCTAAAAGTTGTCAAAGTATTTGCAAGTACCTGAGGACATGTCTCTTGGGGAACTAGGTACCAAAGTTTGGCTTGAATTCTTTTGCAATTCCAGGAGCAACACAGACAGACATCTGAATTCTGCCTGTATCCACAGAGGTGTGTGGTTTCACAGGGCTTGTACTGCTTGAGAATGCACAGCAAGGAATTATGCACAGAACATAGCAACCACCAAGACTTAAAGGAAAAAAAGCTTAGAGAGTGTGTCCCTTGAACACAGCAACCTACTCTCCAAAGACCAATTGGGTTTACTTAGACCCTTCTGTAGGATCTATATTTAGCTAGCAGCTGGCCATCCCTCCACCTCAAATCCTACAAGAATTCTCTAAGCACCAAGGCTTGGGATGGTTTAGCTAGGGCTTCTCATGCCCAGCCTATGTAGGACAGGCACTTTGAGCCAGGAGTGCTTTGTTCAAGTTACAGGGAAAAGAAACCGTGGAAAAACGTGATCTTACACCCTAATGGCTAAGGCGCAGAAGCTCTTTGTTCTTCACTCTTGCAATATTGTTTTTTAATTTTTCTTAATTCAGTCAGAGACTTATTTGCCATACAGTCCAAACATTATGCTTAAAAACATTTAGAAATGCCTGTTTTCTCACAGACTTCCCTAAAAGTTTTCTCCTTGATTCACAAAACCTTCTGTTTAGTTTCACAAACACTCGTTCTCTCTAGCTGCTAATGCTGTCTTCATTTTACAGATGAAAAAATTGAGGCACAAAAATATGCNTAAAGAAAAAAAAGTTATTGTATTCATGTCCTAAATGTAGAAAATATTTTATTTACCTTTTTGTGTGTACTTAGCCTTCACAGAGTTAAAATATTATTGAATTACCTTGATGTTCGAGGAATCAGCACTTTTTATAACTTATTCCTGAGTATTAATCAATTGAATCATTGCTTTTAAGAGATTCATTCAGCAAATCAATACTGAGCTAGGTAGAGAATCTAGTTTTGGAATGTGACATTCAGACCTTCTGATATATAAGATACTTATCTTTCTGCATCTTCCTATGTAATTCACAAAATGCAATGAAACTTTTTCAGAAACCTTTTTTATCCCCAAATTTCTCTAAATTGTATGTAGTAATTAAATAAAACAGGGATTGTCTAAGATAAAGCAACATACAGTAGGGTCACACCAATAATTTAATTTAATAATGCAGATGCATTTATAGAGATACTTTACTTTTGACATCAAAAAATCTGTTTTGAAATCCTTCTATCATACCAAGTGCACCTAGAGACACAAAAAAGTTATATAGATGTTTTAGGGAAGTCTAGTATAATCCAATGGCTTTGCCTGTCTCATGGAATCTCTATTTCACTGTGTTCTCTCTGACCTATAAATATCAACTCTCTTCTAAAATTACTGAAAAACATTTTCCTACATCCAAGTACCATTTAATAGGACTAAAAGATGAAAAAACCCAAAATGTGACATATGAACATTTAATAATTAGGCGTAATACTCAGCTGATTAAGATTTTGAATAACAGAAGTAATGGAGGAAACATGGAATGCATTACAATTATCGTCCACATTTTTGAATGGCAATCCCCTTATTTCATCAGAGAAATATAAGAAGCTTGAACACTTATTTTGGACTGGAATTGATTTCTTTCTAGCCTTATCTATTCACCAGAAAACAGAAAACATCATACTGCCTCCAGCTCTTCCTAGGACAAAGGAAAAAATGGCAAGTTGTCTTGCTCAGCAATTCCAACATAGCATCAAGATTAGCCTTTTCTAAGAAACCAACCAAGTCAGAGACATTAAACTGTGGGTTTAGGGAAAATTTCTAATCCTGAGGAATTGTTTCTGTGACAATTAGGAAGCACCAATTTTCACATCACCTGATTCCTGAGCCAGTCATTTCTTGTCTGTTACTTCTCTGCCCCCAGGTAAGATAAATTTGTAGTGTTGTAGCCATGAGTCTACACACACAGTTACAGAGCAAACTTCCTTTTCTAGGAAGATCAAGATAAGTCAATACCTCTGTCACACCATAATTCACAGGCATTGTTTTATCTCATATAGCAGAAAATGTTACTTTACATCCATCTTCAAAATGTGCAGGGCTTCCTACACCAGTATTGGTGTCACCTTTACTGTTTTCAGACTTGGTATGCACATGGGAGCAAAAAAATATTAAACATTGCCCTCTGTTGCACATTTATGTCAAAGTTGGAATGGACAAAGACAACAAAGGATAGAGGATAAAGCCATACTTTTGGGCATTGATTCCATCAATGGCTTGGATCATCCTCTCATTCAGTTCTTCCTCAAATCTTCTTTTCTGTGATTTTGTTCTGAAATGAAAAATGTGGGAAGTTACTTCAAAAACAACAGCTATCATAAACTTGAGTTTATCATAAATTTTTAACATTTATACTGCAATAGCAACTATAGGTATCAGGCACAATGATCCTCATAATAAGCTCTTAAAACCCATCATTAGCCACAGTCTCATGCCCAAACACACACACACAAATCTAGAGCTTAGCTATTAGGGAGCACTGAAATACAAACACAAGAAAATATTTCATGAAAAAACAAGAGAGCTCAAGAAATTCTGGTCTAAGTCTTCCACACAGTTATGAACTCATGTAAAAGAATGGGAATATGCTCAAATTCAAAAAGCATTCCGGTTTCTTGCTGATTTTTTTTTAACTTTGTCAGAATTGTATTATGAGCTCAATATATTAGTGCACTGAGGCATAATAGTAAAGTCCTGGTAACTTTTCTTTTCTTGGGAATACTTTATTATTTTTAATAAGAAAACTGAGCACTATCTGAAATTGGTTTCAAGTATATATTGTGTTTCTCTATTTATGAGCCTTGTAAGTACTCTGCAATAGAAAGCTTCTTTCTTTTGGCTGGATTCAGCATGAACCCAATAGAGGATCATCACAATGGGTTTACCTTTGCTAACATAAATTGCTGCAAACCTTTCAGTAGTTCTGCTTTCCTTGAAAATGACATATCTCAAATATTGACAGGTGATGTCTGTAACTGAAAACTTAAATCCACTGCTAACTTAAAACTAATGTTTTCTAAGAAGTCATTAGTCAGATCTGAAATTTTATCTTTACTCACCAAAATATTCTTAAACTACAAACTGAACCCAGTTGAAGGTAACATGGATTTTTTTCAATATCAAGTTTTTTATTATTTCCCTAAACCTGATAACCTGCTGCAGGTTTCAAATTAATATAGCAATTGTATTAGTTTACCTGCAGGAACTTAAAAAAACCCCAACGTTCTCATGCCTATTCAGTGCTAATGAATTTAAGAAATGCTTAAAGAAGATAGTAAGAAAGTGCAGAAAACTCATTTTTCATAGAAATAAATCGCAGAAACAATCTAGGAGAAACACACAGACAGATGAGGAGACACGGTCCAACTCCAGTTAAACCTCTTGGCAGATCCTCAACAATATAAGACTATTGTGGAATATCTAAGAGCTAAGATTTTCACAAACAGAAGCCTACAGTCGTGCTTCAAACCCTACATTTTCATATTTTAATAAAATGCTGATTTTCAAAGTGCTTATGATTACTGCAGCTCTATCCTGTAAAAATGATTAACTAGCTTATCTAGAATCCTAGTTACATGTCTGTCTCACTATGGCCACTAGACATCAGTAATGGAAGAAATTCCTTTCATAATATGGTATCAAGACACATTTTTTGTGCCTTCTGAATCTATTCTGGAGTGAGGTTTAGAAACACTTCAGAATTTTCAAGAACTGTATTATTTCCAAATGCCACAGTCCAATGGTCTTTCATTGACTGAAATTCTTTGGACATACTGTCCAAATATAAATGTGCGGTTTTAAATTTAGACTCTATTGATATCATTCATGTTCAGTCAAAACTTGTTCACCTTCTGGAACTCAGCAATATTTTAGGCAATTACATAGTAAACAGAGACAATAACAATTCAAATTTTTAGAAGGTTTGTTTAAATGACTTTATGGTATTTATCATATCACCATCTTGCCCTAGTCATCAAGGTATCAAGCAGCAGCATAAAAACTTAAAACTATTGTGATCTTGCAAACATTTTGTATAGCAGGAGCACTATAAAAGACCACAAAATACCCTTTGAATAACTACTACTGCAAACATACTAAAGACTTTAAAAAATAAACCACAATACAAATAAAAAGCAATTAAACAAATATACAAAATGTCTCTTTTAATACATATTATTAGCTGTTGTAAGAAAAATTATTGACAGCCCTTTCCATCTTCCATTTTCTTACCCCTCTCTGGGCTTCCTCCCAATTTTCCTGTATGTAATTTTCTTCCCACTGGTAGAGTACCTGGTTCGTGGTAGGTCACCAGCATAGCAATTCAGTATAAAGCTATTTCTTATCAGGATGTGAATTTGCAATTCGTAAGAAACACGTCTGGCAAATCTGTTTCCATAGCCCTTCTTTATATAAGATGTATCAGCACTTACATAAAAAAAAAGTCTGTGTGGGAAATGGGCCTCAATATTTGAAACATACCAATGTATATTTATTTATATAGACTTTCTATGACTAAGTAATTTTTTAAGATTTACCTCTCTCTGCAACGCTGAAAATGATATTGCCCCATAGGAACATCCTAAAAACAAACAAACGAATAAGCAAACAGATTTCTATTAATTACAATAGACTTTAATAATATTAAATAGCTTCTAAAATTGTCTTGAAAACAGGGAAAGTATTCAGTGTAAATACTTTTAGCATTTGATTAAAACTGTCCTAAAGAAAAATGCAGCTAGAAGTGAAGATGGAGTGACCTGGAATAAAACTCATCTATCAGTATAAACACAGGATAAATACAGCAGTCTGAATACAAGAGTGTTTTGCTTTACCACAAAGACTTCACTGCCATCACTATTTGGATGTAGCCCAAATTCTTGCTAGCTTCAGCAAAAAACAATCTTAAGTGTTTTTGGAAAAAACAGACCTGAGTGGCCAAATACAGACCATGGTCATTATTTTTTAATTAATAGCAACGGCAGCAATCACAGGCACATTTATTTTGTGATTAATAGTGATGGCTGAGTACTTCCTGTAATGAACCTGTCATAATCCACATTCTGATGCACTATATTTATTTAACAAAAATATGTCTCACCTGTACAGGAACAAAACTGAATGCCAAATGTTGAAAACCATTAGAATTTACATTTGTGCATTCTCTTTTAAGAAGTAGAAGATAATGCAATGTACAATGTACTGTAGATTGACAGTATCTTACTGAAAGCAGTACAACAGTTTTAGTAAAATGAAGAAGAAATCCATTCAGTGTAAAAGATATGACATTGAAATATAGTACTTTAAAACTCAGGCCTTCAACAATAGCTAATGAATTGTAGATGCGCCTTCCAAAGGTAGATGTTACAATCAGTATAGATTTGGTTCCTGGGGTACTCTGGAAATAAAATCCACTCAAAGTATCACAGGGATTACTCTAACTTCACAGCCTTTGCTCCATTTGGCCATGTTCCAAATGGAGAATATAGCTAAACAGTGAATAAATCTCTAGGAATTTCTCTGTATTAAAGGATTTCCTTCTTAAGGGTGCTATATTCTGGCGTTTTGTTCAAAATATCTTTCCACAAGCCGAAGAGCAGACACTGTACATGCTGTGAGGTGGGGGGGGGGGGGGGGTCTGAGCTCAGAGGGTCAAATTTTGTACTTTAGGAAGTATGCCAGACCCCTTATAATTCAGAGATGCACTTACAGGAAGACATGGCTTCTTAGAACCTAACCCAAAGTTCCCCCTCCAGTAGAAAAGCTACCAGCAACTTGACTGGGTTTATGCCATATGCAACTACATGTATCTTCCTCTACCAGAAACAAGCAGGTATTTAGCAGCGAGCAGCAGCAATTTCAAACATTGCTATATTGTACGAAATGACAGAAGCAGGCCCCTACTGTTGTGCTTATCTTGCCGTTTTCAGTGGTCATGCTGTCCCTGTGGTGCAGGTGTGCAAAGGGCTTGGCTGCCCCCCAGGACTCCAGGTAGCGGGTCATGCGGACAGAAGCTCTCATTTTGGCTCCATCGAGAGTGTGCCGGGGCCGGATGTGGTGCTGAGGGCTCCGCTTCTCTCCCTGGATGGCAGAGGACAAAAGGTGACATCAGCCCTTGAGCTCACGACCTTTCGAAGCAGCAGTGCGTCATCTGGCACCACGGGTCTCCATCACCAGGGACTTATAAATGGAGAGATGCTCAGAACCTGCAATTCTTAATGATATTGCTGGGAAATATCAGAGACTTATTTCTGAAGAGCGGGAAACACTGGCACTGCAAACATCATATATTTGTAGGCATCAATAACAGCTCTGATCAATATCTTATTGTAGTGAATTATTCAATAAAGAGATTAATGGTCCTACTCAAAAACAAGTATGAGTGGCCACAAAACAAAAGTACTACTAACCTTAGGATTGATTACAAAGTAAGTTTTAACATTATGCTCCTTCAGATATGGGTCCCTCACATCTCCGTCCCCATCTTCCACTTTGTAAGCTCCATTCAAATGTGCCAAGGTGACTGAAGTGATGTGAACACGGCTGAAATTATATTTCGAAAAAAGGACAAAATCACAAAAACCGATCAAAAGCATAATTTAAGCCTGATCAACATTTTTTACTTGCTTTTGGACACACCTTTTATTTGCTGCTCACTTTTTTTTGCAGTCCTTCTAATCTAAATCTTAGAAGTTTGAAAGGGCATAAATCTAAAGCATAGATTTTTCCATCCAGAAAAAAAAAAGCCCCATAAATCACAGGAAATACTGTGATTATTACAGTGAAATAGTGAGTACTCCTGTTTGTTCGTTTGTTTGTTTTCTTCTCAAGATAGCACCTAAGAATTAGTTCAGGCATCTCCACGAAGGCTGATGGCTTGAGACATGGTGCCTGTGCCTTTCTCCATGACTGAAAAATCCCCGTGTCCAAAGGTTAACAGGGCAGACTCTTACCCTGGGACGCCCCCAGCTTCCATGTGGTTGGCCAGGGTGACATCGTGGGACCAGACATCGTACTGCCACTTCTGCAGGCCGATGACGCCGCAGAGCACGTTCCCGGAGTGCACGCCCACGCGCATGTTGATATCCACCCCGGTCGCATCCCTCACCTTCCTGCAGTTGGGAATAAAGCCTCTGTTAATACACATAATGTGCCCTTTGTTATTTTTTACTTTACCAGTCAAATTATGCGGATAGCACATCCCTGGAAGCGCTCAAGGCCAGGTTGGATGGGGCTTAGTGCAACCTGCTCTAGTGGGAGGCATCCCTGCTCATGGCAGAGGAATTGGATCTAGATGGTCTGTAAGGCCCATTCCAATCCAAAATATTCTATCATTCGATGATTCTATAAAGTAGCAGTAACAACAGTAATAACATTTACCTCTTCTTAGCATTGCCTCCATTCTTTTAATGCTATGATTATATATTATCTTTCCCATTAGCTATATTTGCAACAGTTTGCAGAAATATTAATTCTCAAGTCTGTGTCTGAAGTTCCTTCTTTTTATATTCATCTGAAATTATTTGGGAGGGCTGCAAAGAATAGTGGAAATGTTTTGTCTCATGGTAGAACTTAAGGACTCTTTTTGTTCTACAGGCTGCTTTTGGAGGCCTGGAACTACTATGACACAGCCTTCTATCTAAAGAGCCTAATGTTTACAGTGGAGACCCTCTCATATCTGCCATATCTGAGAGACAGGATGAAAAAACACAGCACCTCAGGATATTCCACAGGCTGGGCCTTGTACACTCTTTGGGGATATGGGGTCAGTGCCATTCAGGCTGTAGAGAACAGAGGCTTAACAACTTTCCACATGCTTTAGTGAATGCTGCACCCACTAGAACGTTATACAGCGAATGAAAGGTTATCCTCACTGTTCAGATCACATCCAAACCTTTGACCCCTTTAGTGACTGAGTTAAGTACTGTTCACCCCATCCCAAATCTCAGAAGAGCCCTACACATAAGACAGGCATTTATCTTTGCAGAAGCTGTTCTTCTGAATCACTGGTGGGGGAGACTGAGGTCAAACAACATTTCCAGACATCTGTCATACGGGTACCTAACCACATATGTAAAGAGTATTAAAACTAGTTTAGATATCTACAGGCTTAGCTCTCAGAAAGTGGAAGATCATGACTTAACTAGATTGATGGGGACCCAAACCTAGCAAGTAAAAATACATGCATATACACTTAGAGAAATTCAGGGTGTTAATGGAAGAAATGTACAGAATGAAGTAAAGTACAGAATGAGGAACCCAAATGGCTCCTGTATACGAGTTGGCTGCATAGTTCCAGCAACATCTCCAATCTCAGTGATGAGAATCATCAGCTCTGTATCTTCTGAATCATTTAGTTAATGTGACAGTTTTCTCTCTTTTTTTGTTATTTTTTGAAAGGGAACATAGAATGCAACAGGCCTAATTTGATATGGTAAATCCTGCATTTAAGCAGTTATTCTGAAGTGGTTTTTTTCTGGGAAATGAAAGTAACAGGAGCATGACTGAAAGTATTCTAATTCCATCTGTCTCTCTCAAGTGTTTATTGGTGTTTCTTTTCACATTGCCATTTTACACTGCTCTTGTGTAGCTGACACACTTGAAAATGAATTGCCTGTAAATGATCTTTGTAAGCAGTTTGCAAATCACAAACACCACTTTGCTCGGCACAAGGTATATGACACAAGCCTAGCACTTTGGGAAAAAGCGTTTTAAAAAGCTGGGCAAAATGAAAGCAGAACATTTATCCTCTGTGAGTGCTTGTCAAAAGACTGCCCTTCCATATTCTGCAGAGCAAGCTGGCCCTGAATAAAGTCTGCTTTATAATAAGCTCTCAGGAGTTAAGCAGGGGAGCAAGCAGAATTGTACCAGAACTGAATGTCTTCTTTTGTCTCACAAATTAAAGAAATCATGGAAGATATTAAATTAGCAGTGTAACTTTAGACCAAGTTAGGGTTTACAGCTTCTCTCCTGAACTCCTTGAACAATTGCTATGACAATGCAAGCTGTGAAAGCATCAAGAATGTAAACTATCACATCCTCAGAGGACGTCTGCATTACCTACAGAAGCGTATCTGAAACTTCCCACCTTTATTTCATTTTCTGTTTCCCCTGTCTCTCTGGTTTCCTTCAGCGCAGCATAGTCTGTGTGCCCAGCCTGGCTGAGCAGTCAAAATACTCATCAAGACTGTATTTTTCATATTGAAATGTGAAATTTGAATTTGTAAGCATTTTGCATTTTTCAGAGGCGTGGTTATCTTGTGCGTAATTGTAGCAACTTTATTTCACACAAGCAAGAGGTCAAGTCTTTAGGAAAGCATCTCTGTGCTTTATGTGAGCTTTATTCATCTACAGTTCTAGACCAAGGTATCTAAGACTCACCTAGCCCTTTCTTGCACACTGGAACACATTGAGTGAGCCTTAGGCATTTAATTCCCTGAAAATTGCCAGCTTTAACAGCATAGTTTCCCTTTGCATCAGACCTGCAAGAATGAAATCATACCTAATAGAATTCTTTTATTTTGTACCTAGCATTCAAAATGGTATAAACATCTTATATCCAACAGTTTATTTCACTTTCCTCTGAAATGGAATTTGTTCCATGATACCAAATGAAAGGAAGTCTTTGAGAATGTGTGACTGAGAAACATGCAAATAAGGAAGTCATCAGACAGACAAAGGGGTAGAGTTTGAGCTGAATGGAAACAACACAAATATTCTCACACAAACATTATTTTGCCTTAACAGATAAGCTCTGTCCTTAAAGCACCCAATTAAGGTGGCCAGCACTCAGCATCACAGGCAGCACTGGCATATATGGCTTGATGAAGTGAGCATCCCTCTCCCAGGCAAGCATGCTGCAGACTACAAGAAAAAATTGGATTTGTTCCAACATAGAGCAGAGAAGCAAAGCAATTAATCAGTGGGACTACAATCCATGTTTAAATGGAAACAATCCATAGCAGAGGGAAGCTGAACTGCTCAAAATGGAGCTACACAACATTAGGTAAGAAGACTGAATAAGACTTTATAGTACAGATCACCTGGCAATTTGGCAGAATTCCTCCTTTTTTGCTTCAAAGAAAACTGGAACTGAAATCATATTCAGGTGGTAAAGTCTATATAGAACTACTAATATAAACAGCAAACTACTTTCTTTCAGTAGCTTACACACTGAAGGGGCAGTTTGCACCTCAGTGACTGAATATAACAATAATTTCTAGCTGACAAAAAGGATATTTGAGATAGAGCAAGTCAAACATATTGGGTGACACACTGCCAATAGAAGGAGTATTACTACTTCTCATTTTACAGGGCACAGAAGTATGTCAGGAGATGCTTCCATACAAAGATGCAGCAATCACACAACAAAATATGGAGTTGATTAATAATCAGCAATTTTCATTCACCTGCAGGCTGTGACACTTGACATAGTTTGAAAGGATTTGAAAACACTGGGTACAGATTCCTCACTCTTTCTGTAAACAGGTTGTGATAATCAGGCATCTGTCTATGGGAGCATTGTGGTTTCTGACTTCAGTAATAAAGTCAGATCACAATATGCTTTACAACTAACATATAATTTTCTAGTCTATAAGGCTGTCCTTACCAAGAACCTGATCTTACAGCATTAACAATGAACATACTTGATAGCAGCCTGAGCAGGAAGATATTTCAGAGAAAATTGGAAGTTCTGAAGTGTGAGGAACTGACAGATTGCTCTCTGAGCTCAAGTATAACATTGCATTATGATGTGTGATATA
Source organism: Cisticola juncidis (assembly GCA_013400215.1). Lineage (NCBI taxonomy): Eukaryota > Metazoa > Chordata > Aves > Passeriformes > Cisticolidae > Cisticola > Cisticola juncidis. Next base: position 302,409 of record VXBR01010170.1, on the reverse strand, counting down.
CTTCGGTTCTCTGTGAGGGACACTTTATGGCTCAAGTTTAGCGTTGTTTTTCCACCACCCTGTAACCTCTTATACTTTTTTCTCTTAAGTAACAAAGCAACAGGTTGATCAGAAACTCTTTTCAAGAACGTTTAACTCACATTTTCCACACAGCACAGAGATGTTTTGAAACGCAAACCCCAAAGCTCTCATTTTTACTCAAAGGCTGGCAAAAAAAGTCCCAACATTTCTAAGCCAAGCAACAAGGGGGCCAGAACTTTGGGACTGACACCGTTTTACCAACTGCTCTACAGAAGGGATGGTAGCTTTACTGCCTAGAATGCTTAAAAAGGAAATGACTTAATTGTGATACTGCTCTAGTATATCTAAGTGAAAAAGAGAAGGCATCCAGTGAAAGCAACCAAAATGCAACCAAATCTGTAGACACTTATCTTGCTTGGCAGGGAGAAATACTCCCAAATGCCATTTAAAAAATAGAATTTCTTTGGACACTATGCAAGGTACAACCATTTTTGGATGAAGAAACAACATTTTACAGAATGCAGCAACGTAATTTTACAAAAGATTGCTAAAGCAAGGAGATCAAAATACTAGTTTCCAAAAATACTACACCTTTTCCATGAACACGTAAAAGGGAAAAGAACCAAATTTGCTTTAGTCAACTTACCCATCCAGTAATTACCCTAGATTGAATTAGAAAACCAGAACACTAAAAGCCAAGACCCTCTATGGCTACAACTGCACATATATGAAGATAGCATTTAAGGATCAGAGGAATAATTTTGTATGGTTACTTCATTAATCATTAAGATCAACACAGTTCAACATAATTATCCATTTCATGATGCAGTGCAAACCACACATACACTTCACAAGGATGGGTCTATTTCCTACTTTGCTACATAGACAGTGGTTAATGTGATCTAGACAAAAACATAAAAATTGAAACTTACACTTACAGAAGAGCATAACAAGTTTTAAAATCAAGGTCCAGCTTATTAGAAGAAATAAATCACACAGAGGACTCCCAAAAATCCAGATCTCCACACGATACACATTTTTGCCAAGTCTAGTTCACCTACATAGACTTTAATTTTAGTGAAAGGAAATTGGTTTTAAAGTTTTTTAAAAAGTTTTGTACTTACTTAATGGCTTCACACATGTCCAGTCCCATCTTCACACAATTTTTGGCGTGATTTTGAAGAGATATAGGTAGTCCAGAAACACAGTAATAGCAGTCACCTAAGATCTTAATTCTCATACATTCATTTTCCTGGAGAATAAAAAGCAAGGTGAGACAGTCACCTTCAGTTTGAAATACATAATGAAGGGTTACTGCTAGAAAGACAGACTTAAATGACATTAGCAAAGTAATTTTATTAAAGCTTGTTTCAGTGGAGAAGGGCTCGCTACAACAGAAATGCTGAGAGCGTTTTGTATGGTTGATCCCTCCCCCAGTTATGGTCCTTAATGGGCAAAACCAGGAAGTAATTTCACTGCAAAACATGGTCACACCTGAGAATAAAGAACTGGGCTAAACTGTCATGTCCTCAGTCTTAATAAAGCCTTTCTGAAGAATGAAATCAAAAGACATAGTCCTCCACATTGATGTGTATGAAGATGTAATATGGAATACTTCCAGAAGCTAGCAATCACAGTAGTATTTTATATTTTATAGTCTAAGGCCATGTAAAGACTTTTAGTTTTTAAAAACTGAAATTTAATTTTAATTTAATGTAATTTTTAAAATACTGGACAATAGTTTCCCAACAAATAAAAACACAGGAAATTTTTATCTGTTCAGAGGTTTCTGATTTTACCTTCAGACATGAGGTTTGATTTAATTTTTATAAAAATGACATCTAAATAAGCAGAAGAAAAAATTCTGATTGTATTTGATTCTTTTCTTGAGTAATAAAGAGGCTGTGGTCAGTAATTAAAATTGATTCGATCAATATTGTCTCTCTTCTCCTTCAGTCTCATAAATGCTTTTTCTCAGACCAAAACAGTGACTAATACTTTTCCATCTTGAGTTTCTTAATCCTTGTTATTGCAAAAAATCTATTTAAAGAACTGTTCTTCTGCCATTAAGCTTTATTGGGCTCCATGAGCTGTCTCTATTGGTCCTATTAGAGAGCTGTCTTGGGTTTCCCAGACTGTCACTCTGGCAGAAATGCACTGGTGCCCTCAGACCAGAGCCAGGGAGTTTTCTTCACACGTTTCAAACCCAATCTTCCTGCCAAAGCTGCACGAAGACCCCAAGAGGAAAAACCCACCATTTTAAAGATGACTTTCTTATTCAAACTACCAGCAGCAGCCCACAGCAGCCCACCTTTGCAATCTGGTCGAACTTGCCAAAGAGCTCATTTAACATGTGCACCAGCTCCCCCGGCGAGCAGTCGCTGGCCAGGCGAGTGAACCCCACGATATCGGCGTACAGGATGCTGCAACAGAAACACAGTCCTGGTCACAGCCTCCTTCTGCAGGGCTCAGACCCATCAAACACCAGCAAAACCTGAAAGCAAGCTCCCTGGACTTCACAGGGATATGCCCATACCCAAAAAAGCCACTACTAAATGTAGAACAATAAATATAACTACATTTGTAGGTAAATGTATAGTTACCTTTATGGGTGTTGTGTTCATAGGTAATATTTATCTTTACAGGTATTCTTCTTGGGTATAACCTTTATAGGCATGTCTATATTTATAGGTATTTATTTATAAACATTCTACACCTCTGTCTGTTATGGTATTGAAAAAATAGAATAGTCACAAATCAGCAGTATAATAATATCAATATAATTGTTTCAAAGAGTATTTGTGCTCCCAAGAGAACATGAGCTTCATCAAAAGCCCTGCAACATTCTTAATAAATCAGTTTCTAAGAATATCATTCAAACTAACTTGTCCAATCCAAAAAAAGAAAAAAAAAAAGAAAAGGAAAATTCTTGTAAAGAAAGAATGTTCAAAATGAAAGTGATTTATTAGCAGAATATTGTATCTCAGGTACTTTGTAAAATACATATGTGTATGTATCATGTAAACAGCTGCCTCTGTTTATATGATACAAATCCTGAGATATTGTTCCAATTAAGTAAATTACAAAAGCAGAATCATACCACTGACACGAATTACAATTTTGACAAGCATACATGGAAGCAAGATTTGGTACTTCAGACTGAAAACGAAGACATTATGAAAAAAGGCCAATTTTTGTGTGGCTTTTTCTCAACAACTCCTTTGTAATAACATCTTTGTGGCTCTTCTGGAATATAGCATTTGATTAAATTAAGGGATTCTACATATTAAGTTGTGAAAAGCACATTTAAAAAATATTTTCTTAAGTCCTCCCTAGACTCCTTCTTTCAGTTTTTTTTTCTGAATGTTGTTGATACATTTTATTACAGTACAATACCTTACATTGGTGTGCCTTTTGACATACAAATTGTGGAAGTTGTTGGTGTTTTCCAGCTGGCCTGCCTTTGGACCTTGTAACCTCTGAATGATCTCTGCTTTCATTTCCATGGCAATGTGAGCAGGCAGTAAAGAAAGTAGAAGGCGCTCCTAAAATTTAAAACGAAATGTGCACAGTTTCTTTAAGGAGAATAAAGTTAGTTAGTATGGCATCAATACTGTGCAAGGCACACCCCATTGTAAATACTAGAGAACATTTTGATGAGGCTTGCACTGAGGCCTGGTATGAGCTTCAGAGTTAATCAGTTCCTTGAGGAGTGTGACAGAGATATACACACATTTCCAATAATGCCTGCCCTCTTCAAGGTTTTGTGTGTATTAGAAAAAGCTTAAGCTAAGCCTTACATTTGATCTATTCAATATCTGAGTAGGATGCAGCAAATGAAACAAGAGTTGCAAGGTCACTCCAGAGAACCTTCAGGGAAATGCAGTCTGATTCAAACAGGAATAAGCTACATGTTTTTTGGTTTTTTTTGTTGTTTTTGGTGTTTTTTTTTCTTTCATGCATTTTAAATGCTTTGCCATAATTTTTGTGGTTAGACTGAAAATAAAACACAAACACAGAATATACTGAGAATGTCGAACTTTTGCAGAGAATTTTGATAGGTACCCTCCCCTTTAATATGACATTTGACAATTTTATTTTTTTACTTAACCTAAAAGCATATTGAATTAAAAAAAAAACCCAACCCCTACACATTTTTCTTCATCATTTGGTATTAGGGTCTTCCTCTTCATTTGATATTATGGACTTCCTCTTTTAAAGCTCTCCATTCTGCCCATTTTACCTATGAGAGCTTTAGACTGATTTCCTACTTCTCTGGAAAACAGATTTAAGAAGAACTCTGCAAAATAAAATCCTTCTTGCTTTACCATATTCCATCTTGAAACTGAACAAGAATTTCCCCTTTTCTCATAGGCAAACAAGAGGGACTCCTTCTGGCTAAGGATAAAAACCAGAAGCCTGAACCAGTAAAGAGAGGCATCTGAAAAAGTCCCTGACAGAGTCAGAAACAGCTTCACCAGACAAGATGATGACCTCAAAATGTGCATGATCCTCAGGTGTTACTCAGAATGATGCATTCTCTTTGGCTCAAAGAGTATTTTTGCAGGCTTTGCAGTTCTGTTCATGAAGGTACCAGAAGTGTAGCCATTAATCCAACCCTCTGCCTGGGATAAGTACTCCTGTTCAGGTCTGATGACCTTGAGTAGAGCATGGCAATAACAAGGCTATAGACTCTTCTAATATTTGCAGCAACCTTGGCTATCTGTCTCTGTCAAGTATAATGAAAAATTCACATTCCTCATAGCACTTGTGCACTTGTAAGCATAGCATTTAATTACATGAGGCCCTGTGAAACTGATCCTGCACATATTTGGCAAAAACCCTTCTACTTCAGTGAATCAAGACAGAATCTTGCTTTGCTGCTAATTAATATTGAACTGATAATTTATTTTTAAATGCAAGATTAATTTAGTATATTTAGTCATTTTAGCAAGTTCACAAAGTTCACATCCAAGAGACCAGTGTGTTTTTGTTGCTTATGTTCACTGGTAATGTTTCACTTCACTGCTCTTTGGTGGAGGTATTTTGCTAACTTGTAAATAATATCTGTACAACCAATCAATTTTTTTTCATATTGAAAACTTAATCTTCCAGGTTGCTCTTTATCTAACTGTACAGGATTGTTCAGACTTGTTAACGACTATACTTACACAGTTAATGAAGAGGTAAGTGCTCTTAGCTACAACTGTACATCACTATACTCTTTTTGTACCATGGATAGTAAATGCAAGATGGTTCACTATCTTCCTATGATTGTTATGATTCCAGACTACACAGTGACGCAGACACTCAGTGTCCAGGTTACTGCTTACATCTTTGAAACTCAGAAAGGCTGGTAAAAGGTCATAAAGCAACTAATGTTTTCAAGGAAGCAAGCAAAAAAACTGAGAGAAAAAGTTTTCATAGGAAGCAGCATAGAATCAACTACAAGCTAAAGAATCATATGAGGAAAAGGAAAATAGAATGCCCTCATTTTGTAGGCGACATCAGGAGAGATGGAATATTTCCACTTCTTTTTCTCTTCATGCCAGCCCACTATTCCATTCTGCTTGAACATCCTAATGAAGCTGTTCACCACACCAGAATTCCCTTCAAAGAATATTTTCCTTCCTCCATTTCCACTGTACAAAAGAGAAGGTCGCAGCCAGAGAACTACAATTGGTTGCATCAGAGAACTACAACTGGTAAGGCCCCCTGTAGAACACCTTGCCATATCCAGCTGCACACAGAGCCTTCAGCCACCCTCTCCATCCTGCAGGCTGCCACCACTCACACTTCAGTCCTGATGTTATCCCTTGTGTGACAATGTGGATTATTTTCATTTCTTTCATTAAAACACAGCTGTGAAAGAAGGTGAATCTTCACTGCTCATGAACACTGTGGCTGCGCTGGTCAGCTGAGGATTTGAAGAAATGCAAAGCTCATAAGAACACCTCTTCCTTCCTGTTTTGTTCTCACTGTTGGCTCAAAAGAGCACAGTGGAAGGATCAGAACTTCTTACTGATCAGCTTGTAGTGCATAATGTTTTGCACTGAAATTCCTGCAGACTGGAACAACACAAGGAACACCACCAATTAAGACTGCTGCTTATGCTGGCTTTATATTTCGTAATACATTCCATTCTGTACTATTCTCTCAAAAAGAAAATCTACACATCAAAAACTAGTTGAACTGAGATAAAAGACACTTTTAGACAAAAATCTTCCTTATTTGTAGTAGACAGAGAAGTCACTCTCTTCTTAGAGCTATAGTCTGTAAGAAAAAGCTGAAATAATTCTGAATGCAGGTCAAGAGGTACCATTTTGAAGTCTTCAGACTGAAAAAAAGAATACCTGCTTCTGGTGAAAGAGAAACTGCTGTGTGATGACAACAAGGAAAATCTCCTTACAAATGTCCTTCCCTAGAATATTAACAACATGACCCTAACAGCTTATGCAGGGGATTCATGCACACAAGACTGTTTCCTGACTGTTCATGTTCCCTGGGACTATGCTTTACTCTCAACCACTCAAGTCACTTCTAACTGATACCTTTTAAGTCCTAGGGCTAAAAGATGGAGCCCACTATCTATACTGAACACAACATTAAAGTGGCTTTCAATAGTATAGGTTAAAGTACTTCTCTCCACCTGAACCCCACTAAAAGGACAGCAACTAGGCATCCTCCCTGTGTTCTCCAGCTGAAGATTTTCTGTGCTATATGTCAAACTGTTATTTGAGTTCCTGTTCTCTTAATCTCAGATCCAAGTTGATCTCTTTGTCAGAATTTTCCCTGAATCATACAGATGACTTTAGCAGTGATTCTTAGTAACACATCATTGCTCTCAATCTTGATGAACTCTGCTTGCTTTCTTAGCTAGAATAAGTTGGCATAGCTCAGTTAAAAACATAGCACCCTGTTGTTTTCTACAAGGTGGCAGTTGCCCTTGAGTTTCTCACAAAATATCATGCTGTTGTTCTGCAGCAAGCAACCAAAATATCCTCAAATACTAGGTACAGGTTATTTTTAAGAGTGCATGTTTCACAAATCAACCCCTTCGTGGCCTGAGGCAACAATAAGTTATTTATTTGCTCGTTCCTGTTTTGTTATGCAAACTACCAGTACTGATTCACTCATTTATGCAAGATTACAACACTATTAACACTTTACTGAGCATAAATGTAAGATTTTATAGATTTAAAGGCCAACTATTCTTCCATCTAGTCTTATCTCCTGAATAATATAGGCAACAGAATGTCATTAAGGAGAAACAAAAGTAGTCTGACAGGATTCACCATATTAAAATCAACTTTGTGCCTTGTTGTCAATGGAGAGAAATTGTCCTTCAAGGCAATTCACAGAATCTAGTACTGAAATTTTGAGGTAACAATGCTCTTTCTCTTGCTCTCTGTTGTTTAGGAAGGGAAATGCAGGTCCAAATTTTGGTCTTACTGGAAGAAATGTCCATCTTTGTTGTTAAGCTTTTTCTGAATATTCAAGAAGTCTGCAGAAAAGCTACATATTTGTAGATCAGTAAAGGACTACAGGAATATTTTTGTCCCTATAATCCCATGAAGGGATATTTTTGTCCCTTTCAATGTCATTTAGGGTGCTGAATATTGACTTCTGCTGTTCTGTGTGTTGGGTTTTGTTTTCAGATTCCTGTGGCATATATCTAACCATCTACTTAGCGAGTTTGACAAACCAGGTCAGTAAGCCAGCAGTAAGAGCTTGAGAAGCAATTAGCCTACGCATGCATCCTGTTTCACTACAGAGTTTAGAAATAAACATAAATAACACCAAATTTTCAGCTGCCCTTGAAATGTATAAAGAAATAACCTACAAGAAATTAATTTTCTGATTCCTGATCACAAAACAATGGAACAGTCAAGAAGCTGATAGAGATGGTGATCCAGAGGGTATTTGTCAAATTACTGTACTGTTAACCCAGACCTCATGATCACTCTCTAAAATACTCCTACAAGAATAAAGAGTTGTAAATTGTTTTTTCTTAAAGCTAACTTGGACTCCTAACAGAAAGGTGAGAAGATTCCTAAAAGTTACATGCTGTTATTTCCTTAAATTTAGCCTATGTTAATGACTTCCAACAACCTCATTACTTGTGTTGAAACCAATAAATTGATTTTACATATGCACAACAAGAAAAGTATTCAATCTTGACTACAGAGACATCAAAAGATAGAGAATTCACCAGCTTCTGGTGGTTAATCAGCTGAACTGTTAAAAACTATTAAAAATGTGTTCTATATTTCTTACTTTGAAGCCTTGGCTCTGTTACATCTTTCTCAGCTCAAGATTAATGTCCCTACTCTTATTCCTGTAAACACAGATAACTGCCTTTTCATCAGGTAAACGGACTTAAGTGTAAAAATCTTCTTCTTCTAAGTATTTTCTACACTCTCTTCTCAAAATCCTCAACAACCTTCAAGCATTTTTAAGGGTTTTTTAACATAAATTCTAACATCTTGCTCCAATAAACAAAGACATACATACATTTATTTCCCTCAGTATGTCCATGACTTACTCCACTCACCCTCCTGTTGTAACATCTCTGGAGTTCCTTCTCTGCTGTTTCATGTCTCCTATTTTCTCCAAAATATTGTACAAAGTTGCAGCCTTACAATAGCCTAGCTATTCTCTTTTAGAATTATCTCTCTTCAGAAAGTTATTTAAAACTCTCTTGATTAATATTGTCTATAGAGTATTCAATATTATGGTATTTATTATCAGACCAGGATTTACATTTTCTGCAAAAATTATCGTCTATGAATGTCTTCACACACCTCCTAGATCATTAATAAAAAATACATAATAGCATAAACAATGAGATGTGATTCTTGCAGAACATGACACACATGCCAGTTCATGAAACATCTCCACTGATAACTTCCAGTTATCCCACTCAAAATCCATTAGACTGTGCCCTTTTGATGGGAAGTGTCAGTACTTTTATGCTGACCATCCCTGCATCATTTATCTTACTGAAATCTTTTGATTATGGAAAGTTACTTAACCCAAACCTGTACCCATTAAATACTAAAAAAAATTTTCATATTACTTGATTTTGTAACCAAATTGTTGAGTACATCACTCTATTTCTTTCCAAACACAATCCCATCACAGCAGCACCTTTTATTTCATACTGACTCTATACTTTTTCTACCTAGTGGCAACCCCTTCCTTGGCTAGGATGGCTTTTTTCCTGGAATTCTTCCAAAACACTTTTATTGGCCTTGACAAAACCAGACAAGGATCAAGGAATTTCTGTGGCATCTAGAAATCTCCTACGCATCACATCTTTTGTAATTTTAAACTTTTTTATATATATATATCTAATTGCTGCTTTTGCTTATACTTGTGGCTAGTGCAGGCTTTATGACACGGAAAACATCTTTCCTGGTGGCAGAACCATGAACTCTCATATGTTTTCATTTGTCTTCCTAAATGCCCCACTCCCACTGCTAACAACATACCTTTCTGATTTTATTTTCCCTTGGAAAATGAGTTTTTCCCCAAGCATAGCATCATAAGGACTTTAGTTTTCATGACCCTTTTGGTGAAATTTCAACTGTGGCAATGCCAAGACCTACACTATCAACACTAAAAAATCAACACACACATAAGGGGAATGAAAGCACCATCCTCTCATTCCTCAGTAGTTCCCCAGGTATGAAATGCAAATGCCCTGATGAAATTATTCTGCAGAAGACAAGCTCCTGTAGTTGTCCAGGAGCTGCTCCCATGAGAATGGGAGCCCCGAGTGGGGGCTGCCACTTCTCAGGCCAAGGTGGCTGCCGAGGTCACAGGCTCGGGTGGCAATGAGCTGTGTCCCCCCAGGAGCTGGGACAGGACCAGGGCCAGGGTGAGGCCCAGAGGGGCTGGCCAAGGACCTGCCCCCACAGTGCTGCCTGGGAGCCTCTGCCTGGGGAAGAGGCTCTGCCCTCCCACTCTGCCCCTGAGCTCCAGCCATGCCTCCACAAAGGGGACAGTTGTCCTCAAATAATTTTACAATTGCCAAATGTCAGTGCTATGACTTGCTCATTTCACAAGAGCAGTAAAAAAGCAGGCTGCCAGGTTAAGGCAAGGGCTTGCAGCCTAAGTATGCAGCGCTGTGCACCCTCAGTGCAGCCCCTTTGCTGCAGAGTAGCTCTGGGAATGTGGAGTTGCCATCTCACCAGTCACCTCCACATCCCAAAAACACTAAAGCTACTCAAAAGCATCACAACTGTTTCAGTGTAGGGGACTGAAAGCTCATTTAAATTCACAGGCTCACCACATATTTAGCAAAGACAAATTCCTTCACAGAACCTAGGGGTTGTTCAGTGTTTATGCATAGATTACAGTTTGCATATGCAGCCTGTTCATGACTAATTTTGCCAGCGATGTTCACTGCACCTCCAGAAAGCGTGCCCATCCTGCGGCTGCTCGAGTGACGAATCACCAACAGCACAATAGAGTCAAAGAGAACACACCAACATACACAGCCAGAGCTGCTCAATTAACTGGCAGATTTTCAAGGTTTGTTTCTGTCTGATGCTGTTAATTCTTGCTTTAAGTTTTATATATTTCAAGAACACATGAATAGACAGAAAGCAGCATTTTGCAAAGAGTCAGTCTGAGGAGTGTAACATGTTTACTACTGTATCAGTCTTTAGTAATGGTGAAGTGCTGGCAATTGCTCAATACCATTATTTTAAACAATAAACTCTTTGGTACAACTCCCTTCACATTTTGATGAGAAGCATTTTGTTGTTTTTTCAGTAGAAAGGAAGAAAACTAAACTCTTCTCTCTTTTTACATATTTTCTTTCTTGCAAACCATTTATGAGATATGTCAGGGAAGATATTCAACAGTACCGCTTGAAAGGTGTCTATGCAGTCCCTTTTCAAAGACCAGAGTTTTCTGTTCATCTGCCCAGTCTAGAGCCAAACCTTGTGGTTAAAAGCATCAAATCCAAAGCAAAACCAAAAGCATTTCTAAGGCACAGCACTGCATTTAAGTTAGGAGATCACATCTGAAGCACACTGACAGCACCACTCCTCCATGGCCTTCTAGGTAGCATGAGGGTGATAGTTTTTACCTTTGACATTGCCTCTGGTGTTTTAGCCATCTGCTTACAGACTGCCAAGTAAGCATACAAGAATGGATTTCTTTCTCTATTTCGTTGGTGATGCCCCAATATTTTATGGGATAGTCTACAGATAGCATACATTTGAGTGATCAAATGTTACTCACTACACAGAACAAAGATTAAAAACAAGAATCAGGCACCAAGATGCACTTGTCAGGAGCTTATAAACACTTAAAAGTAGGTCGGACAGAGCAGGGAGAAGCAGGGACACACAGCAACAGAAATTAATCAAAACAGTCAATCTCTGTATTAGATCAGTCAAGAGCAGAAGTATCTAAACAGAGTTTTGACCCATACAACATCCAGTTTAAATAGAGATAACGTTTATTCAAGTAGAGGTAAGGGTTTATTTCACCCATAAATTAATGAAAAGTGAACATACAGTAACGTACAGTGTCCTACTTCTTGTGGAACTGTGATGATGAATTTTAATGTTGCAAGCTGTATATTTTAACACCTCTTTTCTAAGCACCACTATTTATTCAACAGCTCACTTCCTAGCCTTGAAGACAGTAGAGGCTGACTCACTCTAGGTGGAAATCAAAGAACAGGCAGATGTCTGGAGGGTGTATGCTGTTACTGCATTCATAAAGCAGACCTTTTGTTTCCTTACAATGGTCCAAATAATAGGGAACAAAAATGTTTTGCATTATATTTCCATCTCAGGAATGACAGTTTCTTGTCGAAATCTCCCAATTGCTCTTTAATGACTATATTCACCAGCTACTACACATGGAAAGTTTTCAATGAAAAACTTTGATCCCCCTGAAAAAAAAACCCCAATATAAACAGATTTTTGAAAGCCAATTCTCTTTATTTTGAGGAATCTGATCAGGGAAAAAAGGCAAGAACTTACTGTATGGCAGATATATGCCAAACTAGTAATTAACACTCATTACTAGGCTTAACCTCAAAACAAAATTTAGCATAAACCATAGCAAGGATTAAAGACTTCAGAATTAGCCTGGTGTTATTTTCTAAACATTTTCTGAATTTTATACTACACATTTTATTTTCTGAACATTTTCCACATTTTGGAGTGCACTTTTAGAAGTGTTTTCAGTGGTATGTTCCAGAGATACACATGTTAGTTTGCAGACAGGAACACAGACTTAATCACAGAAAGACAGGAATGGTGACTGCCAGACCTCCAAGTGCTTTGTCACCCAGGAAAAGCCTGTTCCCCTGGGACAGCCAGTCTGTGTGTGCAATGCAAAAGAGAAAACTGGAATCCTAAAAATACAACTGAGAGAAATTAGATCTGCAGGAGGAAGCCACATGAGTAGAAAATGCCCAGAAGAGGGTGCTGATTCTGATTCTACAAAGAGCCATCAGGTCATTAGCTCCAGGCTGGAAGGAGGCACCTTTATGTGCTTGGAACTCTGTTGTGGGCAAAACAGTTTGCAGTCAGGTAATTTTAATAGAATTAATTTACTGTAAACAAAAACAAACCTCTCACTGCTGATTGCATTTTTGGGGAAAAAAAAAAAGTGCAGAGATAAACACTGAGACAGACACTTACACAACCATCTACTCACCACACCTCCTGGTCTCAGTTTTCCCTATTTTTGCTGTGCATTATGCTCTGTCCATCAGGATTGCTGTGTAGGTGGCAGGCAGGGTAGGAAGCTGAGATAGCAGGTGTGATCATTTCTGTGACTGTTTGCTTACCCACTTGTGCTGCTCTGTGATTAAAGGTTTCTGCTGCCCTTCTCCTGCACAATGCGGCCTCAAACACGGATGGCCTGCAGTGCCCTCTGGTGTGCCCCTGCTCCAGCACAGACTGTCCCTGCACCACAACCCCTCGGGTGTACCTTTTTTGGGTGGAGAGGGTCCTCTGCCCAGATCAGCTTGTCTCCAGCCCCCAGGAGCTGCCTGTTTCCTTCTGAACTGTGTTGGGCAGGGGCACCTTTGGTCCCTGGTTAGATAACTTTTTACTGCCCAATGGCTAAGATTGTGTACACAAAGCTGGCTTTCTCTGTGACCGTTCCATGTGCCCCACGGCAGGCTGGAGGCAGCTTTGGCAGACATGAATGATTCACAGTGTCCCCTCCTCCAGCCCCGTGCCACCTGTGGCCGCCAACACAGGCTCTGTACAAAGCCACAGTGGCCAGGGGTGCAGAAATGGGATGCCAGCTCCAGAGATCTAACAGGAGATCCACAGGTTAAACAGTGTTCTCCTTGTGCAAGCCTTCATCAGAACAGCCCTCTGCCAAAAGGAGACCTCAGCTTTCTTCCCATCCCCACAGAGAAATGCTCATCAGCCAGCATGAGGTATTTTTGGAGGTAGAGCCCTAGCAGCCTTTTCAGGTGAAACTCTTTTGCACCAAAATGAAACCATTTAAAAATCGCTGAAGCAAATACTCATTTTCCCGTTCTGCGGCTCTCCAGGTGAATTCCCTAATCCCCAGGCTCCTGCACAAAGGCTGCTCTGCTTCTCTTTCTCTCTCATGGGATGTGCAATCCAGTGGAGACATTTGGTAAATGTCCTTCAGCACAGCAAAAGAAGGGCCCAGTCTGTGTCCTTGAGGGATTAGGTCTGAATTCTTGGTCTCACACATTGAAGGGTTTAAAAGAGGTCTAATTCTTACCAATTCCACGTTCTATGTCTATTGTTTTGGAATCCTGGCTTACACACTGACCCCTGCACATTTGTACATGTGAATACACATACTGTAAAAAACAACACCATAGCTGCAACTGACTGATTTTGGCAGTGTTACTTGTAATGGCAGATATGCTATGCAGTAATGAAATCTATTCCATGATTACTGCACTTAAATATCTTCCAAATTTTGAAGAAATTTGGGATTAGTTTGTGACTTCTTTACACAACACTGATTTTGTTTATTTCCAGCATACATCATCAATATGCTCCATGCCTTTATGTAATTTGATTCATTTTGAAATGCTGCATTTTAGACATGGATTAACAGACAGATCCATCAGAAAAATATGTTGACAATAACTATAGTTCAAAAGAGATAAAATTAAAAGAAACTAAAAAGTAATATATACTAACTAGTAACATTTTCCCATGTAATTCACACTATCATAATTTATTATTCATCACTGAAACCTCAGCATACAGGCACATAATACCAACTGCTCAAGTCACAGCAACCATAATTCCTAGAAATGAAGAAAGAATAAAAAATATACATCTTTAGTGTAACAAGATATTTATTTTCATATTTAGTTTCTGCTTCAGTCCTCTTGGTGAATTTTTTTACTACTTAAAAACTTTTTCTGTAGGATATTAGCGACAGTTACAGATTATGTACTTCCTTTTTAGACTGGCACTGCTGTTCCCACCATTTACGTTATATAATTTTGAAGAAGATAGTAAAATATAAGACTGCTATATGTTTTCAGCCACTTATTTTAAGAAATGCTACAAAATATTCTTTCTCAGTTTTGTTAGCACACTATTGTTATCACTAAGCAAGAGGGAGCTAATTTCTTTTTCAATCCCTAGTCCAAGGTGCACTTCAAAAGAGTTTCCTCCCCACGGAGCCTCAAAGCTGTCTTTAGCAGCACTGGCACTGCCACATCCAGCACAGCTTAGCAACATTCAGATCCTGAGTGCTGCCAAGAAACCACAGAACTTGTGCTCTGTACACGGATGTGCTCTGATGAATCAGGGCCATCCTACATACTCTGTTTGGGTCACTGCAGAACTTGCTTGTTTGCAGTTTGCAATATCAGTATTAAAAAACCCTCCTTTTTTAATTTCTTTTTTCTTTCTTTTGCCAAAGGGCGTGACCAGAAGGGAATGCTTCACTCTAAGTCAGGTGGATCCATCTAAATGATTGTCACTAAGAGCTGCAGCAGAAAGAAGCTTTGGATGGAGCAATCACAAAAAAAAACAAACAAAGAAGTGAGATACTACTCTGCTGCAGTGCACTCAACTTCAGCATTTTCCACTTTCTTGACAGAAATATTTCCTAGAGACCCTGGATGGGACTTGCTGAGGTTGTTTCAAACATGGGAGCCACTGCAAGCTGAAGGGCTTTCTGGAATGCCATAGGAAACTCTGTCCTGCAAGTACTCAGTATGAGATTTATTTTCAAGTTTAGTATTTTCTCTGTTTTATCAGCAATTCTGAGCTTTCTTTGGCTAAAGAGTAAAGTTCTTAATAAATAGGAAAATTTAGTAAAAATTCTAATTAGTAAAAAAATCTAACTTATTCTAAATAACTTTGTTGTAAATTAAACTTTTCCTTTTTTTGAGACGGGCAGCTATTCCATCCAAGCACCTATGAGTCATGCTCTGTCATACCAAGTGTGGTTTAAAGTTTGAGGAATCTCTCTCAGTGATCCAGCAGATGAAGCTTTTGCAGCTGTGCCTACTCCTGTATGGACGGCAGCCCATGCAGTGAGCAAATTCCATAAATTATTTGGGAGCAGAATCTTGTCATGTATTTGGGCAATTGGAGAGAAACTCCCATCACAGAAGCTCATCCCTGAAACTGTAACTGCTATCCAAAGGACAGCACACATACAGAAGGCAATTATTATTTAATGTTTGACAGATAAAGGTCTGTGTCTGGTGAGATATTCAGAGATTCAGAGGAACAGAGAGTTCCTCTGCTGTTCCCCCATATCGTTTTCCTTTTGCAGTCTCCAAGGAAGCCCAGTGGTGTTGATGCCTTAGGTTTTAGCTTTCATATTTGCAGATTCTGTGCTGCCCAGGGATGTAGTTCTGAGCCTCATATTAAGTGCCAGTAAGCTCTCTTCACAGAGCAGGTGAACAAAAGAAATCCTTTTCCTGCTGAAGTCCAAGGACAACTTTCAGCCCACCAGCATAAACAATGGTGGACTAAAAAGAGAAAACAAGAAGGATGAGACCTCACAACCCAAGGCTATAATTAGACAATTAAACCCCAATATGCAAATTGATCAAAACTCATAAAAATATAAAATCTCAGGACTAGTCAGCCATTTTGTGACCACTCTTAGTCCACCCTGGGTGTAGCCTTGGTCAGGGTCCTGTCTTGGAGGAGGATCTCCAAGGTAGATCCTAGAGACCTTTCCATAAATACCTACTTTACTCTCTAGCTCTGTTCAGTCTCTGTTTCAGGTCAGCCTTCCCAAGGCATCAGTGTGGTCTGAGACTGTATGCTGAAATATTGACAATTTTTCAGAGCAAGAGCTCAGTCTTTCTTGCACAAACCTACAGCTCTCCCAGCAGGGCAAAATTCACTGGATTCAGGGCAGTAATGGCTACCTGGACCAGTTACCTCACATTTTCCAGCACAACTTCTTCAAAGTTTGTTTTTCTCTCACCACGAAGGGAAAGGTGACATTTTGCTAACAAGTTTTGCTGGTTTCAGCTACCTTTCCTCATCTAGGTTCACATTTGCATTATTCAGGTGCTTGTTTAAAATGCCCAGATCTAAAATACCTTCAGTTGGTTTTGATGGTTTTGGTTTTTTTTGAAAATCATCAACAATAATATGTTGGGCTACACCAAAAGCTGGAGCCCAGGCTACACAGCAAGATGGAATACTAAAAATAGTGGCTGCTTGCAAACACTAGACAGAAATACTTTTACTTCTATATATTTCATGCTAACGATTTGCTCTACCCTCAATATCCATGTTATTTCATAAACAAATCTATCTGGTTATATTAAGGTGAGAAAAGAAAGCCCTGTAAATCTGCCCCTTATGAATTCAAGTAAAATTACTCCTTGAGTATTCTTTTCATCTTCTAGAATTGTACATAAACTACTGTCTGTATACATGCAGACTCAGGCTTTACTTTATACATGAACAGAGATCTAAAAATATCCTATAAAACAAAGCAAATTTACTTACAAATTTCCTTTGGGTAGCATAAAGCTCACTATAAAAGCTGACAGATCTTTGCATTGTGCTGTGCTATGTGACACAACAGCACTTCTGTGAATAACAGTCTGCAGACTGCTGGCACATGCTCCAACAACAAATTATTATTTCTGGGACTTGTAGATATTTTACGGTTGATAAGCAATTTTCACTGGAATGTTTAAGTTTCAGAGCAATACAGAAAGCTACTTAAAAATAATCTGATTATGAAACAAAACTGAAGAGACATGAGTGATTTTTTTAAAAAAACAACATTTAAAAAAAATCAATGGGAATAAGTAATGAAATTTTAAATCTTTAATCATGTAAAGACATTTGTCATGTTCCATGGCTGCCTAATTTCTTCAAGACCCTTTTGTGATGGATCTTGTCTTCCAGAAATCCAGGCAGCCTGTTAAAGTGGATTATTCTCACCCACAAGATTTCAAATCTTCAGACAATTCTTATTTTTGTCCTCTACAAAAGCAGTTTTGACTTTTATTTCATCAATCACCCTCACCCAAATCTTACATTCTGCTTCCACTAATATGCCCAAACAGGCACTGGGTTTCTAAGTCAGCAACCTGTGATCTCCCTTGGAGCTCTGCAAAAATTGGAATCACAGTTGCCTCCCTCCTGCCCTCAGCTATCAGCACAGTCTGGGT
The DNA here is from genome assembly GCA_013400215.1 of Cisticola juncidis. Lineage (NCBI taxonomy): Eukaryota > Metazoa > Chordata > Aves > Passeriformes > Cisticolidae > Cisticola > Cisticola juncidis. The sequence goes on along the minus strand of VXBR01010170.1, from coordinate 284,741 downwards.
GACAGACTCCATGTGAGAGATGGCAGCAGCATTTCACTCATTTCATCCATCCTTCAGCTTCTTTATGTCTCTCTGCTGAATACATAGACATGAGGATTCATTACCACTTATTTTATTTAATCTATCTATTCCTTGACCTCTCCTCCTTCTGCTTCACCTTGAGATAACTCTAGCAATTAATCTTCCATAAGTGTAGAAAATCCCTTTCCCCCACAATGAGCATGGAAGCATTTAAAAAACTATTCAATAGATTTACTATAGGGAATCACATAGCATAATTCTGATTATGAACTTACTCTGAAAAAGAGAAATCAGCTAATTTCTGCACAGTTTAAAAAATACTTAGCGTTTCTTTCTAGTCATTGTTAAACTTACAGTAATGTTTGTCATCTCAATTTGATTTTCAAAAAAGATAATTTTTTAAAAAATTCTTTTTTAGTATCCTCTTTCATCTAAGCAAAATTTTGTACTTATTGAAAATTACTCTATTACCAATTTTCACACATATTAACAAAGTATTACACTAGAAATGGATTAAATTGAATGAATGCCTTTCTATTAATTATTAGCTTTTTTTTTAAGCTGGTCTAGAATGAGCTAAATTAATACTTTGTTTTCAGTGGGGGAGGGAAAGTAGCTTTGTTATGACTGATTTTTAACATTTTAATGAATTTCCAAGGAAACAAAGCAAGAAAGCTACCTGATCATTCTATCTATGTATCTATATATGAAAAAATCCTGTCCAATAATGCAGTGTATTTCAACAGTGGATGTTACATATTCAAAATAGGTTATCCCCTGTCATTCAAGGCCAGATTGAATGGGGCTCTGAGCAACCTTGTTTAATGGAAGGCATCCCTGCCTGTGGTAAGGGACTTGGAAATATAAGATCTTAGAAGTCCCTTCAACTCAAACCATTCTATGGTTTTTAGTCTACTCCCTTTGAAAAAAGGAATTAACACCATGGCTCTACAGCTGAAAGGCTAAAATCTTCCTTTTCTTAATAAAGAAAATTTGCAAGCAAATTCTCCTGCACAGATATTGCTCTGCACAGAGATATCAGACACAAGACAAGATAGGAACACGTGGCAAAGGGGATACAATGGCAACACTTCAGCAGTTATAATTACCACAAAGTGATGGGTACAGTGGGCTTACAGCAGTCCCTGCAGGGCTGTTTGTTAATCTGCTCAAGAGCACATCTTTCACTGAAGGGTAAACAACCCTGCATTGCTGTTAACACAGTTAGTGGCTAACAAGAAGCTCTCACTGCACATACCAGGCAGCTGATGCCAGAATGTTCCCAATACCAATCCTATCTCACAAAATAAAAACCTCTTTTGAGAGTATTTTTTTTAAAAATATGTGGCTTTCCAGACTAAGAAACCAATTCATTCAGTATAGTTGGGCTAATCGATCACATGACCAACTCAAGCACACATGTCCATGAAATTACAAACTTGCATTCTCTCCTCTCCTCTCCTCTCCTCTCCTCTCCTCTCCTCTCCTCTCCTCTCCT